>RYFJ01002701.1:0-430359 GCA_003991445.1 Oryza meyeriana var. granulata
CATGTGTTAGTGTCAATGGGCAGCCGGGCGCACATGTTGGAGTCAATAATGAGAGATGGGGATGAGATGGGCTCACTTGGCAGTGAGGAGAGAAAGGAGAGAGGGGAATAGAGAGATGCGCTGAGTGGGAGGAAGATGCGACAGCGCATGGGTGCCCGAGGCCGCGCCGTGCGATAGCGGGTGAGTCGGCGACGGCGAAGTGCGCAGCCGAGTGGCAGAGAGGAAGAGAGAAGTGAGTGGAGGCAAGGCTCGGATTTGGTTAGAAGGGCTCGAAGCGTGGAACATGGACGGTGTAGTCCGGCCGAGGAGTAGCAATGGTGGACGCTTCCCCGGCGGCCGTTCAAAACTTTTGGGGTGGGACTTCGGGAATAGGGCATCTGTGAGGGCAGGTGGTGTGGGGAATTAGAGATAAGGACTTAAGAAATAAGAGGGCTTATACCTTGCGACGACGGGGGATTTTAAATGGCGGATCGGCGGACAGCGGCGATTCCTGATTTTGGGATTTTGGCTCTATGGGCGATCCGGCGTCCGGTGGTGAGGTGGAAGGTGAATGACTGAGGGCGATGGGGAAGTGGTGGCGGTGGTGGTGGCGGCAATGCTAGTGGTCTGGAGACGGGGGAACACGACGGGTCCGAGGCGGCAACTATGGGGAGCTCGGGTTGCAACGGGGGGAGGCACGGTGGGGGTGGTGCTCGAGTAACGGCGATTGGGCGGGGGCTTTTCGGGGCCTTCTTATAGGTGTTATATGCCCTTCTGAGAATATGGGAGACTGGCGGTCAATAGTTAGTTGGGCGCTCTCAGCGCGCGGAGCTCGGTTGGCCGGAGTCAGTCGGCGCGGTAGAGCGAGGGGCAGCGGGCGGCTGATGGTGTTCGGCCTGAGCAGGGGGTAGAGGAGAGGAGGGCGAGTGGTGATGGAGAAGAACCCAGCGACGGGGCTCTCCGGTTGGGCATCGGCGACGCGATGGGACGGACCGAGGCTGCGCAGTGGGAGCGAGGCGGGCGTAGCTGGGATGGGCTCAGGGGCTGACAGGGGGTAGAGATGATTGGCGGGCGAAGGCGGCATAGGGGCAGGGAGAGCTGTCGTTGGGGAGAAGCCATGGTCGTGCACGGTAGTGAGCGGAGGCTCGGGCATGCGTCCCGCGAGGCCGGGAACATGTGGTGGTGAGCTAACACGAGGGTAGATCAGAAGTAGCCCCTATGCGCGGCCGTGCGCGCTGACGGGCGGGGCAGGGAGTCGTCGAGCAGGCAGAGCCGGTAACACGCGTGTCTAACGATGAGCGGCGCGCGCAGGGGCGTTGGTTGTCGGCCGATGCGGTGTTGGTTAGCGGCGGAGAGGGTAGGCCGGGCAGGCCCGTGGGTCTGTGGTTGGGACTGGGGCGAGCGGGAAGGGAAGAAAGAGGAAAGAGAGGGAGTTGTGGTCCCAATTTGAAATAGGGACTTTTTGTTATTTTTCACAGGAATTTTGTTGAATACAGGTATTTTCTTAGGATTTCAATTTGGGATTCTTGAATTTGAAATCTGATCTTTGGGACTGCAGGGTTTTGTTAGGGGAAGATTCTCAGGGAGCGGCTCTATGGGTTTTTGGTTTGAATAAAATGTTTTGAGATCCACGGCATGGCACAGATTTTCAAATCTGCAAGAAAATCTAACTTCGCAATAGTTTATAAATTTAATTTTTTGTAGCGTTCCTATCGAAAATACGGGCGTTACACTATCAATGTTAACCTCTCATCTGCAGTATATAAGGGCAGGGGGAGGGGCTCTCTCGGGGCAAGACATATCAATCTCCCAGAGAACCTAAAAAAGGCAATGCACAGCAGCTGGATAGTATGGGGTATTACTCCGTGCACCTTTAAGGGCATGAATCAGGATAATTATTTCGTGTTCTTTGCAATCATCAAGTTTTTTGGTCTGCAACGAGTAGGCCCTATATATCATTGCCTATACAAAAATTGATAGCTGGCTGGCGTCAGGTAGGGGTCTCTTGGCGAGATCATTTTCATCAAGCCTGATGGATGCAGTACCGGGAGTCGATGGCGTCAAGTTCTCTCGCCTGGGCGATAGATCAAGCTTCGGGAGCTCGACTTTGTGGGTCGCTGACAAATTCGGTGATGCTCATCCTATTAACTCGGATTGACCTAGCATCAGCTAGGAACCAAGCGGCTTCGGCGGTGCACAGTGTCTGGCTTACTCAAATTGCTGCACGGCAATCTTTAATGGACAAGGTTGTTGGCAACCCTAGACGTGTGAGAGCTCTCGGGACAACTCTTCTTTCTGGTGGTTGAATCTCGGATTTGGCCTTGAGCTGGCCGATTCGATATGGTGGCTAAGAGAGGAGGAGATTCGTCAATTTCTCCTTGTGTCAGAGCGAATTGCCGAAAAGTACTTCAACTCTCACTTCTGATGCGACATAGATGTCGAATCTGCCCAAAGTTCAAGCTCGGATAGCGGCCCAGATTCGCTTGAGATCGAGTCTAGGGAGGCTTGGAAAGTTGTAATCACCTCGCTAAAAGCTGAGCTTCAGCTCCGACTCACAGCCGACAGTAGTTTCGACAAGCTCTTTGCTCGCAACCTACGGTGAAGATTGTCTTCAATGTGCGTCCAAGGGGCCTCAACTCCTACTCCAAGCGTATGTCACCGCTGCATGAACAACAGGAGGAAGAATCGTCACACGCTTGCACGCCGGAGCGCAGACGCTCGTTGACGGACAATAGCTGCACAAGGGCTGGGCGAACTGCTTTCAAAACAGGAGTATCCTCCAAAACCCAAGTCAGGGCGGACCATGTCTGACGCGTTTTCATGACGCCACATGTACAGAATGTCGTGCCGATGGCCGAATGTACTCGCCACGTTGCAGTTCCGGCTCAAACCACCAGGCCCACCTTGACCATCGCAAGGATCAGGGCAGATGATCACTGCTGGGCGGTGTGCCAGGTCAGTGACAACGAATCGTGTAGAACAGGCTCATGGACCGTCGACAAGACAGCTTTAGGAGCTTCAAAGACGGCGTCGGTGCAGTTGCTGGCGTCTAGTTAGCATCGGCTCCGGAGTTCGTCATACATCGTCGGTCAATTCAGTAACGAATTGATTGAGAGGCGGCACGGCGATCATGACGGCTCGATGTGGAAATGCAGGATGCGAGGAGCAATAGCGATGGGATCTTTTCCATCCATACATCAGCGCCGCAGGGCACCAAGACGTCGAGGGGGAGAGCGCTCGCCGCGACTAGAAGATGAGCATAAGCGTTTTGGGCCTCCGACCACGAGCGCGTGTTTTCATTGCCGGGGAAGTCAGAGTGGGCTCCTACCTAGATGAGGAGTACTGGCGTGTCACGGATCATGCTAAGAGCTACAAGGCAAGGTTGACTGGGCCACTGGGCTTCAAAGCTGAGCTGGTGATAGTGGAGAAGTACAATAGGAATGACCTAACGCCGAAGTCCTGATCATAGTCTAGTACTTTAGCGTTCAGTAGCCGGCGAGGCGAGTCACAAGGCCATAGCTAACTACCTCTCACTCGCCTTGGCTGACTCAGTTAACACCCTGAAAATTATCCTATATAAAATATTGTGCAAAAAAGAATTTTCAGAAAATGGAATTAAAAGTCTCAATGAGTGAAAAGAATAAAATTTGAAAAAAAATCTGAAGTAAAATGGGCTGGAAAATAATTTTATAAAATTCTTTGCTTAATTATTTAATTTCTGGAATTTTCTGGGAATTAATTGATTAGGGGAAGTAATTTCGGCAAAATAAATAAGCTCACAGCAGTGAAATTAAAAAGAGAAAGGTTTTTTTAAAATCCCCTTCGCAGCCGCTTGGGCCAGATCTCGGCGCCGTTGCTGTGCTCAGCCTTCCTCTCGTGCCCGCGCCCCTCTCCAGTGTCGTGCCCGCGCCCCGGCCGTGCTCGTGCCCGCGCCCCTGCCTGCTCGTGCCCGTGGCGCCCGCGCCGGCCGCAGTCGCCGACAGGTGGACCCGCCTGTCGGGGTCGTCGTCGTCTTCCTCGCGCCCGAAAGCGCTTAGGGTGTAGCACCCGAGAGCCGTCGCGCGAATCTTGCCCAAATCCGTTCGCCTCGACCCGTCTCTCCAAATCGGTTGAGGGAAACCGAGTCCTTATCCTCTTCTACCTAAAATCCCAAGAATCCGGAGCTGAATCGTGCGTGGAACGGAGCCCAAAACCTCCGAGTCGGTCTTCTCTCTCTCTCTCGTCGCCGCAAAACCCGTCGAGCCCGAGCCGGAGTACGCCCCTCTTCCTTAAATAGTGAGCCTGGAACCCTAGGATCGTTTTCGCCCTTTAGATCGAGCTCGAGCTAGCCCTAGCCGCCTCCCCGTGCTTGCGCTTGTTCCGCCGCCGCCGCCAGGTTTCGGTTGCGCGCCGCCGTCGCCTCAGCCGCCGTCGGAGTTCGCCGCCGCCTCGGTTAGGTTCGCCGGGACGCCGCTGAAGCCAGGCCACCGTCTCCCAGCCCTCGGGAACCGCCGGGACGCCATCGGTCGACGAAGACCCGAAGCCCTCCGCTGCCTCAAGCTCGCCGCCGGCCGTCTCCATCGCCGTTCTTCGCCGTTTCGCCCTCGGTAACGTCGCCTCGACCCCTTTATCCTTTCCCGCTCTCCCCGTGCGTCGCCGCCGTCGCTGTAGGCGTCGACCATCGGTTTAGCGCCGCCGCCGTCGCCGGTCGCTGTAGCCGCCGTGGTCGCCGTGTGTGCGCCAGCTCGCCGCCACCTCAGCGCCGTAGCCGATCCGTAGCCGATCCGATCGGATCGATGCCGGCCGTTGGACCTCCTCGTTAGATCCCATCCGTCCGATCCAAACCCTAGAGATCCAGCCCCTCGTGGACCACGGTGGACTCGGTTCACCATGGACCCGATGCCTCCCTTGCTCTGACAGTGGCCCGCTGGTCAGCCGAGAGTCCCCTCTCTCCCGTGACGTCTTAAATACCTTTTTCGGAATAAAATTAATTCAATGTTGACACAATAAATCAGTTAGTTCTTTTAAATAGGCTTAAAACTTCTAAAGATCATAACTAATTCATACGAACTCGGTTTGAGACGTTCAAGTCTCTAATTTCTCTAAAATCATGAAACTATCCATTAAAAATATAACAATGTACTGTTCATGTGTGTTGATGTACTTTTTTGCCATTTTGTATTTGCCTATAGCTACCGACGCTCAGGAAGAGGCGCAGTTTGTCGAAGCAGGTGTCGAAGACTGTGTGGAGCTGCAAGGCAAGTCACACAGATTCCTCTTTCTCATTGAACATATTGTTCCTATGATTAAAGCTATGTTTTCTTTCAACGCTGCATTTATTTTGGAATGTCATCGGGACAGGAAAACCCTAACCTTTGTTATAGCCCTTTTGAATTGATTACCTGACATTGTACCTATGGATAATTTGACTAGCTACCTTTATTTATTGGTTAGCTAGAATAACTCTAGGACCCTGCTTAGCCATGCTAGTAATTAATAGAATAACTTATGGGTTGTCATAATGATTTCTATACTATTATTCAGTCACATGGAATGATGATCCCTTTACGACGTGGTCGTATAAGGACAATTTAATGGTTCACTAAAACCTTGACTAAAAGTGGGTTGCGAAGCACCATGGTTGGTGTTGTTGCTAGCGGTGCTCGTGACAGTTAAGGACCGGTTCGCGGACTACTTGTTGCGAAGCAAACACTCGTAACCACAAAGCCAGCATGGGTAATGGTAGGATCCAATGTGTAGTACGTTCAACCGGGGTCCACCATGGTGTGTTGTGGCTGTGTCATAAGACCACCATGGCTGCGTCAATATCCATGTTTTGGGCGTTGGATCGTCTCCCAGCCGAGGTATCTGATCATCCTATCGGAGACTGGTGGTCCAGCGGGTGGCTTCTTGTTGTGCGGATTACATGGAGGGTCCTATCACAATTCCTTTCTGAGATACCGTGGTGGTATTGAGGGCACAGTGATATGCTGTGGAGTTGTGTCTTGTGGGTAAATTGTACATCTCTGGCCAAAGTAAAACTGTTCGAATAGCCGTGCCCACGGTTAAGGGGCCTAGGCAATTTCTTGTGATTAGTCTCACACTACTTAATTTAATGGTTGAACAGTGGAACATGTGTAGCTCCAGGTTGGAGTGGTTGGGCCTATACCGTTTTGGTGAGCGGTATAGCGTTGATTAATCCTGGTATTTAATTACTGTTTTATTACTCTCTCAAATGTTTTATTTAAATGCTTTTATGCAATTATGAGCATACTATGCCTCCTTGTTATCCCGTGCACTTGCATATTTGCTGTGTGGCTTGCGGAGTATGTCATATGCTCACCTTGCAATCAATAATCATTCAGAAGAGGACTACAGCGAAGAGGATTACTTGGAGGACTAGGAGGGAGCCCAGTCAAGTGCGTGGAGTGGGAATCGTCACGCTGTTGTTTATTTATCCGCTGCTAGAACTTTATTATTTGAGAGGTACCATTCACCTCTGTAATAAATGCGTACGCTATGTAATCAATTACTTTGATTATCAATTTTGTCATGTGTGCCTCGGTTGATTCCTGGACGAGGGTTTACACACAATAAAACTCCAGAATTTTGGATGGAAATTCTGGGTGTGACACTCAGTGAGGACATGGCTGACAGGACTTCCCAGGCGGTCAATTGACCCCTGGGGGAAACTACGTGGAAGTTTCATCGCAAACTTCCATGGAACCTACGAGAGGCCGTCTTCTGAGTATGATTTATATCAATGCCACCAGAGAAAGAATGAGTCCCTTCGCGACTTCATCAAGAGGTTTTCCGAGAAGAGGAACTCAATACCAAAGATCAAAGACGAGGTTGTCATCGCTGCCTTCCGCAAAGGAGTCAGGACACCCCGTTCATTGCTAAGTTTACTCGGAAGCCTACAAGCTCTGTAAAAGCTCTATTTGACATGGCCAACAAATTCGTCGACTCGGCCGACGCTGTTGCCGAGGCCCTGGATGATAAGGAGCCCCAACAAAAGGAGAGAAAGGACACAGACGATGCGGCCCCAACTAAGTCCGGCAATCGCAAGTGCAAGTTGGACAATGTTGTGGCGGCCGTTGAGCCGACTGTGACCCCCGAGGATGGACGAGTACCAGAAGGTTATGAATGGGCCATGCCCTTTCCACCCAAAGGGGAAGCCCGTGGCTAAAAACTGTTTTATGCTTAAGAAGTTCGCTTCAGAGCAAACATCCACATCTGGTGACAACAATGAAAGGATAAGCCAGACTCGGGTGCAGCCGGCAACTACCAAGATCCCCAGGCTGAGCTCAACCACATCTTTGGAGGGCCATCTGCATATGAGTCCAAGAGAAAACAGAAACTAACAGCTCAAGAAGTCAGCTCGGTCTCGACAGATGCCCCCCAATACCTGCGTTGGTTAGAAACGGCAATCACCTTTGACCGCGCGGACCACCCCGACCAAGTCACACATCCAGGACGTTATCCACTCGTCCTAGACCTGAACATCAAATTGAAGAAGGTTCTTATCGATGGAGGAAGTGCTCTCAATATTTTATTTGCCAAGACGCTTGACGAGATGAAGATCCCTTGATCCGAGCTGCGGCCGAGTACAGCTCCCTTCCATGGGGTAATCCTCGGCCTCCCTTCCACTCTACTCGGACAGATCACTCTGCCAGTTACTTTTGGCATGTGGGAGAATTTTCGCACCGAGAACATCTGCTTCGAGGTTGCTGACTTTGAAACCGCGTATCACGCCATACTCGGACAGCCTGCACTTGCCAAATTCATGGCGGTGTCCCATTATATATACATGGCGCTCAAGGTGACAGGACCAACAGGAATACTTTCGTTGCGCAGTGATATTAAGAAAGCCTTCACCTGTGACAAGGAGAGCTGTGAGTTGGCCCAATCCTAAGAAGCAACAGTCAGACGAAACAATGTCCGGCTAGCTACAACACATGCGAACGAGGACGATCAAGTTCCAGCGAAGAAAGCAGCCAAGTTGGGAATTTTAGCGGATTCAAAGACAAAAAAGATCCCCTTGGACCCTTCCGACCCCACCGAGACTGCGCTTGTCAGGACCGGACTCGATCCTAAATAGGAAGACGCACTCGTCACCTTCCTCCAGGCGAACAGGGATATATTTGCTTAGAAACCTTCCGACACGCCTGGTGTACCAAGGGAGATAATCGAGCATTCCCTCAATGTCAAGCCGGATGCCAAACCAATCAAACAACGACTACAGCGCTTCACACAGGACTGAAAAGATGCTATTTGGGAGGACATAACCAAACTCCTTGTAGCCGGGTTCATCAAAGATGTCTACCACCCAAATTGGCTAGCAGCTAGCAAACCCAGTCTTGGTCTGGAAGAAGAACGGTAAATGGCGTATGTGCGTCGACAACACCGACTTAAATAAGGCATGCCCCAAGGACCCGTTTGGCCTACCCAGGATAGATCAGGTGGTTGATTCAACTATGGAGTGTGAATTACTCAGTTTTCACGATTGTTACTCGGGATACCATCAAATCAGCCTAAAGGAGAAGGATTGCCTGAAGACTTCTTTCATCACGCCATTTGGGGCATACTGCTATGTCACTATGCCGTTTGGGTTAAAAAATGCTGGCGCAACATATTAGCGCGCTATCCAGCGGTGTCTTCACACTCAACTCGGGCGCAATGTGAAGGCCTATGTCGATGACGTGGGTAATCAAAAACCAAAGTCAAGATCTTATCGTCGACTTGGAAGAACTTTTCAAAACTTCGGAGATTCAAGATAAAGTTGAACCCGAAAAAAGTGCGTCTTTGAAGTACCTTTAGGAAAATTACTCGGTTCATTGTATCACAACAAGGCATCGAGGCTAATCCAGAAAAAATCAACGCTATCATGAACATAGCACCCCCGACTAGCTAGAAGGATGTATAGAAGCTGACCGGCTGTATGGCAGCACTCAGCCGATTCATTTCCCGATTCGGTGAACGGATATTCCTTTTTTCAAATTATTAAAGAAAGTTGATAATTTTCAATGGACGCCAGAAGCCAAACAAGTTTTCGAAGACTTCAAGAATTTCCTCACGTACACCCCGTGGCATCATCAATGCCCCAGGAGCCTCATGTAACCTAGCGGCAACTACCCATGTAGTCAACATGGTGCTGATCGTTGAGCGGGCGGAGTCAGGCCAAATCCAAAAAGTTCAGAGGCCGGTTTACTTTGTCAGTGAAGTCCTAGGCGAATTTAAGATAAGATATCCCCAGGTCCAAAAGCTGCTTTAGCTTGCTCATAACTGTCCGGAAGCTCATGCACTATTTTCAGTCGCATCGAGTTATAATCGTCACATTGTATCCACTCGAAGACATCCTACACAATCGTAAGGCCACTGGCAGAGCCGCTAAATGGGCGCTCGAGCTGATAGCGTTTGACATTGCTTTTCAGCCTCGGACAGCAATCAAGTCACAAGCGCTCACCGACTTCATGGCTGAGTGGACAGAAGTTCAATCGGCTCCATCAACAGACAAGCTAGAATACTGGACGATGCACTTCGACGGTTCTCTATGGATTGGCGGAGTAGGGGCTGGCGTCGTTCTGACCTCACCCACCGGAGAAAGTTTGAAATACGTCCTTCAGATACACTTTCCAGCGTCTCACAACGTCGCCGAGTATGAGACACTCGTCCACGGGCTCTGCATCGCCATATCACCCAGCATCCACCGACTGGTAGTACGTGGGGATTCTCAGGTCGTGGTAAACCAGGTCATGAAAGACTGGACGTGTCTGGACGATAACATGGCGGCATACTGTAAGGAGGTACGGAAGCTGGAAAACAAGTTCGATGGGCTAGAGATTACACACGTGCTACGCCAATACAATGAAGCTGTAGACGAGTTAGCCAACATGGGATCCAAACGAGAAGTGATCCTGACTGGAATTTTTGTTGAGCACTTATTGGAGCTGTCAGTCAAAATTAAGTCAGTACTCGAGCAGTCAGGGGTTGAACCCACCCCAGCAACAAATGAAGTACTAATCATCTCTTAGGATTAGCGGACTCCAATCATCAGGTTCATCCTGGAAGACGAGCTCCTAGAAGATCGCAGTGAAGCCGAGCGGATCAAACATCGAAGCAAATGTTTCCTTGTAGTCGGAGAAGATCTCTATCGTCGAAGCGCATCCGGAGTTCTCATGCGATGCGTCACAACCAAGAACGGCAAGTAGATTCTACAATCCATCCACTCGGGTATCTATGGCAACCATGCTACATCAAGGATGTTAGTTGGAAAGGCTTACAGACAAGGATTCTTCTGGCCAACTGCAGTTACAGACGCTAAAGAGTTAGTTCGGACATGCGAGAGTTGCCAGTTGTCACACCTTAAAAAAATAATTTAATAAATAATACCTGCAAAATTATAATTTTCAGAAATTAATTAAAAGCCTAAAGAAGTAGTTAATAAAAATCCCAAATAAATTTCAATGTAAAAATGGGCTAGAGAAAATTTTATTAAATACTTCTTTAATTCTTGTAGTCCCTGGATTTTTCCAGGAATTATTTGAGCTATGGAAGTATTTTTAATAAATAATTGGAAAACGGTTTTTAAAATCCCTCCCGGGGCCATGGGCCGAAATCGGCCCATCTCTCCCTGCCTCTCTCTCCCCCGCCCGCAGCCGAGCTCGGCCCACTTCTCCCTCTCTCTTTCTTCTCCCTGCCGATAGGTGGACCCCACCTGTCGGGGTCTTCGTCTTCCCTAGGCCGAGTCTGAGCCCGAGCGCACCGCCGCCGCCCTCCCCGCGAGAAATCCGGTCGCCCTGCTTCTCCTCTCCTCAAATTGGTTGAGGGGAAACCCTCCCCTCTATCCCCGCTGCCAATCCCCTCGAAACCCGACAAGAATCGGTTAAGGATTGAGCCCAAACTCGAGTTTCTTTCGGAGACCCGCCACCGCACGAGTCCGCCACCACCATAGCCGCCTTATCTGCCTCGGACTCCTCCAATTGGCGACCACATAAGAACCCCCATCCTCCCCCCACATGCCGCCGTCCTTGCCCTAGCCCTAGACACCCCGAAGCGTCCTAGCTGCGGTTAGACACCTCCACCGCCGCCGCTGCCAAGACCAATCGAGCCGTGTCGCCGCTCAGGTCGTCGTCGCCCTTCGCCGTCGGCCTCGTCGTGTCCTCCAGGTAGAGTAGCACCCTATACGCCGCCTCGTAGCTGCCCTCTGCCGCCGGAACACCGTCGCCGCCAATTACCCGAAGGACGCCGCCGTCTTTTCTCGTCGCCGGAGACCATCTGCCGTCGTTCGTCACCAAGTGACCGTGAGGTAAGATCACCTTGTCAAGCCCATTCTTTTGGTCCAAACCGCAACCATCGCCGTGCCTTGGATCGCCGGCGAGCCTCGCCTCCCGAGCCGCCGTCGTCGCCGGTTGTCCACATCATCGCCCCATCAGACGCCGCGTCACCCCTCCGTCCCCGTGGCTGTTAGATCAGTGCCAAGTGTCGCGCATCCAAGCGTCGACCTCGGGTTAAATCCAAGCCATCGGATCTAGATCTGATCCATCCCAGCCATCGAAACCCGTTAGCCGATCCCGTGGACTCGGTCTATGGTGGACCACTCTCTGATGACACAATAAATCTCTTTTTTTCTTTTCAAAATTAATTCATTATTACGTCATTAATACTTTAATAATTTCTATAAATGGTTTTAATCGGTTTAAACTTCTAAAAATCATAACTAATTCATACAAACTCGGATTGAGGTCGTTTAAGTCTCTAAATTCTTCAAAAATCAAGATCTATCCATTGAAAATATTAACATGTGCTGTTGCTATGTGCTTATGTACTATTTTTGCTCGTTTTGTTATTTGCCTATAGTTTCGGACATTCCGGAGGAGCCGGTTTACGCCGAGGGGGGTTCGGAAGACTTTGTAGAGCAGCAAGGCAAGTCACACAGACCCACAACCCTTTGAGCATGTTGATCCTATGATTTAAATCTCTGTTTTGATTCAAAGGTGCATTTATTATATAAAGACATCGAGAAGGGAAACCCTGATCCTTGTTTATAGCCCGTTGTTTTGATAACCTGCCTTTGTGCCTATGGGATTAATGTGACTAGCTAGCTGAAGTATTAGTTAGCTAGAATAATTCTAGGTTGCTTAGCCCCGCTTAGAAACTGTAGAATCACATAATGGTTGTTAATCACATATGATTACACATAAAATGATGACGGTTGTGTTCATGACGGTGTCGTGTGAGGCTGATTCTTAATGGGCAACTAAAACATGAATAAATGGTGGGCTATGAGCACCAGGTTGGTTTTGTTGCTAGCGGTGCTCATGACAGTTAAGGACCGGTTTACGAGCTATTGTTGTGAAGCATTTACCGTACTAACCACAAGCCAGCATGGGCAACGGCTAGACTTGTAGTGTAGCATGTTCTAGCAGGAGACACCATGGTGTGTTAGTTGATAGGTGGTAGTGTCAATAAATCCACAATGGCAGTGCTAATAAGACTATATGTTTGGAAGTCAAGAGTTTCTCTAGCCTGGAGGTTGGGCCACCTCTACTGGGGACTTGGCTGGTGGTCATTCTGTTGGGCGTGTTATGCGAAGAGTCCTATCACAACTCCTTTCCGAGGTATCGTGGTGGTGCCAAGGCGCATGGTGACATGTTGTGGGGTTGTATCTTATGGGTAAAGTTGTACGCCTCTGGCCAGAGTAAAACTGTTCAAATAGCCGTGCCCGCTGTCATGGGCGAGCTGAATGATGTTTTTCGTGATTAGTCCCATTTATTAATTAATGTTGAAATGAGATATGAGACATCTAGACAAGGATGGTTTGGGTCTGTGTAGCCAGGTGGGCTGTATAGTGTTGATTTAATACTGCTTAATTGCTCTACTCTTTTAATTCTCTCTTAACTGTTTAGTTAAATGTTGTTTATGCAAATTAGCCCTATATGACATCCTTTGCTATTCTGTGCACTCGCATACTTGCTGTGTGGCTTGTTGAGTATTCCATGTACTCACCTTACAATATCAAATCATCAAAAGAAGAGTACTACAGTGAAGGAGAAGATTTGGAGGACTAGGCTAGGTCCAAGTCAAGTTTGCCTGTGGATTTTGGAGACATCGCTATCGCTAGTTAATTCCGTTGTTTAGACTTTTTATTTGTTTGTGAGGTTCCATCTGCCTCTATAATAATTATGCATTCATCACTTTATTCAATATAGATTTGTACTTTGTTATCCAATTTGTTATTGTGTACCTCGGTTGATCCTTGGACGAGGATTTAATACACATGTAAGCATTTGGAATTTTGGATGGAAATTCCAGGCGTGACAAGTTGGTATTAGAGCCTCCTTGACTTTAGGACCAGCCAAATGGTAACCCATAAAAGCCTTCTGAGATCTTTGGTAGAACTGCTCTTTCCCTGTTCTCTTCGAAAAAAAAACCAATCCATTGGTAAAATTTTGGTAGAACAGCCAAATGGTAACCCATAGAAGCCTTTAAGATTTCTGTGACGACTTTGGCATCAAGATCTGTTATGCTTCTGTGGCACACCCACGAAGCAATGACAGGTCGAGCGCGCCAATGACATGGTCTTACAAGGTATCAAGACTTGGGTGTTAGACCGACTACAACCATACGCAGGGCGGTGGGTGTAAGAGCTTCCATCCATTCTCTGGTCTTTAAGAACCACGGTTAGTCGGGCAACCGGGCAATCCCCTTTCTTCCTAGTCTATGGTGCTGAGGCTATGTTACCAATCGAGTTGGAGTTCGGCTCACCGCAAGTTCAGGCCTACTCAGAAGTAAAATCAACCGAAGACCGACTGATCGAGTTAGATTAGTTGGAAGAAGCAAGGGACATCGCAACTATCCAGTCGACAAGGTATCTTCAAGGCCTGCGTCGTTAAATGTGATAATGATGGCTAACATAAAGCAAGTACTCGGCAAAATACAACAAACACCAAAAGCATTTACAATATTTACATATTGTTTCTGATGGACACCGACTACATAAAAATCTTTGTTTACATTGGCAAATCCTCGGCGATAGCTTCAGTAGTGGTCCTGACCTGGATGATTAGCTCCAATCCCTCCTCCAAGGTAGTGCCCTCAGCAAAGTCCTCCCCAATGGCCTCAATGTCTACCCGGGGGTAGAGTGACTTCGTCATGGCCAGGGCTTGTGCAATCCCCACGGCGACACGCTCGGATGAATATTTCTTCAAGAGTGCAGGAGCTTCTTCGAGGCGCTGCGCCACTTGGGAGATGGAGCTGGAGCTGGGCCCGGCTAGGGTTGGTTGCATAATATCTAATAAAGTTTTCACGGAGTCAACTATGATGTTCCGTGACTCCTTTATCACCTTGATTTCTTTAGCAAAAGCACCGAATTGGATCTGAGAGTTGGCTTTGAAGGCTGCTCATACACAAGGCGGGCATCAACAAACCTAGATATCTAGTTGGATTGAGTACCATAACAAATATGAAGCTTACTTGCGTACTCGGTGTCCACTTTGGACTTTGCCTTTTGAGCTCATTTAGCTCCTTCTTCAGGCGTTCGATCTCCAGGGACTGATTATTCAGATTTGTCTCAAGAGCTACAACCAAACAGGGTCAAAGATCAGCAATACGGAAAGATTTGTGTGGAGACACTCGGGCAAGAGGGAAACATACTTCTAATGGTCCCTATTTGCACCCAGTTCTCATCCCTGAGCTTGTTTACTGAGTCCTTCAGCCACTCTTCTCTCTCCTTGCTGGACTTCTCAAGACCGTCCTTGGCTATTTCGAGCTGTCAGAGCTGAGTGAGCTGAGGGGCAAGTTGGGATAGAACTTTGCCCATCTTTTCGGACCGATCGACCACTTGCTGAGAAGCATTGAAATGCAGGTGACATAAGAAATATTGCCAGAAGATTTAGGAGAACTACAGATCAGCAAGTGCAATTAGAAAAGTTATATACCTGGATGCTCCTTGATGCGGCGACGGCGGCCTCCATTAAGCCGATTTGCTCCCTCTGGGCGGCTTGCTCATTGTGTTCAGAACTCTCTGCTTCCCCCTCTGGCGTGACCCAATGAAATGTCCGGAGGAAATTAGGCGAAGGAGCTTCAAGCCTTGGAAGATCATCGTCATCGGAAGATTGAGAAAGTGGAGGAGAAGGAGTCCTGGGCCTTGGATAGATCGGTGGTGTGGGGTCCTGGGCAAGCTCAAGGATTGCAGCTTCCGTCAAGGCGTCCCGACTGGGTGAGGCCTGTGGTCCAGCCGAGTGGGTTGTCTTATCCTCAGGGGCTGGGACAACACTTGGCTCAGCTTGTGGTGCGGCTGCCTCGGTTTCAGTTTGGATGGGAACTGCTGCGGGGGTCGGTGGCGCTGCCCCCTTAGGGTCAGCGTCACATGACTTCCTGCAGGATTATTCAGTAATCAAGATATTGCAAGACTACTCAAGATTTTCTGAAGATTAAAGATTTTCATACCTTTTGAAAGTCTTAAACCTCCACCCCAGTGCGCTAGGAGTGGAGGTAGTTGGCGGTGGGCCTGAAGGCCTATTCGGCGGCAGAGTGCTATCGGTTGTCCGGCTTGTGGGCGCAGCAGTTGGTGGTGGAGATCTTGGCTCAGTCGGCACTGTACTCAGTGTGGCCGATTGGGGCATGGCGGTAGTCGGCGGTGCGGTTCTGGGGCTGGCTGGTCCCGGGGCTGTGCTGCTGGTATCCTTAGTCATTGGACCGCTGGATGCCTTATTTGGCAAATCATTCTTTTTGGCCTGGTTCGTCGCTGGTCGCTTCCCAGCCCTCTTGGGGCTGGGTTGGGATGACGAGGGGCTAGCCGGCCGCTTTCTAGATTCGCTAGCCAGCCAGCTAGGTGGGTTAGAATCAAACTTTTCCTGCAAATAATAACGTATCAAGGGAAGAACGAATGAACAACCTACATGCCACACATTGCAGATATACATCAAGACCAACTTTGCGCTAGATGTTACCTTCGGCCGGGGCATATCCTTGCAGTATGGCTTGGGGGCTCGCTTGGCATCTAGGGTCTCAATGACTCCGTTGATAAAATATCCAAGCAAGGTGTCAGTAACGACGTCCTTGTTGACAAAATCAGTGTATTCCCGAGTCAGATCATTTTTCCCTTGGTAATCATAGCCGAGGTGAATCCTAGCCTTCAGGGGACGGATTTGGAGGTTTTGGAATGTCCTAGCCACCCAAGGATTGGTCAGGCCAGTGCTCTTCAGCGTGTCGGTTTTCTTCAGCAGCTGGTACACCTAGACCATCTCAGCTTGCGATGGTATGGCCGTCCAGCTCTCTAGAACAGAAGGAGGATTTCCGGAGAAAGGGGGCAGGGAGGGCTCAAAATTGGAGCAATAAAACCACTCCCGATGCCACCCTTTTAGAGAAGTCTTCAGAGGGACATGGAGATAGGCCTTTTTCATCTCATTGCGAAGTTGAAGGCCTGCTCCCCCTATCACTTGAATCTTCGACTTGGAGGGCTGAGGCTTGATGTGAAACAAAAAAAAAAGGTTGAACTGGGGATCGATCCCTAGGAAGGCCTCACAGAGGGTGACAAAGATTGAAATATGAATAATGGAGTTAGGGTTGGGATGGTAAAGCTCGATCTGGTAATACCTGAGAAGCTTGCAGAGGAAATCGGAAGAAGGAAGGGCGAGACCACGGTCGAAGAAAGAGGCAAAAACCCTAGTCTCATAAGAACCTGGAGAGGGGATTGACTCACCAGTGGCGGGGCGCCAGTTGATGATCTCCTTTGGTTGAAGATTCTTCTTCCTCTCCAGGAGCGCCAGCTTTGTTGCGCAGCAATCCGACGTTGGCCAAACTCCAGATGGCATGGTTGGGATGTTGAATGGCGCCTTCGGCATTGCTGGGTGTGAAGAGCTGGGCGAGGAAGCTTCTTGACGATGGGAATCGATGCTGGGAAGGAGTTTCTCGCCGATTTTCGAAGGGGAGCTCAAGCTACAGCAAACCCTAGCAGTGGCGGAGAGCGCGAAGTTTGGCACGGGCATGCGGGAGCTAAAACAATTTGGCGAATTAGGGGAGAAAAGGGAATCTTTTCTCTCTTCCGTCGTTTTATAGGCATGTGCCGAGTTAGTGGGCTTGGGTCAGCTTGCTCGGTAATGGGCTGTAAGATATGAGTTCCTAAATAGCATGTCCTATTGGGCCGACTGCTGGCTGTGTTAAAATCACAGTGCAGGTGCTATTTTATAGGGACCGATTAAAATAATCAGATATGCTTTATGTTAAGCCTAACTGCTGGACACATGTGTTTAGATATCTGAATTATTTACCAGGTATTGGAGATATATCCTTATAAGGATCAATAGCTAGTCTCCATTAAAATTAGGGATGCAGGTATCTCTCAAGAACACCTCACCACATATTGGGTTAAAATTCATGAAGTGGTACTCGGCTTACATGCTTAGCCAAAATTGCCTTGAGCAAAAATATTTCTAGCTAATATGATGCTGAAGAGTCTAATTTCTGAGACATATACCACTCGGGAAAGACTTAAATATTAAAGATCTTTGACTTCATGTTTAATTGTTTCACAATTAAGCACAAAGTCAGGGGCTACACCTAATAGGTGTGCCTATTCGACGCATACTATTCATATTTTTCAATGAAGCCCTTCATAGTCTCGTTGCCAGCTGATATGAAGCAGGACTTGGGAAAGAGATACTCGGACAGTGGGTACTTGGGAGTAAGGCACTCGAGAAACCTTTGCCAAGGAGGATGAGCACTCGGTGTCAGTTGTGACTCAACTATGAATGTCTCAGGGGCTACTATGGAGGCCATGGGCCCTGGGTACCTCATGGGAAGCTTTGTAGCCACTCGGATAGAGGAAGGGCATAATCTTATAATTAGGGATACAACAGGACTCGGTGCATATTACCTTGTATGATAAGAAAAGGGATATAGTCTTAGTCGGGTATGTTGTATTCCTAGAAGGAGATCCCTTGGTCGGAGTCCAACTGGGATTCCTATCATATAACCTCTCCTCTTCAGTATATAAGGAGGGGTAGGGGACCCCTCGGGGCAAGACATACAATCTCACTAGAGAAACCTCAAAGGCAATATAAAACAGCTGGATGTAGAGTATTACCTCACCTTGAGGGCCTGAATCAGGATAAATTGTTTCGTATTCCTTTGCAATCCATCAAGTTTAGGTCTCACGAGTAGCCACATATAACAGAGATGTCAAATAAGGTGGTATTTCAGTTATTTCACGGGCAAGGGAGTATTAGGTATGGTCCACAGGGTGTAGATCTATCGGAGTTCAGTTCAACGGCTAAGGGCATTGATAGGCCAGCTGAGAGAAGTTTTGGGTCAGTGTACAATTGGTTGATGTGAGGCTTTCGAGTCGACCCCCAGATCAACGTAATAACCGTGTATCTTGTAATGAGTCGTGCAGTCGAAGGTTTTTTTTGGGAACTTATGCCGGTGGATTGCACTGCCACATAGAGATGTTACGTGGAGAATGCATTCCAACGTGGTTGGCCACTTGACATACTTCTGTCGGTGTACGAGAAGGACAACACCGTTCCAATGGCCGTGCAAGATGATGAGGGTCCAAGTGTGACGGGAGATGAAGCCCACACAATGTAAAAAAATGAAGGAGAGAACGAAGAAGATAGGCAGCTAACAGGTGCAGCAGATGAGGGAGAGCTAATCGACACCATCATTAAGAAAATGGATAAAGATGCTGATAACGAGCATGCAGATGATGATGAATCGTTCGATGAGGACAATGTAATGCCTGCTGAGTAGACCAACGAGGACTTCTGCGGGCTTGTTATCACTGAGCGGCATCATGTGCCATAGGAGTACAAGGAGAATGAGGTCATCCAGGGGCTAAGTATGCATACATAGAGAATTTGAAGGAGGCAGTGAAACAATGCGCAGTGCCACTTCAGAGGGAGTTCTAGATCGTGAAGTCAAGCAAGTCGGTGTATGAAGTGAAGTGCGTGAAGAATGGGTGTCCATGGCGAGTGCACGCGTTCAAGGGTAAATGGAAGGATTATTGGTAAGTGTCAATCGTGACCGAGCATTTTTGTCACTTACAGGGGTCGAGAAATACCATAGAAACATGATATCTACATTTGTTGTAACAGAGATGAACTCTCACGTTATGAACAACCTGTGGTACGAACCAAGATTAATTGTTAGACATATTGAGAAGAAATTCAAGTATACAATTAGCTATGCAAAGGTATGGAGGGCGAAACAGAAGGTTGTATAGATGAGGTTTGGCACATTTAAAGCATCGTATGATAATTTACCTCATCTTTTAGCCTATATTCTTCAAAAGAATTCGGAGACCTATTACGACCTAAAAGCTTTCCCATCAATTGACTATCATAGCCAAAGTGTGTTGCAACGGACATTCTTTGCATTAGGTGCTTGCATTCAGGTATTTGTGCGTTGTCGTCCCATCCTCTGCATTGATGGGTTGTTCAATTAATGCGGTTGTTCAATTAACTTTGCAAACTAACTCTTACTTGTTGCTTTCATAATAAAAATTACGCTAACTTTCTATTTGCATGCAGGTATGGCGGATCAGACACCGGAGCTACTTGATCGAGAGCTCGATCGATCCTACCGGTCTTACCTGTCAGCCGTTGAGGGTACTGAACTGAGCATCTTCCGTCCATGGCCTTCACGTCACCTCTTGCATATAGACCCCCGGTTTCGTGAGAAGTAAGAGCTGTACCAACAATTTTTCCCCACACTTGTACATATCTATGTTTCGCAATATTGACTACGGTGCTATATTCTGCAGGTTGCGTGAGACTGGACTTCTTCCGCTGTCCAAGCTAGTTGAGGTCGCATCGGATGAGAGAGACCCTACGAGGCGGTGGGACGCTGACCAGTCACTTCTGGCAGCACTGGTGGATCACTGGAGATCGGAGACACACGCGTTCCACCTTCCGTGCGACGAGATGGCTCCCACACTTCAGGACATTTTGTACTTGCTGGGCCTTCCCCTCGCAGGGGACGCTGCGGGACTAGTTGACGGGGTGCATGGATGGGCGGAGGACATCACTGTTCGGTTCGCTCACGTGCAGCGCCTGTCTGGATTTGGTGCACCGGGTTCGCTACCTCCTTACACTACGAGCGGCCCCTCGAAGGCTTAGCTGCTACAGTTCATTGTAAGTCACGTATTTGTTAGATTTATAATCGCCCGATCTATGAAGCATCAGTGGAACTAACAATAATCTTGTTTTGCAGCCTAATCAGCTCCATACTGACACCGACGACTACTTGGTGCGACGGAGCTTGGAGGCATACCTGCTATTCACCAGCACGACGGGGCATGCGATGTATAAGGGACTGATCCACTATACCCGTGCGATCGCCGAAGGTGAGGACGGCAGCGTACCGTAGTAGAGCTGGGGATCTGCTGTGCTAGCGGCGACATACCGTGGTCTTGGTGACGCGTGCACAAAGACCGATCCAAGAGCGATTATTGCCGGTTGCCCTCTCCTTCTGCAGCTATGGGCAGCCAAGTGGTTCACAATAGGTCGCCCTCTAATTGAGCACACTCCCTACCAGGGCGGCCTAGGAGGCTTGTACGAGCAGGCTTCGTGATGGAGTTCGATCGCCTGCAGCTTAGCGACGTTGTCTGGGAGCCGTACACTCGGACTCTCAGCTCTGTGCACGCGTCACCAGGCCTACTGGATGACGACAGCACCGATGGTGTTCGACATCTTCGTCGAGCCTCACTGTTCGCAGCGCGTGATGCGACAGTTAGGCCTATATCAGCACTTCAGTGTGCCCGTAGAGCAGGTTGTCCCGTGCGACGTTCACCGGTTAGTATAAATGCGAACTTCATTCAGTATTACAACTCTTTTATGAAGTCTAATACACTCTCTGCAACTAGCTATACTCGTAGGGGTCAGGGAGCCAGCACTCTGTGGGTTCCTTGATTGCAGAGGTATGTGGATGACTGGTTGTTGGCGACAGAGGAGGTCATCGATAAAGTCCGGCCATACACTGAGGCCGCCTCTTAGGATACCTCAAATGGTATCAGCCTCGCACCTGCACACGCGTCACGTTCACTCCAGCCGATCCATAGCCACACGTCGCCACCGTGACAGGCGCGTACCCTACACACCATGACCAGGACTACTTCCGTGCGGTGAGTCACGTTCTCTTTGCACTTTGCTATTTCCTTTGTATGTGTCCATGGTTTTAACATATGTTTAATAACATTTGAAAAAGGCTGACACTGCGCGCCAGGTTCAGGCTGATCTGGACGCGGCGTTCGGACGGTTGGACGTTTGGATCGTGCTGAGTGCGAAGGAGCAGAGGATGACTTTCGAGAGAATCCGTAGGTCGATGCACATAGTGATTTGTGCGCTCACTTGTCGTGCGGTCGACGCGGTACCTCCTGTAGCTATACCTCAACACCCTCCACGGCCCGCTGTAGTAGGAGTTCGCCCGCCTGCAGGCTCCTCCGCGCAGGGCGCACACGGTAACGGTTGGGCACGAGATTCTTTTGAGGGCGACGACTTGGAGGACGTGGAGATTCAGGAGGTATTAGGTTCCTCACAGCTCGAAGGAGCTCCACTACTGCAGACACAGGAGCCGCCAGTTGACACACCCGTGCAGGCGAGCCGTGCTGGCCGTGCCATACCACCAGATCAGCTAACATACTCCCAGGGCCACATGTGAGCGCAGGGTAGGAAGACGAAGAGGGCTAGAGGTTACGACTAAGGCCCGTAGTACGTTGTACCAATAGTAGTTAGCCTGTTGTACACATGTTCTATCTTTTGTACGCCATGTTTTATTCATCCTATGCTTACTGCGGAAACTTCTTTTCTTTGTTTACGCTCGTCGGTGCAACGATGTACTCCTCAGGGTTTATATTTTCGACGAAACTGATCAAAAACCGTGAATTTTTGAGTTTCGATTTCACGATGAAAGTAGATTCCGAGAAATGAAAACCGATCGAAAAAAGTTGCTATTAAAATCACAACCATTCGCGATTTCTTTTAATAATTCAACTGTAAAATGCCTGTTAAGTTTTACTGTTAGATTTGCCCAAAATTTCGTGAAAAATACTCATCAACGGTCGTACTTGACGAGAGGCAGCCTTACGGGTGGTGGCTATTTGCAGACAACCCTCTCGCTGGCCAAAAACCATTCTCCCAGAGGGCGGCAGGGGCCACCTGCAGAACGGCCGGCCTGTGGAGCCACCTCTATTGCAGGCGGCCCTCTGGCCAGATAAAAATCGCCCTTTAGGAGGGCAGTAAGAGGGCCAGCTGCAAAATGGCCTCTCCTCGACGCCACCCCCTTTTCCGACGGGACCCTAACCACCCTCTGAAAGGACGGCAAGGGGGCTACCTGCAAAATGTCAGACGGCCTGATGGCCGCCCGACAGCGAGGGTCGACGGACATCTATCAGTCATCTAAAACGCCGTTTAGGAGGGTGTTTTAGCCCTCCCTCCCAGAGGGCGTTGGAGGTATAGATTTGTAAATTTTCAAAACTAAAATATACTTTTGTAAATATTTTTTAAAAAAATATAAAAATAAAAAATTCGGTATTTCTCAACTGCAGCATGTACGTACGGCCCAAACACATACACGAGTATGCTGGCCCAGTCCAGTTCTGGGAGGACGCGGCGAGCTCAACAACATCTCGGCCCATTTATTGTTTGGGATTCCGAGTACACAGAGAAGAGTAAGCCATCAGATGAGAGCCTTCGGCAATACATAAAACAAGACGAATCATTAATATATAATTAATTGAGTATTAACTATTATAAATTTAAAAATAGATTTATCTGATTTTTTTAATATATATATATATATATATATATAGTATTTAACATACGCACCGTTTAGTAGTTCGAAAAATATACTCATAAAAAATGGAGAATAAACTTAAGCCATAAGTTAATTCAAACATTGCCTAACCTGGAAAGGTGACGCACACGCACTCACTCTGGCAGGCAGCACGAATATACTCTCCTTCATTTTAAAATATAAGAATTTCTAGAATTTAAATTTTATTTTATAATATAAGTATTTCTAGCATGATTCGTAGTACTTGTCCCATTAATTATTTTTCTTTTAAATGTTTTTTTCATCTTACCCTACCTAACTTGCCACCTCCATTCATTTTATATTTATTAAGATCGCTAAAGTCTTTTCTTCTTAATCCTAATCTTTTCTAATCAATTTGCAAATATTTATGCTATTTTGAAATGAAGGGTGTACTACTTATCATTGTCCACTCATCATACATTCATAATTCATACTGATAGATAGATGGATGAATGGATAGATGGACATACTAGTACAGTATACTACTCCACTCCAGTGTGAATAACATATTGGCATAATCAAGTACTCCAGTGTAGTCTTTTGAAAAGTGAAGTGCAAGCACGGTCCGTGAACAGTTTATTTTGTCACTCAAAGTGCTTTCTTTGAAGGTACTGAGGTGCGGTAGATTGATGTATTATTATCTTCTTCCGTTCCATCGTGATGCACGCATGCATAGTTAGACACCGTTTAAAACTGCTTATTATTTTAGACTTCTTTCTTATTTTTTATAAACATATTTCCGGAAGCCAGAAGCCGTGACAAACACCACCTAATAGAGTAACCAGCTAGGGTTTCTTTTTTAGATTTGCTATTAATTAAACGTTTAATTTTTTGGATTCTGTCAATGGTTATTGAATAAAACTTTAAGATTCAGAATAGGGAAGCAAGTTCTAACTTGTACTTTTAATTTACTCTAGTTGTAGTTTTAACTTGTTATAGTTGTTATTATCGATTTGTACAACTTTAGTTATAAATTTATGTAACTCAGTTACAAATATATACAACTGTATCTACCAGTTCGTATGTTAGTCTTTAGATGTAGAAAAAATTGTTTAAACGTTTGATCAATAGACGGTTCTCTTTTTTTTGCTTTTTCCTTTATTGTTTCAGGAACTAGACAAGTGGTTTTATTTGTTTATTTTTGCAGGGAAGGAAGTATAGACAGCAATTGAGAACTAAGGCTGAATCTGCCTGCCATCTCTTTTTTAATCACGGAGATGAGTGGCAAATACGACGTACCTTTAAAAAGTTTTTTGTTTTTTTAAAGTTAATATTTAAAAATTTTGAATAATAATTAATTAAAAATATACGTGTTTAGTATCGTGCATAGTATCACTAGATTTGTATTTGATAATATTTTTATATGATGTTAATTTTATGGTTGTTGATAATATATTATAAAAAACTAATGACTAAAATATAATGTTATAATGTTGGAGATCGTATATAAATAAATTTGATACGCTTTATATTTTTAAAAGGGGAGTAGGACAGTACGTATGCACGGTAGACGGAGAGAGCAGATAGTAGGTACTCCTCCTAGTATTACGATTGAAAGGTGTAGGTGTAGTAGATGAACGGAAGGTGTCGGTCGGTTGAACGCGTCCGTTAATTAATTGATAATTACGAATAGTATATTCGATGTTTGGATTTCAATAGACCAAAATATGGAATCAGGACTTGGGTTACGACCCAAAGAACATGACCGATGGATGGATACACGTGTAGTAGTAGCAATACTGTGAAAGACGGAATATGGATGTCGAATGGAGATGATACTGAGTAGTAGCAAAATATGGTACCGTTTTCCACAACACTGAGTAGTAGAAGGGGAATGGACGCAGCTGACATGTGGACCCGGCCCTGGCCTGCCTCTTTGTGTCTGACGACGACAAATTAAGCGGGCGGAGTACAAGGACGCGAAGCGAAGATTCAAATCAAACCAAACCAAATCATTTCGATTTCATTCCACATCGATCGATCGATCCATCCATCCATGATCCATCTGCTCTTCTACGCTTTCTTCTTCTTCCTCAAGTCACAGGCCTTGAGCAAGCAAGCAAAGCAACTCAACAACGCTGGCTCGTTGGCGATCTGAATCCTCATCGTCCTTCCACCCTCCTTCAGATTCGATCCGATGCAGCAGCGGCGGAAGCCGCCGCCTGCCGCCGCGCCGGTGGCCGCCAAGCAGCCTGCCCCGCGCAGGACGCCCGGCCCGCTCTCCTTCGCCGGCGCACTGCTCTCCCTCCTCCTCGTCGCCACCTTCCTCTACATCAACGACCACGACGTCTCCAAGCTGCACGCCGACTTCCCCCTCGCCGCCGGAGCCCGCGCCCGCGCCCGGTCCCCCGACCTCCGCCTCCTGCAGGAGGCCGCGCACCGGAAGGTCAACTCCATCGTCGTCTCCCGCCACGTCCCCACGCCCACCAGGTCTTCGACTTCAACTACTCCTCCCCCATCCTCTCATCCCAAACTGGACCAGCAGCCTCTCCGCCTCATCGACACGCCCATGTCCTCTTCGTCCTCATCGGGGCGCAAGCAGGCCGCCCTGGTGATGATGGGTAACAGCGGCGGCGGCGGTGGGGAGATTGAGCAGGCGGCGTCGGTGAAGCTGAAGGGGTGCGACCTGTACAAGGGGCGGTGGGTGTACGACGCGGCGGGGAGGGAGGCGCCGCTGTACCGGGAGTCGGAGTGCGAGTTCCTGACGGAGCAGGTGACGTGTATGCGGAACGGGAGGCGGGACGAGTCGTACCAGAGGTGGCGGTGGCAGCCGGAGGGGTGCGAGCTGCCGAGATTCGAGGCGCGGGCGCTGCTGGACCGGCTGCGGAACAAGCGGATGATGTTCGTGGGGGACTCGCTGAACCGCAACCAGTGGGAGTCCATGGTGTGCCTCGTCCAGTCCGCCATTCCCCACGGCCAAAAGACGCTCACCAAGTTCGTCAACAACGGATCGCTCAACGTCTTCCGAGCGCACGTACGTCGTCGTCTTAATTCTCTATCGATATTGATATAGGAGTTTAGTATGTTCCAAACAATTGAATTCCGGCATGGATGGATGGATGGATGCAGGAGTACAACGCGACGGTGGAGTTCTACTGGGCGCCGTTCCTGGTGCAGTCCAACTCGGACGACCCGCAGGTGCACAGCGTCCGGGACAGGGTAATCGCGTGGCGCGCCATCGCCAGACACGCCGCCAACTGGAAGGGCGTCCACTACCTCGTCTTCAACACCTACATCTGGTGGCTCAACACCTTCCACATCAAAGTGCTGTAGGTTTCTAATACTTCTTCTTCTTCTTCTTCTTCTTCCATCGCATACGTAGTACATTGCATTGCATCGAGTGGTAGTAATTTGCATAATCGATCGATCGAATTGCAATTGGTGCAGGAAAAGCAGAAGTGCTCCGTTTGGGGGCCGTGGGTGGAGCAGCAGGTACGCGCTGGTAGACCGGCCGATCGCCTACAGGGAGGTGCTAAAGACGTGGGCCAAGTGGGTGGACAGGCGTATCGACCCTAACAAAACCACCGTCTTCTTCATGGCCATGTCTCCCAACCACATCACGTAAGCAAACCTCTCCTCCTTGCTTCTTTTAATTTTATTTACACCTCTTTCTCCTTCCTTTCATCTCCATCTACATTTTCCTTCCCTGCTTCTTCGCTCGTCTTTCCTTTCCGTTGCACCCATTCGTCCCAATAGTCTTGGTTGCTATTGTCACGACCCGACCGACTTGCTAATTTCTGACCTTTGCTAAGCTGGTACGACAACTACTTATTTTTGAGCGATACCGAAAGCAACAGAGACCTTACACCCGGACGCAGCCACAACCAACACAATAGAGAGAGAGAGAGAAGACAAACCAGGTCAGCTCATGGCTTTGGCTTTGGCTTCCCGATGAAGAGAATTGACGAGTCTGCGTACTCTATTTTTTTTATTCTGCCTCTTCCATGGGTGACGACACGTGCTTCTGATTGGGTTGGAGTTGGTAATAATGCAGACCAAGAAGCTTCGGAACCATCCAGGGAAAACTGTAATCTACTCTAGGAGTACTCTGCAAGATTTATTTAACTAGTACTACTTCAATTTAATTCAATTCAATCCTTTGGCATTGAAATTGAAGTTGTGCTGCGGCACATGGGCAACCTCGGAAAATTCATTCGTTTCTATGCCCTGTTTTGCTGGAGGAGTAGTAGTACAAGGAAAGAGGCAAAAATTTCTTGTCCACGAAGGCACACATGGATCACTTTCATGCCATTTGCAAACTAATATACTCCATCACACTGACCCATTCATCCCACTGAAAAGACCAATTTAATTAATAATATAGGGCACGCCTTGTGTAGGCATGGTTTTAGATTCTCTCAGTATTAGAAGTAGTGTTAGGCTGTCAGCAGTTAAACACACTTCAACAGTACACATGCATAATTCAGTGGTGTTTCTCTTGGGGATACGCAAGTAGAATAATCCGAAAGAAACACTGGATCGACCTGAGCTTAGAGACGGACTGGCTAACCGAGGGATCATTTCATTCCGCGAAGCAGAATTATTGTGAGCAAGTAAATGGGAAGCTCTGATTAGCAATTTTAGTAGTAGTGACGATGTTGATGCGTGCAAGTATGTGGGAAGCTCTGATTAGCAATTTTATGGTAACGATGTTGATGCGTGCATGCTTACGTCCCCATATGGTCCCGAACATTTCGCAATCACCTGTTTGTCGCTTTCCTCCTTGATGAATCAACCAAGGGAGCCACGTTCTAAACAGCTGTTTGTTTAGAGGAGAGTTGGTAACCACTAAAGCTGGAACAAAAGGTCGCCTTCCTCGTCTATGCTTACGTCTTCTTTTTGTTTCTTTTTTTTTTTCTAAGGCACAGTTCAAAACTGCTTATTGGCTTAGACTTTTCTCTGTTCCAAACTAGTCGACGGTGTATTTTTTACAAAATTTTCTATATATAAGTTTCTTAAAAATTTTAAATAAATCTATTTGTCAAGTTTGTAATTACTAATACTTAATTAATTATACGCTAATAACTTTTTTGTTTGCCGTGTGACTTATAACACACCCCAACCGCTTGTTCAAACACCACCTAAAAAGTTACTCTCTTCGTCCTAAAAAAGACTTTACCTTTCCTCATTTCACTCGTACAAATACAAAGCTAAAAAGACTACAATGTTTTTTACTTTAGCAAATTTCATTCTTATTTTTACATACTTTAATATATTTATCTCTTATTTTTATAAATACAATGATTGCTTTAAAATTAAAAATAAATAGGGAAAAATAAAGTCTCTGTGGACGTAAACAACATTTTGTTAAGAGGAGAGTCATTCAGTCAGTAATAAACAAACCACTAAAGGCTGCAACCCTGCTCGTAGCTAGTCTCGTCTTTTTCCTATCCTTCTTCTTCTCTTTTGAGTATAAGATTTTACTACAGTTATGAGCATACATACCCCCCCCCTTTTTTTTTTTGTTACATGTACTCTTCGTCCTATAATATAAAAGATTATATTATTTTTTAAAAAAGATAAGAAAATAGTAAAAGGATAAATTATGGTATAAAATGTGATAGTTAGAATAATAAATTAGTACAAAAGATGGTAGATGAGAAATAAACTAATATAAAAGTTGATACGTTTAGGATAAACTAGTATAAAAGTTAATATGTGGAGAATAAAATATTGTCTAGAGATCTCAAAATTCTTATATTTTAAAATAAGTTAGAAAGATAAAAAATTTTATATTATAAGACTAAGGGAGTACTGCTTTCAGCTTTGATACGCACATAGCAATAATTAAGGAGTCGACAATGCAAATTAAGCACTAGAGAGACATTATTAGCTCAACGCAGCACATCAGAGCAAAAGCAAGCAAGCCAACCAGGCATCATGTTATGCAGCTCTGGAGCAATGGTGGCAGAAATCAGATTGTTTAGACTGGCAGTATCGGATTACTAATCAGCTTAAGACTAGGCTGGTGTCGCATCTCGATCAGCACTATGTGTAGCACAGTGACCCTGACAGAATCTGACCATTGTTTTAAACTTTGCTATAACTGAGTCACTGGCTTTGGTGAAAGTTACACTAGCTAAAGTGTCGGGACAGACAGATCCGAGCTTCTCAGGGCCATTCACAATACAGTCACATGATACATGACTTCGAGCTGAGCTGTCACGTAGAAGATTCCCCTTCATGTTTGTTTCTGGCCATTCATATAAGATCAAGTTCCATAGTATATTAGTTAACTACATGCTATAAAAATTAACACATCATATATAATTAATTTAATAGCATATCTATATAATAGTTAACTATAGATGCATTCTAAATTGTTAATATATGATTTATTTCTTTTTTGCACATAGTTTATTAAAGTCCATGCTATAGCTAATTATAGGTCTATAGTCTGTTTTGTCTCTTTCATGTAAGTATAAATTTGATGTGTTAATTTTTATAGTCCGTTTACATATCATCGCGCTAAAGAGCCTCGTCCCCACGAAGGCACACGTGCCCCGCTGACAGTGAGGCCACACGGCGCAGGGGCACGGTCTTGCCGCCGTTGCCCCACGAGCGGTCCACCCTACCTCCTGCCATGCTGCCTTGGGATTTGGCGTATCGTAGTGTGCTGCTTACTGTTAATTTGCGTGATCTGAAATTGTGAATGCGCAGGCCGGAGGCGTGGGGGGGATCGGCGGAGGCGGTGAAGTGCGCGATGGAGACGCAGCCGATCGTGAACCGGACGTGGGGGCTGGACATCGGGACGGACTGGCGGCTGCACGGGGTGGCGCGCGGGGTGCTGCGGTCGATGCGGCGTGTGGCGGTGCGCTTCGTGGACATCACGGCGCTGTCGGAGCTTCGCAAGGACGCGCACACCTCGGTGCACACGCTGCGGCAGGGCAAGCTGCTCACCCCGGACCAGCAGGCCGACCCCCGCACCTACGCCGACTGCATCCACTGGTGCCTCCCGGGCCTCCCCGACACCTGGAACCACTTCCTCTACGCCCACATCGTCGCCCACGCCGCCTGATTGATCTCTCTCTTATTTTGCACAACTAATTATACGCGGCTGATACCACACCTAATCTTTCTTTCTTCTTCTTCTTTGCTTTGCTCATCTGATTAATTAGCGCTCTCCCCCCCTCCCTCTGGGTGAAGTAAAGTGTAGTCTCTTGCTGCTATGCAATCTGTGAGTAATTCTTTTGTACAATTACAATTAGAGAAAGAGAGGGAGGGATTATAAATCGGAAACAAAAAACAGAATGGCTGTTGGGGACCGGACGATGTACATTAAACGGCCGACTTCTTCGCCTTTGGTGCCTGCCAAAGGAACGAACGTGCCAGGACAAAGAGGACAAGGACACCCCTGTCAAAGTTTGTTGTATGGCAACTATACTTGCTGACCTATTTCTGGGAAAACAAAGAAAGATTGGGTATGATCCTCACAAGGAACAAATGTGAACTCGCTCTGTCCATCACGAATCACCATCACTAACAGGGACACTTCCGTTCCCCTTGTGTTTGTTACTAGCCAGATTGCTCAACCGGCCGGTGGTCCAGTCTAGCACCTGTACACGCATGCATCAGCCATCAGCTGTCCTTGAGTTGGCTCGTTCCAGCAGCATACCAGCATGTCGTCGTACAGTTCGACCAAAACAAAAGGGCAGTGTATTCAACGGCATCATATGTATAAATGTACGCATGTAGTAATAGCTTACATCACATGTGCCACCTCACTTGAGTACAAGACCCTTTGGTTTCGAGGTGACCAATTCTCCACTGTATTTTTGGACTATGCGATTCCGGTGCACGTTTAACCTTCCAGTCTTTCATGACTCAGTATGCTTTCAGTTTCTTATTTGATGGTACGGCCTCCGTCCTAACATAACTTCTTATCAAAATCCTATTGGGGAACGCAGCACGCTACGGAGATTCATCGAAAAGTAGAATCATCCCAGATCCCTTCCTCCTCCCTTTCGTAAATAACTAGAATCTGCACGGTCTTGGTTGTACCTGGAAAGTTTCCAAGCATTTGGTAGGAACATGGGGTGCCTTCCAGGACCACCACCAACCAAGTAACGTCAGGACTTTCAAAATTCTTGCCAGGTCTTCACTTATCAATTTCTTCCGGTAGATTAACATTCCCCAGATATATTAGCTCCATTTCTTCTTTCCAAATCTGTGGGCCCAGCAACAAATGCAATTACCAACAGAAACAAACGAACTGACAAGTACGGGAAGAGATAAGAGGCCAAGGCAGAGAAGCAAGTACGGAGCACATACAGTGTGTCGGAATTCAATCCTGATGTGAGGAACATTTGTCTGGTGAATGTCATTGCCATCATGACCTCTTCTATAGTAGTTTCTCCCAATCCAGTGTGACTATACAAGAGAGATGTCGGAGCTTATCAAAAGAAAGAGAAAGGGAGAGAGGAAATATGAAAACAAAACCAAATTGTTAAGTGAAAAATAGCAATATATACCTTGAGCCTATGAGAGAAACCAGACTGGTACACAGAATTCCTTGCAATTTCACACAGGTCGCATGAACTTAGCTTCCAGAGCTGTCAAGAATGATAGACAATCCAAATTAAGATCTAAGTGGAATCTAAACATGTCCAAAGAGCTAGATGGAAGGATATAATTACCGAAGCGGCGATGCTGTATTCTTCAACCAAAGGTTCTTTTGTCAGGTGAATTTGCAAAGGGTCATCGGTTGAGAGAGAAACGTTAAGGCCTCTCAGAAAAAATGTTGGGAAAGGGTTTCGGTGATAGTCAATAAACAATGAGTTGTTGCTTAAAGGAGACATGGCAAGGCCAATCTGATTATAGCCAAACAAAAGATGGTTAGTTTATTTCAAAGATCCGAGAAAACAAAATCCATAGATGTTGAATTGATAGCTGTTATGCACAAAAAATGTTGAGGAAAGAGCAGAAAATACTACAAACCTGAGCTAGGAAATACAGGTACTGGAGGACAGGGGACTTCTTTAAATTCACCCCATGAGCAATATTATGAGCAGTAAGAAATGCTGCAGCAAGATGATCAACATCGCCAGCCTGAAGACAAGAATCATCAAGGGAACCTTTTTGGGGTAAATCTATAAATACTCAAATATGTGCATTAAACATATACCTCCCCACAGTGTGGACGAAGTTTGATTGTTGTCATACCCTTGGACTCACGAAGCTACATAAGAAAAATCTCAAATCAACCAAGAGGGCCCAAATAGGAGATAGGACATCATAAATGTTGACATAAACTAATGTGGAAACTAGAATTCACAGACGAAGAACAGGCAGAGATCTGGGGACAAGATTGTTACCTTGTTCAGTGTGTACAGGTTAGCATAACAGTAGTACACATAATATGCATATGCTGGATTGAAAACATTAGTCCATTGCTCAGGTGTAGGCATGTGTTTTGTTGGGCGCCTCTCTGGTTTGCTTTCATCATCCACCAAATCCAGCCCAACAACCTGAAGAAAATAATGCACAAAGTTACTAATGGAAAGAGCTTGGAGGAAAAGTATCCTACAGAGCATTGCCTTTTATACTGACATGGTAATGCACAAAGTTACTAATGGAAGGAGCTTGGAGGAAAAGAATCCTACAGAGCATTGCCTTTTATACTGCAGTAAGCCAGTAACTTATCAAGGTTATTCCCTCCGTTTCCACTATAAGCTCACAGAACAGCCAAAAAAGTCGATCTTTCGAAAGACTCAAATAGCATTGGTCAATATTTCTAGTTAATACATATTTTTGTACTCCATATAATTGCAGAATTACTATATTAGTGCCGCAATATTCATCTGCATAATTTTTTCCACTAACCTGTTGCAAGAAAACATGCAGCTGAGGATGTGAAGCAGGATCAACAGTTACTTGAAAAAGAGGTAGAAAAATGTTGTCAAGGAGGTTCTGGAAAGAATTGATTGTGCCCATCTCCCTGTATACATTGTATATCCGAGGAATCTGCAAACAAAATTAAACAATGTTTAAGTAAATCTACTGTGCCTAAAAATGTCAGCTGCACTAATTATACTAGTTTCCGTTTGGTTTACCCAAAGTTTAAGGATTAACTACTGAATATGTTGAGAAGAAGTAAAATAAATTTATGAGACAAGAAGCAGATGAGGACATCGACAGAGAGTGTCATAACCTGAATTAACCAAACAACATTCTCACTGTACAATTCATTATTCACTATCCAACTTGCCATCTGATCCCATTCACTTTTCTTTCTCCCATAGATAGATATTCGATACTCAGCCATCTGATGAAGGTTATGAGGGTAGGAGTAATTAGCCAGGGCAATATAGTAAAAGAAATGCTAAACCATATGTAAACACTGTGTTAAATGACATATAGCCAACAACACACCTTAAAGAATAATAAAGAATCACAAATAAGATATCAGTAAAGAAAGAAGAAAGCACCTGATATTTACTTGCTTCAAGATCAGAAAACACTTCTTTTGTCAATTCAGCAAGAAACCGGCCTATTAAGAAGATAATACAACATTTTAAAGAATTGTCCACATATAGGTATGCTGAGAAAGAGGTCAACATAGAACATGAATAACAGTTGTCAACGACTCAAACAAAAGAAGCAAACAAGAGAATGGCATCGATCATTAAAACATGTGTAGGAAACAAGACAAAACAAAATGCTAAATGTGCACCTTGAATAAGGTTGTCCTGTTTAAGAAAGATTTCCCTCAGGCGGGATTGGCCACAAGGATTATACTTCAGATTGAACTTGTCAAAACGATGGAATGTACTCTTATCAGCATGCACATCTAACAGATCAACATTGAGGTCATACCTGGCAGAGTGGTCAGTGGGTTACTTAGAAAATGTAAATCAAAATAAACATAACAGAATCATCACAATACATAAAGAAATTCAGTTACCCAGTCAAGTCCAAACTCTCAAAAACCTCCTTAAGAGTCAAATAGGTCCCATCTCTAAAAATCACAACCTGCATAAATGCAATTTTTGAAATTTCAAGTCAAGTGTAGACATAGAACCACCATATTCCACGAGAAAATAACAGGGATTTGTAAAAAGAATATAGGTGTACCTCATCAGGTTCTTTCCTCAACTTGGACTTGATAAATCTCAACAAATGCTTCTGATTCATGCATGCAGAGTGATGAACATGAGTATCAACCTTCCTGACATTGTAGAAGTCCCGATGGGGTGCAGCCTTCTGAGCAAGTAGTTCTCTATCGGCATTGACCATCAAATGAAGATTGAATTTCTGAAGAATCCACAAGAATGAATACAATAGTAAATGTATATAAAAAAAAAATCTAGGCATGCACCGTAGTAATGTGTTTGGTGAGATTTATGAATCAAGTTAACTTGACAGGCCAGTCTGGAGCACAATCATTATTTCGTTACATACCAGCAAACACTGTAGCCTACAAATGCTTAGACACACAGAAACCTTGACCATAGCAGGGATTCTTTTGTATACCATATGCTTGAGATTATATATTAACAATGCCACACTACACAAGGTATATATTAACATAGCATGTAGCCTGGAGTCGTGGACCACCTTATGTTGCTATGACAAGATTCCACCTATCCTTTTGCTAGGATCACAACATGTATAATAAAATACAGAGAAGGCAAGCTGTTGAAAGAACCAGGTCTGAAAAATTACCTTGCTCTAGAAGATTTAAACGTTTATGACATACAGTTCGAATATCCCCGGCAGCCAACACACGAAGGATATAGTGCATATCAGTAAAAAAGGTAGTAGCATCAGCAACAGGATAGACTCTTTCTTTAGCTGCAGCAAAAGAGGTAGAACAAAAATAAGTGATGACTAACATGCAAAGAACTGCAGCAAGATACGAGTAGAGCTGTAAACTAAAAGAATAAGAACAATCTGTTACTCACAGTCTTTATTGGGATATACATGAACAACACCATCAACCATTTCAAAATGATGCTGAAAGAAGGAATACCAGAATTTAGGAAACAGAAAGCAGAGGAGACAAATGTGTTGCTGGTTAATATGAAGGTATATGCAGAAACACACTCACTTCAGTTTTAGTCTGATGTTCGTAATGGAAAGGGTTCGGATTAGGTTTTGGAGTACTAGGATCAGTTATGATTTCCTTCTCCCAAGGAGCAACTTCTTCTCTAAAGATGTACTTCTCTCGTAGCTCAAGACATTTCTGAAGAACTTTGTATGCTTCGATTTCATCAGGAGATGGAGTCTCTGACAAATAGCAACAAGTAAGCAAAGAACAATAGTGACAGCAGGTTTCATTTAAGTGACAGAAATCATTTCACATAGATAATCCACAAAATAAAATGCATTCTAATTTCTAACTGCTACCAAAAGGAACAAGTCTCGTGGTGTGAGCATTTATTTTTGAAAACAACATATTTAGCATCATATAGCTAAAATCAGAGCAGTAAAAAAATATTTGCTGGGCTTAAAATAGAATTGATCAAATAAATGGAACGGGAAAAGTGGACCATACCAACAGCTGTTATGTTGATCCTACTGAAAGTCTCATGTTCAGGTTCCTTTCGAAGAATATCAGCTGCAACTGGATTGTGCTGGGCCCCATGCAGACTGCCTGTTGCACTTTGAGATCTGATCATGTTTGTTGATGATACTGGTTTGATGTCCCCATTCTGACTTGCTTTACCCGGAAGGGGATCTGATCCCTGAGATCAAAAGAATAATCTTAGTCTATTAAATACACATACATATATTTGCAGGTAGAGAGTTATCACTGAAAAGGAACATGATAGGCAAAAAGAAATGAGGTTTCAGAGGAAATCCATATTTAGGGGGGTGGGCAGGGAGCCGGGGACAATACAAAATTTATTAGTGAGAAAATAGTATCTGTGACGAACAGTGCAATTTGTATAGATAATTCAGGGGGCCTCTAATTTTTTATGTTTAGACCGTAAGAAGGAAACAAATGGAAACAGTTACTTGAGCAACAATTCACCCAATGTCAAGTGAAATCACCCACTATTCAGTTTCAGCATATTACTGTTCATGATAGATAAATGCTATCGGGCTCATCTCAACATGACATGGTCACAACAACATATGCACGATAATTGCCAAAAAAAAGCATGAGAATTACTCTTCTGTTTACATAATCTTGAAGCTTAACATGAGAATCTTTAGCTGCTTATTCTTACAACACAAGCAGATAAGCTAACTCGTCAAAATACAAGGAGGTCAACATCCTAGGATTGCATTGAATAGGGCCAAGTTTCCATTTAGTTAAACATGAATATAGATAACAGAGATCCTTCAGAGCAAATATTTAAATTTATGCCATGAGATGCAATTTACCCAGAAAAAGAAAGTAACAGATATGTTGCCATAGCTTGGTAAAGTAAGCATATGCATCTTAGACTTACAATAGCTCCATTTGTGCCCAAGTAAACGGCATCGTTTTTGGAATCTGGGGCAAGATTCTCATCATCATCTGAATCTTCAATACTCTCAAATGCACTGACAACAGGGGATCTTGGTGTAGTAGGTCTAACCAGAGGTCCAACTCTTTTGGTGGAAGCTGGTGAAACAATTGGCTTTCCTGATAGGTAAAAGGGCTCAATATTAGCGTCAAGCGTTCATACAGAATTACTTGCACATAAAAGATCAATGCAAAGGCTTGTGATCATGTCAAACTGTACAAGAAGCTACGCCAGTCTTCATAAAGCATTTACTACCGCGCACCATGATTAAAATACCTTTCGTTTCATTAAGAAAAATTAAGCATCACTAGATTCACTACATAGACATGACTATAGCTACTGAAAACACAGATATAAGTTGATGGTTCGGAGCAGTTTCAAGTATTTTTGGGGTCAAAATTCCTAGATACACAAACCCTGAACAATTCAAAAAAAAAAGTCTACACCTTGGAACTAGTAAATCACTAGAGATGGATTAATCCACACTCGAATGAAGAGCTAGTCAACCAGTAACACTTGGAGTCAAAACAAGCACGGGGTGTACAGTAGTTCATTGAACAAATCACACGGTCGCGGTGGCGCACATTATACAATCCAGAGTGAATAGAAAAGAGGATGCTGCAAACTCCCGCATGCGTATAATAGAGATGTGCCGCTCCGAGCACAACAGAATGAGTATGGTGTGGAGGAGTAAAAATGTGGGGGCCGGGCGTACCTTCTCGGCCGGTGTGGAGCGGCGGAAGCCCTGGCGGGATGGGAAGGGTGGTCCGGCGATCGTGGTCTCTGGGAGCGGGAGGGTAGTCCTCCTCGTCGTCGTCCAGGCGGTCGTGGTCGTAGTCGTCGCCGTCGAGGAGATGGCGGTTGCGGCGGCGGCGGTGGTCACGGTCGAGGGAGCGGGCGAAGCGGAGGAGCTGGTCGAGGGTCTTGCGGTGCATGTAGTAGGCGGAGGCGGCGGCGACGGAGGCGCCGAGGAGGGTGGCGACGGCGAGGTGGAGGGCGTAGGTGGAGTCCATGGCGCCGCGCCGCCTCGACTCGAGGGGTTTCGTTTCTCTCGCTCTCTCTCTCTTCTCTTCTCTTCTCTTGTGGGCTTTGCTTGGGCTCTCTCTTCCGCCTGTGCCCTGCCCCCGTGGGTGAACTGGCCTTTATTAATGAGGTCCGCCTGACAGGTGGGGCCTACTACCCAATACCCACACCACGCATCGAATATTTCTGTGGACATTCCTCCGGGGGTACCTTGGGATATATTTCATCATTTTTTATTCCTAGTTAAGTTATACCAAATTAAAAAGGGCGTTAAAAAGATGTTGCAAATGGCACACAATTTCTTGTCTTTGTAATCCACATGCATAGAAGATAAGCTCCTCGCTTTAAGGAGCATATATAGCTAGAAAATATAATATTCTGATGGATATGGAAGCAACTGAGCTGTACAACCGGGGAGAGAAGCGATGCTGGCTTTTTCTTCACATGACATTAGGAGAGTAACTTTGCTTTTGCTTGTACATTTGTGATTTGAGACACTTAGTCACGCTGATTTGTTCTCTTTACTTGACAACGACAGGTACCCAGTACCAAAACAGATGCTCATATTCAACTGGGCATAAGCTTGATGAACTTTAGACACTCGGAAGGATACTGGATGGAATAATTCTATGCATCATCTTATCAACTCACCTATGCTTAGTCAATCTAGAGCAAGAATGGCAAGGCAGCCTTAAGAGCACGTACATTGCATTGCGTACATGAAAAGGGAAAACAAATCTATACCTCAAAACAGTACTGCATTACTTCCTCATGCCAATTCTGTTACAAAACAACAACTTGTTACCATCAGGATGCCCGGTCATGCATTTACCGGGCGGAGAATAAAACCCCTACACAAATTTACTCACTTCGGAAGAGCAGATCTAAAAACTCTGCCAACCTCAGACTGACCAATCCAACAACACCAAACACAAAAATTGTGCAGAGCATCTTCCCCAAATCGTATCGCACGCTGAAATGAAGCCCCTCTACTGGGTGGGTGGTCAAACATCGCCACAACACCCAAAACATTGGAAGAACATCGCCACGGACAGTAACCGGTAAACAAATGTAGAACTACCCCACTTCTTGATATTCAAATGTAATTTACACCTGTAAGATCAACAATCCATAATTCCATATCACCTTCAACGATACAGCGCATCAACAGCAGGACTGGAAAATGCCGCGCATCCAATAGCAGAACCTGAAAAAGAACCAAAGGATTGCGAAATCCATCAAGCCATGCAGCTTGGTGCTCAAGTACTGAATGCTCAGGTAGTTTCTTACTGTATTTGAATCACATGCACTCCAGTGGCCCACGATGCATCGCTTGCTCTTTAGCATGTTCAAAAGAACAAAGAATTCGCTAGGATCTATGAACATCTCATGCAATATTCAGGGCCTGCTGCAACTGAGCAAATTCTGCTGGATGGATCCTGCCGATGGCTGCATTGAAAGTCGCATCCCCGTGGAGTGCTGCACATGCTTTTAAGTTATCTCTTAGCATGGCCTCTAGAGAAGCTTGCTTGATAGGATCCGAGTCCTTTACCTGATAATGAGAACTTTCTAATTATGTGACCAGATAACTAGAATATGAAAATGAATTAAAACTATCAATAACTTACTTGTCGCTTTCTCAACTCTTTGCTTGTGCTGGAATAACCTGAATTATCATGGCCAAGCCAGGAAGAGCTTGTAATATCACCGCTGCAAATCATTGTATCAATAATAAATGAAACTGATAGAGGCCTTAAAGATTTAAGTAAAGCATAAGAGCCAAAATCATATCAAAATGGAAGAACAATATGACACCTAGTATCATCCTCAGTCTTCACTTCACGGCCTCCAATGATAACAGTAGTGCAGACGCTGCATAAAAAACATAAAGTTGATAACTGTGACACTACCAACAAAATAGACTGTAAGTTTCACTTTATACTCCTAAAAAACTGTGTTACCTTAATATGTCATCAAGTTTGTCAATGACTTGAGGTACATGTAAGGTCAAAATTACAGAAAGAGCCATTGCATATTCTTTCTGCTGTACAACATTTGCATCATCTACCTGTCCATTGATACAGTGTTTGTTAAACAGTAAGGCATAAAACATTGACCTCTTTCAAAATTTACAAGCACATGTTCAGATCTAAAGCGCGTAAAGTTTATTAATCAAGGTTGATATTGAATATTAAAGTATTATCCACCATACGAAAGTTGGTCAAATTATCTGAACAGAACACATGACTACAGCAACACATTGCAGGTTAAAGTGCACAGTGTACTTTTCTGAACACACTAGCTGAATACCCGTGCGTTGCAACGGGAATTAAAAAAAAAGAACTCCACCGTACACTTTATAGCCTCAAAAATTAAAATAAAATTATTCCCATTGTTATATTTTGTACATGTGCATCAAGCTACATAGTTGCTTCTAGCAGTCTAGAAAAGTGATTAGTATGTTTCACGTTTGAGATTAGAGTATGAGCTAGAATACATGACAAGGCCAGGCTAGAAAATATGTGTAGAAGACGGACAGGAGGCCAGGAGCTCCTTTTCGGTACTACTGCAGCAACAAGGGCATGAGCTTTGTTTTTTCTTGCATAAGAGCCTTATTTGGTGGCTTTGGGTTAGGAAGGAACAGAAGTTCACCTACCTTACTGTTTGAGGGACCCACATGGCAGTGGTGGTGGGTGGTGGCAGATTCACCACTCACCACCACCATTGGGGTCTTTTAAAAGAGTATAGATACAGGTCAAATGGCAGGATTAAAAGAACCTACATCATTGACGCTAAAAAAAATATGAAAACAGCTATGAAGAATAGCAGGTAGCTCATTTTTAAAGAGCAAGGTCCCTGATGTAACAAAGGAAATTCCAAAAAACATAAAAAAAAAAAAAAAGAACAGAGATGCTGCAGGATGTACCTTGTCAATCCACATATCAACCAAAGAAAGCAGAAGGTAATTGTTTACAGAAATTCCTGTTTGTTGAATGCTTGTCAGAAGGGCAGGCTCTGATAATAGTTGTCCTGTAAAGTTTGTGTTCATCACCAGAAGTCTAGCAAGAATTGCTCCCGCTGACGCACGGACAGTTGTCCTAGAAGGATTATGTTCATCGTCTTGATTCAAACATATGAAGATAAGTTTCTACAAGTTGGCATGAGTGGACAAGTCAGAATAGTGGAAAAGGGAAAACAATGGAAGGGAATACATTGAATCATCTGAACATTCTGGAGTTTAAACAAACCCTAGAAGTACCTGAAGAGCACCGGATATTAGCGGTGGAGCTTCCTGAGGAAAGAGCTGTACCCGAAAGTTCCAGTTAGATTGATAAAAGAATGGATTAACAAAGAAACATGTTAATTGCTGGACTGAAAATGAAAGAGATACAGATCTATGCCATCCCATTAAAGGGCACTACAGTTAAAATTCCAGCAGATAAAATGGCTATAAATTAGTTCATAGTGCACGATTCCTTAACTCTGATACTATATATATCCAAGAAGGGCACTTCTAGCCTAGATCCTCAATTAAGATAAACTAGGTTAACCGTACAAGATAATTTTGTTCAGATGATTGCCAATGTTGCTCTAACATATTCACAATTACCAACATCAGAAAAAGTAATTCAGAAAGTCAGAGCTGCTTCACAAGGGGAGATTACAGTAACCTGAATAAGAAGATCGATGATAGGCAGTGCAGTGAGAAGACCTTTGTCATTAACATTTCCAACAATAGTATCAAGAATATTTGCCAAGCTTGCTCCATGCCTTTCCAAAAATTCTGATCCACCAAAAATTATGTAATCCTCAATTATGTTGATTGTGACCTACATCATTAAAAATTCTCGTCAACAGAAAATGAAATATCCCCAAATTTTCAAACACGGCATTTGATAAAATAATATGTTGGGAAGTTAAAATACAAGCAATTTAAACCGCAATGCAGCCCCTTTGAAGCAAGAGGGGAGACCTTTAACAGAACGAACCACCTGGATGGATCAATGCGTGGAAAAAAAATATTGTTCTGGTATCAACATTTTGATTGGTCCATCCATGGTTGTAAAGCATGTGGAAAAAACTAGCAGTAATCCAATCAATGTCGTGTGGTAGCAGCAGATGACATAGGCAGAACAAGCAACATTTGCAGCCCCCAATTACAATACCAAACTGAGAACATAATAATCATCAAACTCTATGGTTATAAATGTGATGGTTAGCTCAAGTCGTAGTAACCTAGTTGAAACATACAACTGGTCAACTTGTGGGGGTGAGTTGGCCACTCAAAATAAGATATAAAAATAATTCACATTTTTTATCACAAATTCGTAGCAGATTAATCAATATCCTTATGAACAGTTACATAATGGATTTACAGAACCTAACTAAATGAACGCATGCAGTAGAAGAAATACAGAAGCAGATCATCAATATTTAGTAAGAAATACAGCATAAGTGACACAGGGTAAATTTACTTTGTGCTACTGCCTGATGACATTCAAAATCAGATTGTACTTCTGAACATAAATATTCTTGATATGTAAAGGATTAAAAAGAGAGGTTCTGTTTCTTATTTTTCCAAGGTGGGTGTTCTAACCTCCAGATGATCGAAGCTTCTATTCACAATGCCCACAAGATAAGGGAAGAGATCCAGCAGTTGAGATACGATGGAAGGAGCATTCAAAAGGGTTGTTTCCCACAACTGCGTTATAAACCCATCATGAGATTTCTTTTTTTTGTGCATGCACAGAATCAGTGCGCGGACATAGAGCAATAGGTTAGGAACTACTTACCAGAACACTGTCCTCAAGAAGATTAAGAGCATCAGGGCTATCAACGTTTATACCACTTTGGAGTATAGGAATAAGCATATGGTAAGAAAGAGGCGACTGGTATCCAAGAGAAGAAATAAATGTTCTAAGTGCTGCTAGCAATTGAATCTGAAGCAGGCTTTCACCTGCAGATTCATCCCAGATCTGAGGAAAAATAATTCAAAAATCAGAACCACTGATCAATTTGCAGCAAGGAAATTTTGAATGTTTATTGAACATTGAACTGATAAACTCCCTCACTGAGTACACAAAAAGTTGGTGTTGCATTGATTTCATTCTCATAGAAAACAAAAGGTAAACATGCATTAACTTGCTAACTGGCTATTCTAAAAACTATCACACTAAAGATAGCAAATCAAGAATTGCAGTGGTATTTCTAGGATTATTGGATGGAGAGGTACAAACACACGGTATTGGAAGTTAAAATAAACGAGGAAGCTTATGACTGGGCAGGCTCGTCTAACTCTTTCTGACATAACATTTAGCAAATGATGGTACATCAAGAGCATTAATGCACAGTCGGTTCAGCACAACAAGAGTTTCCACAGATAGAGGTATAAACAAAAGGGAAATGAAGGCTTTCAGCCATACCTTCTGAAAAAAATCAGATAACTGACTTGCAAATGGAATGACCTTGTCTCCAGCATGTTCAAGAAGGACTGAAATGAAATTCAACACTTGCACCTACAAAAAGAAGCCCTTAAGAGTGTGAGCTTATGGGTATGCACACACACATAAGATGTTCAGATTGGCAGAGGAGAATAAAAGTGCATTGTGGAGATCTAAACCTTCGAATCAAATTCTTGGACATCTTCTGTCAACTTGAAACACATTGTCCAACATGTAGGAAGACATTCAAACAAATCTAATTCTGAAAAGCTTGATTCTTGAAAAAGATAACACAGAGAAGAGCATGCTGCTAGCTGAAAGTTTAACAGCATGAACAAAATATTAAATAATTGGAAGAATATACAGGTATACACTCAAAGGATCAAGGAATTGAAAACAAACATACCCTGACAGCTATGTCATTGTCCTGCAGCAATCCAACCAAAGCATGATAGACTAATTTCCTAGTGTCACCCTTGATCTGCAGAGTTAAAAATATAGGAAGCTAAATAGGCAGGAAATCTACACATAATCCACAAATAAACTTTTGGCATAAATATTTAGCTTTTCCCAAACAATATTAAAGAACTAAACCTCAGAAATCCATTGACCAAGTAGCAATGCAATCTTTCGACGGATGATACGCATATTTGGGTGACCATTTGAAATTTCTATTGATAGAGATCCATGGAACCTGTAAAAATGAAAAAAAGGAAAGGAAAGGAAAGAAAGAAAGTGAACTAGAATTAGCTAGAGCCATTGATCTTGCTTACTCGGATACAGAATGTTTCCATAATAAGAATATAAATTGTAACATCAACAACTGTTTTCAAAAAGGTGTAAAAAGACTTATCTCATCTTCACTGAATTCAACATTAAAAAAAAGGTCAACACTAACTGGCTAAAAGTTAACACGACTATCCAACCTTTTGCAAGGTATTGTTGTTCTTTTACTTACCATTCATTAAAACTAAGGTAATTTGAAAGCTCATAATAAACATGCCCGGCAGCTGTATAAGCAGCATCCTTCAAAAGCATTCCAGCAGTAACATCTGTTTCCAGTGGTGGAGATAGAGTCATAGCTTCACGAAGAATGGACACAACAGCTGGTGCTAACTGCTGAAACAACATATCACTATATGAGCACTACAAGATTCAGTATAGGCTCACAGGTCACAGCAAAAAAGAACATTACAATGTACAAACCTCTCGATAGTTCTCAAAGATAACAATAAAGAGCGCTTCAGCGCATGGGCGTTGTTTCTCAGTCCATTGTACCAAATTCTGCTCATGATGAAATGATTCAGGATTCCCTGACCATTCTTCCAAATCTTTTGCTGTGTAAATGAAATATCTGGACAAGAAATGGAAACTTTCAGAGACTACAGAGGCAAAGAAAATCCAAAAATCAAAACACAATGCATAGCTTCAAGATGCATATCCAGCAGTTTTGCAGTTTTTACAAGTCAGAAAAAAGGGGGAAAAGGCCATATCTTATCATAGACAAACCCAACTCTGTTATATTTGCAAAAGGATCAAAACATACACATGCAAACAGGTAGTAATGCCACCATAGTTCAGAAACTTTCTAGCATATTATAGAAGTGTGCCAATCCTATGAATTCCAAATATTACCTTCTTATCAAAATGTTGCACAGCAACATAACTCGGTCACCAGGCAAAACAACTTTCAGCATGTCACTAGCTACTGCAGCAAAGTTTTTCTTCCGTTGCTCCAGACTTAAAGGCTGTGAACTTTCATTGATCACACGACCTGTAGGACTTGGTTTGTATTCTTTACACTCCAATACGGATTTAACAAAAACCATGCTTTGTATAAGGAACTCCTCAAAAGATACGCCACCCTGTTCAGGATTTGTGATCATATTCAAACAGAAATCAACTGTAGCTGGAAGCACGGCTTGGTGAACAAAAGAATATGGATGTCTGCCTTGTAAGGTAACAAGGACTTTCATTAACTTAGTGCATGCTCTTTTTGCAAAATCCCATAGTTTTGCTTGCTTATCTTTGTAGGAGGAATCTGTCAAGTAAGAGTAACAGCAGATAATTTACATGAATGAAGCAAACTCAAATGAATCAGTGTAAATTGGCAGGTCAGACAGATTAACACCAGAGAACAAGATTAAAGAAACAAAGGTTTCACTTGAAGAACAGAGTATAAACAGGGATGTGTTACAGGTTAAATATATTGTTCACACACACTTTAAGAACACCAAAGAAATAATTCTCTCAGTTTCTTGGTATTAAATACTTCCCAAGCCAAATAGCAAGAAAATATCAACAAAAGGATATCCCTGAACATCGATAATTAATACCTAAAATTTAAGATGATTTCTGATGGACATAATTTGGTGAATTCAGGAGGTTGGAGCAGTTTCTGGCTACTTAGATTAAGTGGTCAAGTCAGACTATGGTAAAAAAAAGGAAGGAATGCAAGATTACAAGTAAAATGTGTAACTTACAATAAGGAAGGAGGGATTGAATGGCAGTTAAAACTGTTGGACAAACTTCCCTGACCTGCCAAACTTCCTACAAAGCACAACAGTTAGTTTTGCTTTCTGGACCAGCTGATGAAGACGTAGAACAGTAAAACTATGAGCAAAATATATAATCAAAATAGAAAGTATGACTACCTGTGCGGTTGTTGAGTCACTTGCATATCCTGAAAATATTAGTTGCCGGATGATTTTTAGACAAAGCAACCACCGGTCGCAGATCAACATAAGGTCATTTGATTGCTCTAAAATGGAATCTATGTCACTCCGCTGTGACAGCATAGAAAGATTCTGTAATATAGTCTGCACATCACTCTTCCAGAGGTTCCAGGTATACTCAAACAATGACAGTGATCTGCATAGATTAGTGAGATGTATGAAATCATAATTAATGTTTAAGCAATTCCTGGTTACAATGAACTGGCTTCGCAAAAGGTCATGTTTTAGAAAAAACAGTTGATGAAACAACAGAATATTCTATGAACAACATTTTTATTGATCATTCAAAGAACAATGCGACAATATTGACAGGCTCACATCATAGCGATCCACCTGTTTGGCACTGGCGATGTCTTAACATGCTCAGCAAAATTGAGCTAATATGTATCTGCTAATGTTGTTCATCAAGCATTTTAGTTGACAGACACCAAACTGAACCAAAGATGGAAAAATCAACAAAGCACAAGCACATCTGAGTATTGATAGACATAGATAAGTGGCTTCTGCAGAATGAAAATACCTCAGCATAGTTCCTCTGATCAACAGCAAGCCGCTTAGTTGATAGCTCCTTCAGAGTTCGAAACAGGACCATAAATACACGATGTGAAGCAAGAACATCAGCTGATTGCAGCTGTTGTGCCAATACAGAGAAGAGGTCCGGCCTGAATGTCATTCATCATGAGAAAGCATTGTACAGAATAATTCAATCATATGGAAATGGAAGACAGTTGGCAAGTGTTGTAGGCATACCATTCTTTTGGATAATCTAGGCGTGCAATCTTGGAAATTAGTACAGCTAGCTGAAGTGCAATCTGCATTGCAGCAGTGAGAACAAGAAAGCATTTTCCGATCAACACATATTATATTCATTTAATGTTACAAGTGTTATAAGATTGCATATATATTATGTCATGTGCACCTGGCTATTCTCCTCTCGTATATTTACCAAAAGATTTTTCCGAAGGTGGTCCTTCTCCTCATTGCTAATTCCACTACACCAAATAATTTAGACTGGTGAGTGGGATGTCAGATTATATCAACAAGTTGGTGACTAGCTGAGATTGCAAAAATAAAAACAAAATCAGAAGTTCTACTTCATAAATGCAGAGTTGGGATTATCATATCATATCGAAAGGGCGCATTTGCTTCGTGAAATAGTGGTCTAACTAATTTGATTTGCCGGTAGGTTTTGCTTCCTTTTGGAGGCTATCAGCTGCTGTTCCTTGAGTTTATGTTAGAATTGTCAATGAATACAACGAAAGTGCATCGAATAGTAAAGCAAAACACAAACAAGTGTGTAAAATTGAATTGAATAGAGGCTCACTAGGAATCCCGGCGATGCCGCCAATAGCGACTGATGCTGTTCTTGAAATATACTGTGGCAAGCAGACGCACGTCTTCACGGCAAGCCAAACCCCTTGCCGAGATGATCTCCTGAAGAAAAATCAGATCAGCAATAAGCCCTCTAAGAGGCCCGCGCCATTGCCCCCATGGATCGAAGGCGAGAGACCAAGCCCTAGAGCCCAAGTGAGGTGGATAGGGGAGGCACAATTGCTTACCAGTAGGCATGAGCAGAATCCTGGGCGGGCCTCGCACTGCGCGAGAGCTGCTTCCGCCGGCCGCCGCACCGCCTCGTCGGCGCTGAGCGAGTTGACGAGGACCGTGTACATCGTCGGCACATCGCCGGCGGAGAGCGCCATAAAGGCTCCCGGGGATACGACGGGAGACAGACGATGGACGCGGCGAAGGAAGGAAGAAGGAAGCAAGGCAAGGCGGCGGCGGCGGCGGACGGGTTGATCGGAGAGGTCGGGTCGGGGTTGCTAAAGAAGAGGAAAAAACTGCACTTCGTCGCCAGCAAATGGGAATGCGAGATTTCTGGTCGGGAACCCTGGCTGGGGCCAGCCAGCCAGGGCGTTGGCGTTCTACTCTTCTTTATTTTTCTTCTAGCGTTGTGTTCCACTGTTCTTCCTAGAATTCGTATTTTTCATACAATTTTCAGTTTGTACTGTGACCTTTGCTAAACAAATGCAGAGGAAATATAAAAAGGCCAGACCTAAATTTCTTATGGAATACCATAACTTTCTCAAAAAATTATGCGATGTTTACTACCATAGCGACTTTAGATTTCTCGGACCCTTTTTAAACATAGTATTTTCATGTTTAAAAACCAATATAGTATGAAGATTAGCACATACGAACAGCATGTATTTATTAATTACAAATAATTCATTTAGATATTAATAAAACCAACAAACAGAATAAATAGGTTTAATGACAAATAACCAACTAGAGTTTCTAAGTTTTAGAAGGTTTTTCGATAATCTAAATTAAAAACATGATATAATATTCATCCCTCAACTTAGAATGATATAACAATCTACCTATTTGATATTTTTCATAAGTTGATATAGAAAATAATTTGGGAATTGAAAAACATTATATCAAGCCAAGCTTATCTCATATTTCATGTTTTTTAACATGACACACAACAATGTAGGTAGAGGAGTAATGGGACCAACTTTTTGGCCTATAAAATTTAAGAGCTGGCCCAAAAAGAGTTGGGCTGACTTTTATATAGATTTTTTAAGCTAAAAATATAAAAGAATTGCGGTGGTTGTGACAGAATCCAATGGGCCTTGGCCCATTACCACCCCTTAATGCGAGTGCCCGGAGAACATATGAAGTAGCGTATTCACACGATCTTTCCATTCAATAGGCTGTTTTGGAACTTTAATGCTGTGGTGGAAGTTTGCTCACTTGGATGATAAAAAAATATCCCAACGGAATGTACAATGCAATGCCGATACACATCAATAATTACTATTTCTCGTCGATTAACTGGAATAGTTTGGCCAGAGTAAGAGGTTGTTGACACTCTTGAGCTTATATGAACGGGCTATGAGATTTGTAACATTTCTAAAGCAACCCCTCCAGCTGCTTTAACTCTTGAGTTTATAAGATTTCTTTGAAATAATTTTGTGCAGTAGCTGTAGATATACAATTTTATTTTTTACTACAAACATACGTGATATGTTACTTCGAAAGCATAGTTTTGTGTTAGATTCATAAAAATCCTGTGTTGTTTGCACATTTTAATAATTTTATGTAATTGTTTAAACATTATTATACCTTATATAACTATACTTGTTTAATAGATTTGATGTACTTGCTAAAGCGCATCCTTTAGCACATGCGTAAACAATATGGTTTTCAAGAGAACGCCGCAAAAATATGAACCTTGCCTGCGCATTGTATAATCGATGTAGGATGACCGCTTTTCTGCTCTACTGTTGCATATTTTCAAGCAGGTACTAAGAACATCTCATGGCTATCCTATGCCCACATGCTTGATATGGCATGGTTCTTTCATTCTTCTTCCCTACGGTTAGCCTCTATGGACATGATGAAAATGAGGGTAGCTATACTAATTTATAATTATTGATTCTTCCAATATCTAAGTTCATGAACCTTCCAGTTACAATATAGTCCATACTAGTTATTCCTTAAATATCTTATTTTTACACTATTATTACCTAATATCTAACTTTTAGATATTTTCTCCATTTGCCATGAAAACTTATCTATTTGTTTATTATAGAGTGTTCATGTTAAATGTATATCTCTAAAATCATCTTTATTTTATTTTATCATGAATAATGTCATTTATTAATTTCATAGCAAATTATCCTTTTCCATGTAAGCTCCAAAATCAATCTTAGAGAATCTCTAGCAGTTCCCCAATACCCTATCCCCAATATACAACCGGACGTATGGGCCCCATCGATAAGTGGGCCAATACCACGAGGCACAGGAAGTGTACTTTCTGCCATTACACGTCGACGCACCAAGGTTAATGTGGCCGACTACGAAGGATGGCCGATGCTGTCACCATCCAACTAACCATGGTCGTCCATTTCCTACGCTATCCTTCATAGATAAAAATATGCTCGAACACTACCTCCGTACAAAAGACTATGTACTTTACCCTATGTGTCAAGAGCAAAGCAACCAAAGTAAACAAAGCAATAAATACTTTACCTAAATCAGACTAGGAACCCACAAGCAAAGCATAAGTAAACAAGACTTGATAAATTAACAAAAAGAGAGAAGTCTACATGTTACCCTAAGAAGGCCGAGACGGTTACTCCCAGTGGAGTCGCCTCTTCGAGGAAGAATTCGGAAGACGAGCCAACATCCCCAACTCCTCCTCGGAACTTCTCCCTTACTCACTCTCTACCCTACTCTATGATTTCGGCAACGTGGCACTAATGTAAACTGGTATGTTTAGATGCTCACCTCCAAGTGCTGGAAATGATGCTATTTATAGTGCAAATGGCAGGGAGGAGGTATTTGTAGGTGCTAGGAGGAAGATCACCTAGGAGTGGGCTGGCCGACCACGTGGTAATCGACCGACCACCCATCAGGTCGGTTACTCCCATGGACGGTTTAGATCAATCCCCAATGGCGGTTGTGATAGTTGATAATAGCGGTTAAGGCAGTTAAAATGGTCTTGCAGTTAGTTGTAAGTCGGTGGAGCTATTGGACGGGGTCAGCTGGGCTTTAGGTGGGTCAACCAGCCCATTACAACGGCTGGCCGACCCCTCTTAAGGGGTCCCAGGGGCCTTCCAAAGCAAGTAGGTGGTTGGCTAGCCACTCCGGCAGGAACAACCCATCTTTCGGATGTCGTATCTCCTTTATCTGGGTTCCAAATCGGGCGAACCATATATCCATTTCGATCATCTCGACGAGGGTTTTGATATGTTGAAATCAAATGAGTGTTTTCTCCTCATCTTACTGGTGGTTCAAGTCCTCCTTTATATCTCAATAGAAATCAACCCAAAATGTCTGAAAGTGACCTTATTTGTGTATCAACCTTGCAAAACATGCTCAACCAACAAAACTCGTGAAAATATGTGAGTATAAATAAAGAACAGTAAGGTAACATGGCATAACCCTTTGTTTTACCAAATGTCGGCAATCGAATATGGGTTTAACAACCGGCAACAACAATATAGCCTAATATCCATCACTCAAATTATAATTAGAGTAACAAGACAACTGAACATCTTTATAATTTACGCTACATAGCCCACAACAAGCACTTTCTTGCCTCGCTTGTTATAGGCCTAGAGGTGGAGAAGTACGCGTGAAAAAGGTATACACACAATAACATAATACAATAGATGGGGCATTTGGACATTTTCTGCAAATGTTTTTCTGTGTTGTTTTGTTGCTATACGTGTTATTGTGAGTCAGCAACAAAATAAGCAATGTGGCTGTAGTTTAGTGGTGAGAATTCCACGTTGTGGCCGTGGAGACCTGGGCTCGAATCCCAGCAGCCACACATTATTTTTTATGTGTTTTGGCCTAAGCCCATGAAGGCTGTTCTACTGGTGTCCAGCCCAGCATAAGAGGGCTGTTCCTTTTTTCTGTTTTGTTTTTTGGAAAAAGTATACTTTGACTTCCTCAACTATAATTCGAATCTGATCCATACCCTCAAACCGCAAAACCGGGTATATCGACTCTCTCAATTATCAAAAGGGTGCAAATCGACTCCCTTGACGGTTTTGAGGGTGGTTTTCGTTGACGTGGCATCTACGTGGCACGAACGCACGGTTGACTTGGTTTTCATCTGATGTGCCACTTACGTGGCACCAGAAGCAAAAATAAAAAATAAAAACACCAATGGGACCCACATGTCAGTGAGACTTACACTAGAAAAAGAAATTTAAAACACAGTGCTCCGTCGGCATCTATGCCGACGGCAGCGCACAAGACGGAGGACAAGGCGCGATTCCGGCCATAGCCGCCCCCTCCTCCCTGCGATTCTGGCTATAATCGTCCCCCTTCGTGAGCCATCACTGTTGCCGCCGCTCGGCCTCCTCGCCGTTGTCGGGAGGCAGAGGCATCCTCGCGGATCGGTTGCTTAACTCCCAAGCACACCCCCAATCAGATCTGGGCAGCGGTGAGCTCGATGAACCAGCGACGGTGGCAGCAGCTCGGGTTTGAGCTTGTAGCGGTGGCAGTGCAGGACAGCGGGGAGGGCATGGGAGCCGGTGGCAGGAGGGGAGGCAGAGACAGGGGTGACCGACCAACAGTTGCCAACCTTGCCTCCTGGCTCTCGCTGCTTGCCTGCTCGGTGTCGCCAAGCACCTCCAGCTCTCCCGCCCACGGCCACCGGGCACCTCGAACTCCTCCACCCACGGCCACCTAGCACCTCGAACTCCTCCATCAGTTGCCAGATCTGGTCTCCAAGGCAACTCCGGGGGGGAGGGGGAATGAGAAGCGCGGCGGATGCATGGGAGGCGGCCGGTCACAGGCGTAGGCGGATGAGTAGTTTTGGCGTTGACGCCCGTCTCCCCGAGCTCGGCAACCCCGCAGCTCAAGCTCGAACTCCTCTTCGCCTGAGCTCCCCAGCAAGGGACGCTTCACTGCCAGCAACACCACGGTGCCGCCACCTTGCTACCTCTTCTCAACCTCCCGCTTCCCTGCTACAGTCTGCCACCGCCCTGCTACCACCGAGAGAAAATATTGTGCGAGACAGCGAGAGAGAGGGTAGGGGAGGAAGGAGAGGAGGGAATGACATGTGGGCCCTACTCTATTTGTTATTTCTGTGATGACTGGGCAGACACGTTGATGCCACATCAGCGAAAACCACCGTTAATACTGCTGAGTGAGTCATTTTGCACCGGTTTAAATAGTTAGAGGAGTCGATTTACTCGGTTTTACGGTTAGAGGTCATGAATTAGATTCAGGCCATAGTTAAGGGAGTCGAAATATACTTTTTCCTTGTTTTTTTTGTGTTTTTTGGCTCAGCCCAAGAAGGATGTTCTTTCCGGCCCACATACATACACGTAGTCCAGTGTGTGTCCTCCAAAGGGCTCCTTTGTAACAAAGGGTTCTTAGAGTACATTTGGAGGATTTCAATCCTATGGAAAATTTTTCTATGTGGCCCTTTGGATCAAAACATAACTTATCCAAAAATCCTATGAAATTCCTTTGGGTTGGCTAAAAATATAAGAATTTTATAGGAATTTTGAAGGAATTCTAACATAAGGTCCAACTTCTTGAAAAAAATCCCTTGTTTCTTTTTTCTGCGCTCTATCCGAACGGTCATTGATATAATTTTTCTGCGTTTTTTCAATCCATAGGATTTGAGGTGCAATTGTATTTTCCTGTTACTGTGTTTTGACACGATGAATCCTACACGAAATAAATCCATATAGGATGTTGCAAAAGTATTATTTGGTAACACCATAGAAAAAGCAAAGGAAATTTAAGTCACGGGGAAGAGAAAATGTGAGGTCTAACCTAATGTTAGTTTTTCTCCAAAATTTCTATAAAATAAGCTACTCCATATGAAATTCTTCCTTTGTTCCAAAGGAACATGTAGGAAATTGTTGGGATGGATTTCAATCCTCCGAAATACCTCCGCCCTTTTTCTTGGTCACAAAGGAGCCCTTAATTATTTTATGGGATTTGCTAGTTTTCAGTCACCTGAAAACTGCAAAAATTTTAGTCAAATTTTGTGGCCGTCCGTTTCTGTTTAAGATTTATGCGGGATTTGGGCGTCCACATCCCCCTGTGCTGGACTTTTGTGCCGGAGTGGACTCTTTTGTGGGCTTTTTTTATGTTGCCTCGTCCCTGTTCAAAAGTCTTTTTGGGGTAGCGTTTCCATTGAACTGCGCACCTCACTAAAGAACGAGAGAGATTTCGAGAAGTTGTCGGTCACCCGAGTTCTGAGTTCGAGAGGGAGAGAAAAGAGGGGAGAGGCGGAAGCTCTCCATGGTGGATGGCGATGGCATTGGATCTCGCTGTCCGTGATGGGTTCCCCTAGTCGGAGTGCCCACTAGCGTCTTCCCCCACAGTCGCCGGCGGTAAGGAAGGCGCACGGTGAGGCGATTTGCTGGGAGATCAGTCTCCACAAGGGGTGCCTCTCGCTGATGTCTCAACCGGCGCCCCCACCTGTCACCATTATTGCCCGAGCAATCCATGTTGCTGGTGATGATGGTGTCTTCTTCTCCAAGTGTTGCCTGTCGCTCGCCTCACGGTACGGCGCCCAGGATTCTCCCCTCTTAGATCTGGCTTTGTGTTGGTTCGAGTGGGTTGGATTTGTAAATTTTGGGTGGTTTTTGGCCCGGGAGGACGTGATTTCTGCTTGCTAGTGGTGATGAGTTTGCAATGGGTCGATGGATCTACATGTTGTTGCTTGGTTTGCTTGGGGTCGCATGCTGAATTTTTCTGTTTGATGGATCTGCATGTGTAGTTACTTCTAGGATTTTTAGGCCAACCAAAATGATTGACGGGGAAACCCACATTCTCTGCAAGTTCTAGCTGCTTTGTATTTTTATGTGCGAATAAAAGGGTTTGGATTATAGTATTATATACTTTTTGAGCAGATTGACTTCATCATTGTCAAAGCAAAGTACCAAATGGTATGGTATTTAGCTTCATCAACGTTTTTAACAGCAGCTATCCCTACCCCATTCTAGAGTGAACTACGAGCGGCAGCAGCATGGGCGTATTTTGTCTGAACTCTAAACAAGAACAGTCCCTTCGAGATCCAAAATGATACTAAGTTGGGGATAGAATGTATTGCTGATTGATGGGTTCATTGTTTAGTCCCCCCAATGAGTAGAAGATTGATGCATTTTTAGGCCAACCAAAATTCTTCTTCTTAGGTGGCTGGCCATTATTTTAGTAGGACGTGTAGAACAATTTTGATTACCACATCTTTTTGTACTGCAATATGGGTGAGAGATGTGGTTAGACTGATGATATTTTTGTTGATGTATGGATTATCTCCGTTGTAAGAAACCTCCCTATGTGTTGATTATCATATTGTATCTTGTATGAACCAAGTCCTATACCCAATAGGGGGAGTCACCTATACTGTGTATTATCATATTGTATCTTATAGAAGCTCTATGATTGACTAGGATTTTTACATTTCCCTGATGTGCATCTGTATAGGGGTGAGTATCACATTATATTTTATACTAGAAAGGGAGAAATTCTGATATGGTTGGTCGGGCATCTGGCGATAGATATATATATGTGTATGCTTCAATCTATTATCACTTCTCATTTGTCTTGGTTTTTTTATTAGCTGAAGCATGATAGGAATCCTCCTTTTTTTCCAAGTACACACACTGTCACGCCCTAAAAATCGCTTTAATTAAAAATTATTTTTAGGTAAATAGAAATACAAGAATACACTGGAAAATTTTATCTGTAAAAGTGTTTGAATAAAATTTTGAAATTTCCAATATTAAAAAACCCAAGTTGAAAATTTTAAATAAATACTTTGACGCTTTTATATTCCCGGGGTTTTTGGTCGGAATATTTTAAGCGTTTAAGTATTTATAAGAATAAACTCTTCCTATTTCGTGGTGGCATTTATTTCTGGTAAATTCCCCGCGATTTAATAAACTCTCTGAAATTTTCTCGAAATTTTCGGAGCTCCAGAATTAATTTTAATGGGACAAAGATCATTTCTATAATTAGATAAACCTATAATAAAACCCCTGTCTTTTCCCCTGTTCGGGTCGTTCTAGTTCAGTCCTTTGAAGTTTCCCCGTTCGCCTCGAACTCCGTGGAATATATTCCTCGGATATACCAAAACTCATTTGGTCTCCCCAATCCCAAATAAATATTCTGATTCCCCTAATATTCTAATTTCCCGAACCCTGCACAGTATTCTTCGTTTTTAGATTCCCCGAAAATGTTCCTAATATTCCATTAATCCTGAGTATTCCTATTGCTCGGCCTCCTCAAGACAATTTTCGGGTTTCCAATCCCTGAAATATTCTGATATTTAATTCCCCAAAAATCCCCACCTTTTCTCCTTCTTTTCTCTTTTCCTATTTCCTTCCAATTTTTCCCTTCCCCTTTTATTTTTCTCTCCTTTTTGGGTTCTCCCCTCCTGTTCATCTTCTCTTCTTCTCTCTCTGCTCTTTGGTCGCCAGCAAGCCACAGCTAGTGCCAGCCCACCGCCGCCCCCACGGCCCCGGCCCTGGCTTGCGCCAGCCCACGCCGCCCCGGCCTCCGCTGCCCTGCAACCGCCGTGCGCCGCCCCGGACCCGGTCCGCGCCCCACGCTCCCACGCCTGTCGCGTTTCTCGGCACATCGCGCCCACGTCGCCATGACGACCGCGCCCACTCCCACTCCAAAACCGCCTCCTCGGCCACGATTCCGCCTCCCCGTGCCCTCAAATGGCTCTCCCGAGCTTCGTTCTCCCACTTCCCTCGCCGTGCCCCTGCTCTCCCCGGCCGCCACAGCCCGTAGCCGTCGGAGGCCGTCGCCGTCGCCATTGTCTGGGAATCCTCCGCCATTGCCTGCCTCTGCTGGCGTCGTCGCTGCCACGTGCTTGCTCTTGTGCGCCGTCGCTCCTCGCCCCTACCGAGCGCCGCCGCCTCCGGAAGCCGTGCCGACACCAGGAGCCAGCACCGCCGCTTGGCTGCGGTCGTCGGCGTTCTTCACCGCCCCGAGGTGAGCACCCTCCTCGGCGCCGCCCCTTCCCCGAAGCCCCGCCGTTCTAGGCCGTGTTGCCACCGCTCTCCGGCGCCGTTCCATTGTCGGTCGTCGCGGGAAGGCCTCGAGCCGCCGTCGGTGTCGTCGTTTTTGCCGCCCCAGGTAAGCCAAAGCCCCACCGGCACCTTCATCCTTTCCTCTCCTCCCTGTTGGTTGTTATCGGCGTCGTTGTCTTCATCTACGCCCGGAGCCCCCGTCTGCCCCTCCACCCTGCCAGTGTGTCGTTCCCTGCTGCCACTGGTCTGCCGTTGTTTCGTCGCTGTGTCAAGTGAGCATCATCGCCGGCGCTTCTTTCCCTCTCTCTGCTCACCGTCATCTCCACCGTCCACCCGAGACCAGCGCCCCCTTCCTCATCGAACTGGCGCCGTCCTCGCCGATCCCATCGCGCTGTCGGGCCACCATACTGACGCGGGTTAACGTCGTCGTCGTCCTCGTCGCTTCGTCGTCGGCGTCGTCGCCGTCATCCACATCTAGTGCCACCGCCGCGTTTGCTCCCCAACCACCGCCTCGCCGTTGCAGTCGCCCGCTCCCCAACCGCCGGACGCTGCGGCATCAACATCGTCGTCGTCCTCTGCGCCCTACTGCTGGTCGTCGCCGCTCTGTTCGATCCCGTCTGTCGTTGTCGTTGCGCCATCATTTGGTCATCAACGCCGCTCATCGCCCAGCCGTCGGCCTCGCCTCCGTCTCTTTCATCCTGTCCCGGTGATGATCGCCACCGTGCCGCCGACGCTTGCCGTCTTCGCCGATGCCTGCGTCACCACTCTCTGCCGTCGTCGCGCCTTTCGACCTCCTCTCGGCCGCGCCATGGCAGATGGCCCAGCCGCCTTCCTCCGCTGTGACACCGACGGGTGAACCCCACTTGCAGTACCCGTCGTGGTGTATGGCGGGTGAACCCTTAATAGCAGAGACCCAATCCCTCTCGGCCGTCCAATCCTCGGATCAAATTTGGGCCCTTAGATCTCCATCAAAATCTTGGAGTAAACCCTAACCATCCGATCGCCTCAAATTCATCTTGATCGTTGGATTTCTTTAACCCGTGAATCCTACCACGTCAGCCCTAGCCACTTCGGTTGCCACCTCATCCCCTTCAGCCACGTGGTATCCACCTCAGCAGTCCACCGTTCCCTTCTATCTCTCAGATCCATGAACCAAGTCCACTGTGAACCATCTCCCTGACCAGTGGCCCCTACAACTGCACACAGCCAAAAATATTTATTTTAATCCCAAAATCCAGAGAATATTCCAGGGAATATTATTTTCCAATTCTTTTTGGATTTATTCTGAATTTGATATTCCAGAAGCCATATCTTTTCCATCCGAACTCCGTATCGACCCGTTCTTCTTCCTAAATTCATCTAGAATCATTCTTTACTTGTTTATATAATTTTTATGTACTGTTTATTTGGAGTTTCTTAGGGTTTTTATCGTTTTGCGTGTAGTCACGTTTAATCGCCGTTTCGGAGGATCGTGGAGTCTACGGAAGAGTTCGGAAGAGCAATTGAAGATCTTTTGTCGCAAGGCAAGTCATACATTCATCCTTGAGCATGTTGAACCTACTTTGCGAAACATTTTATGATTTATAAATAAATTGCATGTTTTGCTAATTACATGGGATATGGGACAAGCTATCTGTTTGCTTGAGACCCTGTTTATTTGTTATCCATTCCTTGATAACTTTGGGTGATAATCTGACTAGCTTATGTCTCATTGGATGACTGAGCTAAAGATAGGACCTGCTTAGCCATGCTTAGTACCACTAGATCACTGAAAGGATAATCACATTATTTCTACATTTTGGTAACCTGATGAGCCGCATGCTCGAGATGTTTGACCATGGTGATTGGTCGTAATTAATCCACTAAAATGTGATCTAATGATGGGCTGTGGGTGCATGGTTTTACTGGTCGCACCCATGGCAATTAAGGACCGGTTCGCGGGAACCCCTTGAGCAGATACTCGTACTTTCCACAAGCCAGCGTGGGCAATGGCTGGGCTTGTAGCGTTTCTTCTCCCTTTCCTAGGCACCGGAGATAAGGGTGAGCGTGATGGAGTTGGGTCGGCCCGGGGTAGGGTTGATCGGCTTTTGGATTCACCGTGGCGCAAGGGGGGTAGCCTGGCCAATATGGTGTGCCCTGTCGGCAGGTGCAACCTCAGCGTGGTGTGGATGGTTAGGGAGAGATTGCGTGAACGGTCTTGTCACAGCCTCTCACGGGGTATCGTGGTGATGCACCGGCACACGGGAACGTATGTGGGGCTGTGTCTTGTAGGTAAAGTTATACACCTCTGATCAGAGTTAAATCTATTCGAATAGCCGCCCCCGCGGATATGAGCGACTGGTCAAGACTCACTGTGATTAGTCTCACCTTTTTTTAATTAAAATGACTTAATGAAACTGGTATGGTCCGTGTGGAAGGTGTTGTGTCCGGTTAATATGGTGTAACGTTAATTGGAGGAGGCTGGTGAACGTGGTGTAGCGTTCATCAGTGGCGCCTGGTCACCGTGATGTAACGTTGATCGGGGGAGGCTTTTTACTGGTGAGCGTGGTGTAACGTTCATCGGTGGCGCCTGGTTAACGTGGTGTGACGTTGCCCAGTGCGGCCTGGTTAACGTGGTGTAACGTTGATCAGGGGAGGCCATTTACTGGTTAACGTGGTGTAACGTTAATCAGTAGAGTCTGGTCATCGTGGTGTAACAGTGATCAGTGGAGTTCGGTTAACGTGGTGTAACGTTAATCGAAGGAGTCTAGTGAACGTGGTGTAACGTTCATCAGTGGAGCCTGGTTAACGTGGTGTAACGTTAATCAGTGGATGATTAATATTGTTCAATCAATCAACCTTTTATCGTTTGCGAACTACCACTGTTTACAACTGCTTTTACGCAAATGAGCCACTAGCCTCCCTTTGAAATCCCGTGTACAAATGCATCATTGGTGTGGCTTACTGAGTACGGTGGGTGGTACTCAGCCTTGCTATATTCCCCCTTTTCAGAAAAGAAGACCTTGGCTTATACCCCAGTTGAGCTTGCCTATGATGTGGAGCTGAAGCTACGCTAGTCTCGCCTTTCCGCTGCTGTTTTCTTCTGTGTGAGGACTAAGCGTCTCTTTTGTAAGTATTTACGCTTTATTTATGTTTGGATTTGTTTATTGATTTATCATTTTGTGTACCTTGGCTTGATTCCTGGATAGGGATTTTAATACACAAAATAGTCTAAAAATTGGCTAAATTTCTGGACGTGACACACACCTTGAATGTGTTGGTTTTCCGCAACTCAGTCATTTTTGCAGAACATATGCTGCAAAATGACTGAGTTATCTAGAGAACATGATGTTTTGATTACATAACATGATGCAACCTATATATTGATCAAAACATGATGCAATTACATAACTGCTGCTTCCACTAAGCTAGATTATGTCTGCATTTTGTGTTTCTTTAGCTAGCTGCAATATTCCATGTTACATATGCAGGGGCATGCATTATTACTTTTTTGCAGTGTTCTCTTCAGTTGTTCTGCATGCATGGATGACGCATGATTGGGTTAAGTATACAATTTCATATTGTACTAAACAGAGTCTACTTTACCTTGCTAACCGAATCAACAGGGAAATGTAGCTTGCATACATTCAAATTTCATTCATAAAGTTACCATCCTGCTAGTTTTTGTTTAGAGAATTTTAGCGGTTTTTTCCAAATTTTGATAACAAGCATTTAAATCAAGAGAAGTGCAATATTTCATGTATAGATTGAACATGGTATCTTAATTTTTGTTTCTGTACATGTACTTGTTAATGTTTTTAAAACCAGAACTATAATTTATATTGTAATTAAATACCTTGTTCACTCGGCTACTGCTAGTAGGTGTTTGATTCTCATCACCCACCTATGAATGGCTCCAGTTCCCTAGCGAGGAAATCAACAATAAAAAAAAGCATAGGTACATAATATTCATTCCATTACTAGCTTAAGTGTTGCCTAGACCCTTTCATGTGGATTATGTTATTTTTTTAATCTGAAACAGAACGAGTATAGGTATAGTGCAATTCAAAATTACATATTAATTTTGATATTTTTTGCAGTGCAAAAGATGGTGCAATTCTGATTGAAATATAGTGCAATTTTTCAGGATGTGTGCTTTTTTCAGGCTCCGATATATGCTGATTTACTAGAATATATATGAATAGTCAGTACTAGGATGTGTGATTTGTTAAGACTTATATAAGATCTACCTAGCAAGCAAAGTCTAGCATAGGAATAAATATAACAATCAATTCAAAATTACATATAAATTTTGATATTTCTGCAGTGCAAAACATAGTGCAATTTTCATTGCAATGTAGAACATTATTTTCTAACTGTGTGCATATGCATGCTCAAGTAGTCCTAAGCATCCTGGATGTTTCTGCTTTTTTTCCTTAATCTCTTTTGTGGATGATAGTCTGATGAATGCTATGTTAGTGCTAAACATTTTTTTTTATGCTAATCAAGTTCTATTTTCTGCTATCATGTCTAAGGGATTCAAGAAGTGCCTACATCTTTTTTTTTTGAAAAAGAATTATTGAGAAGAAATAGAGCCCACCATGAAAAATGGGGAGCAAATGCTGAAATCAATAGGGTGCACAAATTAAATCAGCTGTTGGTTTTGGCATATTTTTTTCTAGTTTGTGAATCTTTTGAAATGATGCATGTTCTTCACTTGAAGAACATCTTGGTACTGAAGTATATGCTAATCTTTTCGTATACACTGGGCATAAATGTTTGAAGAAATTCTCAAATTGCCCACAATTTGGATCAACTAAAAAGATTCTCACACACATATTAATAATACTGTATTCTCCGATGCAATTTAGTTGAGCTATATAGCTATTTTCCCCATCTACTGTTTGAAGAAAACAATTCTAAACCTATATACTGTTCCACTTCAACTGAAGTTACAAACAAATCAGTTTACCTACGCGATCAAATTTTTAATGTTATAGGAGAAAACAAAATTCAGACATGAAAATTCATTATCCAATAATAAAGAAACTACACTACAAAAAAGCTATAAAAGTAACAAGTTAAAACAATATTGCATTGATCTACAGTGTGAATTGTACTATAATGTACACTGCAAATCAATAAACATTGGCATGTAGTTTTTTGATATAGTGGGAGGTCACCGTAAGGTTACTCTAATTAGGTTTTGGTTTTGTTTTTTTATTTGATTGTAAAGGTTTAAGCACTGGCATTAGCACAAAAATACACACGCAAAACTGTGGTGTGTGGAACCGGAACCAAATTAGGAGCAACACATCAAGAAGAAAGCATGCGGTGCATGTGGGAGAGCTAGTGAAGAGCAAAAACAAAGATCTAATCAAGTTTTTAAACAGATCAGTACCTAATGTCCGATGTGCCTGTCTTTTTCTTCTTTTGCAAGAAGAACCATCCAACTATTTGTTTGGGTTTTCGTTTTGGACAGCCCAAGCCATGTATTTGTTAGCCCACAAATACCCACTTATAAAGCCCACAAAACTATCCAACTAAAGCCCACAAAATCATGCACTAAAGCCCATAGAAACCTACATATTATTTAGAAAAATCCCAAATCAAAAGCCCACAAAACAAACAAGAAAGCTCACAAACAAATGAGCCTTACTATTTCTTAATAGGCTTGTAGAGATCCATTAACAAATATCTTATTTTTTGATTTTTCAGTATTTACCATTAATGCTATATCTAACGGGCAAAAAAAAAGTGACTGAAATCTTCCTAATTTTTAGGTGATTGAAGTCTACACAGTACTTTATTTTATTCAATTCATACCGTATCATGGAAATAGAAATAGAAATAGAAATAGGTAGCAGGAGAAATCGATCGGCAACGTGGAGAAGATACACTAGACTAGACTAGACTAGACTAGACTGCTACTGTGGGTTGGGTGGCCTGGAGTTGGCGGCGCAGACCCTGGAGCCCCACTCGAGCAGCTCCTTGCTGGTGTCGTCCTTGTGCGCCACCACCTCGATGAAGCACAGGCTGTCCGCCTTCTCCCCCGTCGCCGTTGCGATCGCCGCCTCCAGCTCCTCCTCGCACCCCACCCGGGTCGCCCAGCACCGGCCCTCGCCGTTGTGGATGGCGTTCACGAGGCCCACGTAGTCCCAGTTCTTGATCACGTTGTACGGCCCGTCGTGGATCTCCACCTCGATGGTGTAGCCGCCGTTGTTGATGAGGAAGATGATGCTCCGCTGCCCGCACCGCAGCATCGTCGACACGTCCTGCGCCGTCACCTGGAAGCTGCCGTCGCCGATGCACGCCACCACCCGCTTCTTCTTCTTCTCCAGCCCCTGCGCGTACCCGAGCAGCGCCCCCACCGACCACCCGATGGACCCGTACTGCATCTGGAACTCGTACCCGCAGCCCTCGGGCAGCCGCAGCTTCTGGCAGTTGAACCACGAGTCCCCCGTCTCCGCCATCACCGCCCCGATCTCGCCGCCGCCGACCAGCAGCATCCTCTGGATGTGCTTGAACAGCACGTTCACGCGCAGCGGCTCGCCGGCCTCGCACTCCGGCGGCTGGCCGTCCGGCACGAAGATCCTCCTGTAGTTGTCGTAGGCCGTGGTGTTCTTCCGGACGCACCTGGCGAGCTCCGACAGGAAGTCCTTCATCATGACGCAGCCGAACGCCGGGCCGTTGCCGACGGTCACGCGGTCGGGTTGCACCACCACCGCCTTCTCCTTCTTCAGGAGGCACGAGTACCCCACGGAGCTGTAGTCGTTGAAGATAGGCCCCGCGAAGAGGTAGGCGTCCGCCGACTCCACGATCTCCGCGCAGAAGGCCGTGCTGACGGCGCCCCAGTAGGTGCCGATGAAGCGCGGCAGCGTCTCCGGCACGAGCCCCTTGGCCGACGGCATGGTGGCCACCGCGTAGCCGCTGGCGTCGGCAAGCTCGGCGAAGGCCCCCGCCGCCCTGGCGACGCGGAGCTTGGGCCCGGCGACGAGGACGGGCTTGACGGCCTTGTCGAGGAAGGCGAGCGTGGCGTGCAGCGCCGCGTCGAGGCTGGCCTGGTTGGAGAGCCTGGGGGAGAGGAAGTAGGGGACGGGGTCGCGGGAGAAGGTGGGGTGCGGGACGCTGGGGAGGTTGCAGCTGACGCTGATGTAGACGGGCTTGCTCTCCCTGATGGCGGTGGAGATGGCGCGGTCGATCTGCTCGTGGGCGTCGTCGAGGTTGTTGACGACGGCCTGGTAGCAGGTGAGCGGCTGGAAGCAGCGGAGCTCCTGGGAGAAGTCGGGGAGGCCGATGGTGTGGTGGAGGATCCGGTTGGTGCCGTAGTCGTTGGAGTTGGGGCCCCCGACGATGCAGATCAGCGGCAGGTTCTCGCTGTAGGCGCCGCCGATGGCGTTGAGGACGCTGAGACCGCCGACCGTGAAGGTGACGGCGCAGGCGCCGACGCCCCGGGCGCGCGCGTAGCCGTCGGCGGCGTAGCCGGCGTTGAGCTCGTTGCAGCAGCCGACGACGCGGAGGCCGGGCTCGGCGATGAGGTGGTCGAGCAGCGTGAGGTTGAAGTCCCCGGGCACGGCGAAGACCTCGCTGACGCCCACCTGCACGAGGCGGCGGGCCAGGTGGCGGCCAAGCGTGGCCTCGCCGGAGGCAGAGGACGGCGCCGCAGCCTCCTTGGGGGATCCTCCTCCTCCTCCGGTGGTCTCCATTGTTTTGATCGGTCGATTGGCGATTGGTACGGTGGCTCGTCGATCGATCGATATATATATATGCATGCGCGGTGCACGGTGCAGCAAGGTTAGCGACGAGACGAGGCGTACGGGCGGCTTCGTCGCCTATGCTTTCGCTGCATGCGTACTTTGTGGGGCACCTCGCGCGGGAGGGCCTACATGTCTGTCAGTTAGACACTCACCTGCTTCAACGTAGGAGTGGGTATTGATTGATCTGCATGGTTTGGAGAGCAGGCCAAAGCCATCCATGCAAGGTTAATTAATCCATCTTCTTACGGCACAAGCTAATATTGTTGTAGCTGGAAGGAACACTAGAGAGCAGATCGAAGCCCAACCAATGAAAATACGAGGAAGAGAGCATTGGCCCAAATAAAAGCAATATGCAAGCCCAGAGGCCTCTTGGCTTGGTTCGGCCACCAGCAGATAGGATTTTTTGTCTTAAAAAAAGCATATAGGATTTATTTTTTAAAATTTATAAAAATACATTTTTGTTTTCAAAATTTACATGAATATACTCATCCCACCCTCTAGGAGGGGTTTTTTAAAAAAAAACAACTGCCATCCTAGAGGGCAAGTTATATTATGTGGTAGAAACACATTCCTTGAGAATTACAAAAAAAAATTATATTTAGGCCCTTTCTGCTCTCTCGAGGGCAGGAAGGACCTAAATGTAAATATTTTTATATAATTGTATGTATATTACTTTGATAATTTATAAGTAAGTCATACGAAGTTTGATAAAGACAAACTTTATATCTAAATTGTGAAAATCGATGAGATCTACAACTTTGCAATTGACAACCTTTTCATTTGTAATTGTTTAGGGGTTAAAATATATGTTACAAAATCTTATATATATTTTTATAAAATCTTAGATCTACGTTGCATACAAAGTTTGATGAAGACAAATTATATATCAAAGTTGTAGTTCTAGACGAGATCTACAACTCTGTAGTTTATCAATTTTCCATTTAAAATTATTTAGTGTGTCAAATAAGCATTACTATTTCTCGTAGTATTTAAAACCGTCTTTCCAAAAATCTTTATATTTGCATTTAGATCCTTCCCGTCGGTTGTCACTACTATAAAAACTAGTAATGCTTATTTGCTACCCTAAATGATTTTAAATGAAAAAGTGATAAATTATAAAGTTGTAGATCTTGTTGAGAACTACAACTTTGATATATGGTTTGTCTGTATCGAAGGTCGTTTGAAACGTAGATCTAGGATTTTATAAAATAAATGTGAGATTTTATAACAAATATTTGGAGTCCTAAACGATTGCAAATTAAAAAGTTGTAGTTATCGTTGAACTCTACAATTTGCATATAAATTTTGACTTTATCAGATTTCATATGACTTATTTGTAAACTGTAAAAATATTATACACCAATCTATACGGAAAAATTTGCATTAGGCCCTTCCCGCCCTTCAGGAGGACGGAAAGAGCCTAAATGCAAATTTTTCTGCACACTAGGCTGTCACATCACATAAACTACCATCTAGCAGGACGGTTTTTTTAAAAAAAAAACCTCCTAAAGGGCAGGTGGAGTGTATATATATATATATATATATATATATATATAGAGAGAGAGAGAGAGAGAGAGATAGGCTATAGTGCTCCGCGAAGCACGGGGTTGCCCCGTGCTTCGCGACCATTGCTACAAATTAGAAGTTTAAATGAGCGATCCAAACCGTTCATCATGATCTCCATATTGAAACAAGACTGGAGACCAAATTTTACATTTTTTAAAAATTTTTTACTATTTTTTAGATAGGTATGAAATCTTGTTAATCTAAAGACTTCAAAACCGTCCAAAACCTATAAATTTGTACCCCTCTTAAAAATAGTAAAAAATTTTCAAAAAATATAAAATTTGGTCTCCAACCTTGTTTCAATATGGAGATCATGATGAACGGTTTGGATCGCTCATTTAAACTTCTAATTTGTAGCAACGGTCGCGAAGCACGAGGCGATCCGTGCTTCGCGAAGCACAGTAGCCCATATATATATATATATATATATATATATATATATATATATATATATATATATATATATATATATATATATATATATATATATTGTAAATTAAAAAAATAAATATATAAACAAAAAAGTGAATGGGCCTGTATCATGGGCTGCCAAACATATCTTCAAAGTCAGACTCAGAGCATTCTCATTTTGAGTTGGTCTTTTTTCCCCCAATTCAGCATCATCAAACATGTTACTACTACTTGCCACATGCTGCTAACAAGCTTCTCTCTCTCAAAAAAGAAAAAAAAAACCTAACAAGCTTATTAACATGATACTACTAGCTTCCTTCACACCATTATCCCCTCAAGGGAAGCACCATCAGCACGCAAGGATGAGGCCACCACTCCGCATTGTAGCCATGCATATCACCAGCACTATATTGGTCTTTGTTGATCTTGCAACAACCGAGTTGGGGGGCCAGTAGCTGAAACAAGTTGCTAAGTATTTTCTCCTTCAAAGTCAGAGTATTCTCATTTCTAGTTGTGTTGCCATGGCCTTAGCTGGATTGTTCAGTGCCATCATGCATGTTACTTGCCACATGCTGCCAACAAACTCAACATGGTACTTCCTTCCTTCACACGTTTGAATGCTTTTACAACTTACAATGCTCAAAACACCTTATATGTATATATATAAGTGCTTTTGCTCCAACACCACAACCAACAACTCTTGAGTAGTCTTGATGATTAACAAACAAGAAAACAAATGAAAGAATTTGCTACTATATCACAATGGGGAATCAATTTCTGTTGCTGTTGATACTGGTCCAACAATCAGTAGCTAGGTAGCTTGGCCAGACATGATCTCCAGCTCCGCCCACCATAGCGGCGACACCTTTGGAGTCGCTCCCTCAGGCCCCAGGGAGGTGATCTCCTTCATCCGGCCTGCAACCTGTGACATGAGCGGCCTCTTGCTCGCCTCTGGCTCAATGCACCACCTCGCCACATCGCACAATGCGCGTGCAGCGTCTTCAGGAAATGAACCCAGGCTTGGGTCAATCAGCTCTGAAAGAGTCATCTTGCCTTCAAAGTAACCAGACGCCCAATTCTCCAGTGGCCCATCTGCCTCAGAGTAGGGAACTCTTCCGGTCAATATCTCCAGCAATATTATGCCATATTGATGCACCATGCTATCTAACTCCGCCATGACGGATTCATCACAAGTGGCAGAATTGAAGGATCCCTTACTGTCGTTCCAGAAATCAAGATCTGAAACCTTTGCAGCGAAATCATCCGTCAGGTATATAGTTGTGGAGTCGAAGCCCCTTGGCACAACAGGCGGGTTCAGCTGGTGCATGTGCTCCAGACAGTAAGCTATCCCCATGGATATCCTAACCCTTGCCATCCAGTCCAAGTTCTCAGCTTCTCTGACTGCAGCAACACAATCAAAGGCATTGTCAAAATGCCATATCAGTAATCATATCAGGTTGCATTCTGTGATGTGCAAAATTTGCAGATTTTACCAGTATAATATTTGAAGTGATATATGTGATGCAGGAATTACTCTGTTGACAGAAAATAAAAGAAAAGACCTGGAAGAAACGGAACAGATTAGTAAACAGGAGCAGACTTACCATGGAGATACTCAAAAAGTGTCCCATTTGGAGCATACTCAAACACCATAGCTCTGGTAAAAGGATTCTCTTCTTCACAATAGCCAAGCAGATTCATAAAGTTCTTATGGCTAAGTTTGGATAAATTTATGATCTGAAATCACAACCATTTCAGCCATTCGCACCATTAAGATACGCAAAGCCTATGCGTATTCTCGAAAAAAGCCATTCGCACCACGGAAACATATTTGTATTTTGGGGGATAGACAAGTTAGTAGCATGTTACCTTTTTTCTGTACTGTGACTCGCATTCTTTTGACCAATCCTTCCCAGTTGCTATTGAACTCGACAAAACTGCTATTTCAACTCCACTTGATAAAGTTCCCTTGTAGAGCATGCAGCTAGACGTAGAACCAATTATATTGCTGAAATCCTCACATGCTGCTTCCAGCTCTAACCGTTTCAATGAAGGTACACCTGGAAAAAAAGATTAATCATGGTATAAGGCATAACTGAAATACTGGATGTAAGATAAGAAATATACAGAGAGAAAGGGTCCGGGATACCTGTCACAAATGCTCGTTGCAATTGCCCGCTCAACCCCGTTGCCCAAGGCCTCACAGTTCCCACTTTCTTAGCTCGACAGTATATAATAGATGCCATTGTCATGACAAGGAAAACTGCACCCCCTGCAGTGACCAAGCCGTAGTTTCTCCAGGAATGCTTATGCAAAGGGTGAGCTTGAGCATCATCGACAGCAGGTGCAGGATTATTCTCTGCCTGTGGCTGTGGGGTTGAAGGAGATTGGGGGATTGTTATGGCAGGCGTGGAAGCAGGTGAGGATTTAGGTGGAGCAGTGAACGGAGACGGGGAAGGAGCAGGCGATGGTGCTGGTGTATGTGCTCCTTTGTGACGCGCCCGGTGCCTCTTGTGATGAACAGGAGGAGCTTGTTTAGGTGACTCGGCAAGAAGAGCACCTAGGCTTCCTGTTCCACCACTGATATGATGCAGTAGGCCCAGTAGTTTTCTGGTAGTATGTGCATTTCTGAAGTTGCGATCACAAGAAGCAAAAGAAAGGAAATCCCTTTAGGATAGTGCGTTACAGTGAGCAAGAAATGCTTCCCTTATCGGAGTAAATCATAATAACTCAATGATAGATCTCAATTCGTCCAAATTCGACATTGCAATAGCCAAATCAAGGAAGAAATAACATAATAGCCAATGCCGGTGGTGCTCAACAGAAGAACAAAGAAGCTGTAAATTCTCAGTTTCTTACCTAAGATCAACGGAGGTCAGTCCGCCGCCGTTCCAGTTCTCAAGACCAGCTCCTGTTTCTGCACAAAAAAAAAAATCAAGAAACAATTAGGACAATTAACAACAGCCGAATTAGTCAAGGAGGAGTTCACTTGTTGGCCAAAAAGAAGGAAAATAAATCAAAGAACACCATTAACCTGCACTGCAGTGGGCGAGCGGCCCAGAAAGAGAAACGAATAGCACAAGCAGCAGCGGAAGTAAAGGCGGCTCCATTGGGCACAGCTGCATGCGGCAGATCAAGGAGAAGCAACAAGAGAGGGCGGCGGTGGCATGGGAAATGGAGGAGGAGGCAAGCTCGGGTTGGGGTCGGTGGCGAATGGTTGCTGGGATCTGAGAGGAGAGCGAGCGGGCAAACGCGTGAGCACCTGAGCGAGCGGTAGGAGGAAAGGGTAGCTGGTCGCTGGACGCAGACAAGAGAGAAGCAACGAGAACGACGACCAAGGCACCGTTCTTGAGCTTCTTATCCATTTTCGTCGTTACGTTTTTTAAACCGCTAAACAATATATTTTTATAAAAATTTTCTACATAATTTTTTTTAAAAAAATCGAATATATTTATTTTTTAATTTTATAATAATTAATACTTAATTAATTATAAACTAATAACTAGTCTGGTTTTACGTATTATTAATAAGCTCCTAACAACGGTGACTCAGTAGATTAGCTACAATTATTACTCTATTGGTATTATGTTTGTGCTTTCATTTTCTGGTTTTAAATGCTCTTGTTTCTTAGTCTAATCACAATGGAATCACAACCAACTCTACCTCCCTGTGGGACAGATTTTTATTTACACCCGCCAAGCTTCGTCCTGCCATCCTCTCTTTATGTACCACTTCTATGCATGCTATGCATAATATCATTTCATTTCAAGTGCAAACTGCAACTAATACAGAGCATAAATCCTTGCAAATGTTGCAGACTTGCATATAAGAAAATTACCTCAGGAATATCTAAATTAAAACAGTAGGGAAAGGAAGGAAAACCAAACATCATTGTTAGACATAAATTTTGGATTGGGATTGGGGGCCACCCCATTAGTTGACCATGACTAGCAACCGTATTTCCTTTTCTTTAACGCACAACTCCCCTGGAATTGGTCCATATTTAAGTCGTAATCATCCAGGATCTACATTGTCGACCTCTTAGGAGCACTAGACTGCTTAATACTGAATAGGTCTGCATACATAGGCAGCACGACAACGGAAAAATGAAACTACTGCATGTCATGCCAGTAGACAACTCTGTGACTGGTGTGTTTGGTACTAAATCCATACTACACCAGACTATCAGAGTAACAAAACGATGGCATGCGCGAGAGCAACAGCCAACAAAGCCTATGAGACCAGTTGAGCACAACGAATGAATAATACCAAGGAATCAAGCAACACCATATAGGCAACTGATATCATATTTTTTTTCTTTCTTTTTCCTTTTTGAGAGTCTATGAGCGAACTAATCTTACGAAGTCTATGAGCGAACTAATCTTACGATGTCTATGAGCGAACTAATCTTTAAGAGTAGCAATTTTTTTTTCTTGGGTCTTCTCTGATCAGCTCAGGGAGGCTTGACTGGCTATCGGAAGTAAACTGAGACGAGAGGAATATCGATGTCGTTTCCATCATCATCCTCGCAGGCCGCCACAACATCCAAATGCCTCCTGTATTCAGGAACATCCACCTTGGCGACTTCTCTTGCCACGTCCACAACCTTCTTGTTCAATCTCTCCTTGTGCCTCGCGAACATGTTGTTGTACAGAAGCGAAGGGCCACAGGAAATGCTGTAAGCGCTAAGGCCCTTGTCGCTGAACCATTGCAGGAGCTCAGCAATAGTCAGATTGCCCTTGATGGACCATCTGTCCCATACAGTCCAGCTCATGTCTTGATGCTTCATCACCTTGGGTGGAACAGGTTCAGCCATTGAGAAGAGTGGCAGTGCCAGGTTCGCAAATGTATTGCGGTAGTCTTCAATGGGGTGCCCACCAGCAATAACCTTGTATAGCTCAAGACACACCAGTCCTGTCGCCATCGCTGTTGAAGTTGCAATAGCTGGGATGATTCTTCCAGCAATGAACTTAGCCTTCAACTTGTCAACCTCTGGAATGCTGTAGTTCCTTGCGCGCATATTTGCAAACCCAGAGATTAGGTCCATGTGAAAGTTGGTGTCATCATCCTGTAAAAGCAAAGCAAAATTTAATATCAGATAGTTCATGCTGATAGGTTTTTAGGGGGAGAGAGGGAGCAAACATTCGACACTAACAGTACTAGTATCTCAGTTTTTCATGTTCAAGGAAAGAGGATTTAGCATGCATATAGACAACAGAAGTTACCCAGCAAACCAAGAGGAAGAAAATTTCCCTATGTGTCATTCTAAGGAAGAAAAAGGAGCTGATAAACAAATACATATCCTCACGATTCACAAGATTGTACTAACATACATACATGTCCACATGATAGAAAGTACAGAAGCCATGATTTGAAAGATTGTGCTAACTACTAACGATGCTGGTAAGTGCACGCCATGCATTACAAGTGAGTAGAGATGTGGTACATGGATATATCAAACATCAGCAAGAAATTGGAAATAAACAACAGAGAAAAGAAAGCACATCAGCACATGCAAAAACCTTATAAGAATCAAAAAAATTCAGGATTCCACCAGTAAAGCTAGTTTCTCATGGGATACAAATGGAATAGAAGATGATTGTTAGAATGAGATCTGAAATTAACTAGAGAAGCTTAACAAAGGCATGAAAGGGAAAAATAATCTCTTTTGGATCATTCCTGGAAAAGGATACATTCAGTGTAACCAGCAACACTTGAACTAAGGTGAATATGTGTCCACGAATGTCTTAAACCTAGAATTGCAGAAACTTGTACTTAAAATACTAACCTTCTCAAATTCGATAGTTTTCATTTGGAATCCTGGAGGTAGCCTCTTGGCACATTCTTCCAACTTAGCAAGAAGGTCATCAATAACAGAGGCATCATCAACTGAGGCACTGGAAAGGCTGGTAGCTTTCTCATCTGTCACAATGCTGAACCCTTTCTTTGGCTCAAATTCAGGAACGACAACTTTACTTACTGCAACAGCCAGCTTACTTGTGTTCTTTGCCCAGTCCGGTATAGCAATTCCAAATGATTCAGCTCTCAGTATTGAAGCAGACATAATAAAATGAATGTGAGAAGGATCAGCGGCTGAAAATTGCAGTGGACGAGGGAAGCGCTTGGGGGCAGACCAGAAAGGAGCACCCGTACTAGTGGCAGCATCTTCAGGAAAAGTAAATGTGAGCTGCTTCACACGGTTTGAGAAATAGTCCTCAAATCTGCCAAGAACAAAACAGAAGAAAAATTTTCAACTTGCAAACAGGAAAAATGGAGCCATAAAATTGTATCAGCATTAACTGTACTAGTCTTCACAGGAAACACGCGCGGACAGATAATAGCTGATTTAACAGCGCAAAGGGCTAATTCAGATAGTACATTAATAGTGGGCTAAATTAATATTTCTTGTCAGCAAGATAGACCAACAAAAACATAATGAAAAGATATAACAATGGCAAGCAGGAGAGACAGACGTACTTTTAGTCGGGCCATGTTATGCAATCCTCAAATAAACTGCAGTGCTCTTTGCCAACACATTCAGAAACACGTTCGAGCAATTCTCTTGCTTGAGCATCACCTGCCTTCCTCATGGCAGCAGCATATTGAGCTGGATTAGAGAGAAATGAATTTACTTCACCTGGTGTCTTTTCTAGCAAACCCTCAAACTCTGAACGAGCCCAAGTTAAGCAATGATCAATATTGTGTGGAAAAGAATGGACTGTGCACATCGGTGCCTGCTTCTCAGGGAGGATTCTCTTGAAAGCCCCGTAATTCAGTAAGGTGAGGAATCACCATTTGCGTATTGCACTTTGCACCCAATGTTCCCGACTCCAACAGTGCCTTCTGGAAGTACAGGCACCTCATGTCCATATACATCCTGGCATTAACATTATCAAGCGCATTGATGACAACATCCAAACCCTCCCAGAACTTGTCATGGAACACATTCTCTGTATCTGGACAAGCACGGTTCTGGAGAGCATCAATACAGAGGTTGGGGTTGATAGCACTGGCAGCTGCAGCAGCCACAGTAGATTTTGCCTGCCCAATATTCCAGTCATGAAACAGAAATTGGCGGCTTAAATTGCTTTTCTCAATGACATCATCATCTGTTATGGTTAGCTTTCCTTTAGGGCTGCAAGACACTCCCATTAAAGCAAGGTTCTTCAAAAATTCACATCCAAGGGCGCCAGACCCCACAACAAAAGTATTTGCCTCTTCCAGCTTCTTCTGAAGCTTGGAACCAAATACAGAGATCTGAGCATCATAGCGGCTATTTGATGGCTTGACCTCTTCAGAGTCCAGTGGATACGTTGGCAGGGATTCAACAGAATCAAAGTAGAAGAACTACATACAATGGAGTTCTATCAGAGAAGGTTAATGGATTACCATAAAAGCAATAGATGAGTCGTAACACAAACCTGGTAGAGAGGATGGAATTTTCCTGAACATGCCTTCACAACTTCTTGACCAACAATACCACCAAACATCGCAGCCATAGGGTTCAAAACAGCTCGAGAACCACTTGCAAAATGTCTGAATAACTTCTCACCAATCATATCCAGCTTGTGATCAGTTATGGCTTCATTAATATCAGCAGCGCACTTAAGGAAACATTGAGCATCCTGCTCACAACCAGGAGCAGGGTAGCGTCCATATTCTTTCTTAAACTTATCCAGAGCTTGAAATGCTAGGTGAAGCACAGGGGAACGTTCGAACTTAGAGAAGTCACTCAGAAGGAAATCTCTAGGGTCCCTCATAGCATCTCTTAGTGACTTGAATCGTAGTATCTTTGGCTCCTTCACCTGTGTAACAATTCCACCTTTTGTATACATGCCACATTTAGTTGTATCCTCCTCAATGCTAAATGAAAATGGCCTTGCATTTTTAATCTTCCTTGGTTTTCCATCATTTAACTTTGACATACCCTGGACCTCAGAGAAAACCACAAAATCACCATCCTGAAACTCAAGCCGTTCATCATCAACACAGGACACCATTGCAGGGTTGTCATTGCTAATGGATGCAATTATACCAGTATGTGGGTCTTCACCATCAACATCAAGAACGGTAAACTCCGGTCCAAAGTCACAAAAGACACTACCAAAGAGACCACAAACTTCAGCTTTGATGAAGGAAATAGGAGGGCGGTGGCTGTGACAGTAGTCATCAAATTCGTAGGCCTTGTCTAAACCTATATCAGTGAAAACAACAGCCTGCCATCCAGATAAACTATGGGTTAGACAGGCGCATCAGAGAGGCATGACATATATGGTCTCATAACATCATATGGCAAGATACTGCAGGTGCAACAAACCTGGAATTTAGACAGGTGCTCTGTGGTCAGTTCCTCTGTTAGAGCAGAGATAAGAACTGCATTGTTCAGCTCTTGCAGCTTCGCCACACAAGCAGCAGCCCTGTTCTTGCCAATATCTTTTTCAGATAAAAAGAAATTGGCAGACAAATCCCACATTTCGACGTTTTTCACATCATGTAGAGTGACGGACTTGACCCCAGCAAGAGCAAGGTTTTTTGCTGCAGGAAGGCAAGACATTTGTTTAATACATAAGAGTCGCATAGTGTTAGCTATATGCAACTTGAGTAGGTAGCATAAACATGTTAAAATCGAGTCCATTCTATAGAGTCCATGTTTAAATCGAAATATTTTTGCTGCAGGAACAGCACAGAGACACGATTTTGCTATGGAATCGAATCCATTCTAAATCATTGTGATGAGACACTGCAAAACAATCTGGTACTGAAAGAAACAGAGGACACAGAGAGAGAGAGAGAGAGGATAGACGAACCAATCTCTGCAGCGAGGCCATTGAGGCCAGAGACGAGGACGTCGGAGGCAAAGAGGCGGCACATCGTCTCCCTTCCGTAGACGGCGAGCTGCCTGCTATGCAGGTCCTCGTCAATCTCGGGCACCGCCCCCCCATTCGTAGTCCCATTGTGGGCGGCGGGCGAGTCCCCAACCTTGGCCCTCTTGGGGTCGCCGGCGCGGTCGTCCTCCTGCCCAGCGGCTCTCTTGTTGGTGGGAAGCATGGAGAGCAAGCCCCTGCGCAGCAACCGTAAGCACCTCATCGCGGAGTCCAGATTAGAAAACGAGACGGCGCAGAGCCCCCATAAGTAGAGCGCAATCGGAAGCGATCGTCGGGTGGGGTGGATCGGGTGGATGCGATGCTTACCTGTGCGGCGACCTCACCGGCGAGGGGAAGGAAGGGATGCGAGGTGCTTCGCGTGGTGGCTAGGTTTTTCCCCTTGCTTGAGAGTGCTTGGGTTGGGAAAAGTAGTACTACTCCAGTAGTGTGTGAGAGGAAGAGGAAGCAGGCGGGGCGGCGGCGGTGCGCGCTGATGAGAGAGCCCTCTGGCCTCCGCTATTTATACCCTCTTGCTGGTGCCACTTCGCGACGTGACGGACACGTTATTTGGCGAGCGTGCGGCATATAGGATGACCAGTACGGTCAATGAGTATGTTAATGCAGGAACGACGATGAAGACGACGAGAGCGGTGATGCTGTAGTTTAAGGGCAACACATCTATAGCTCCAAGTCGATGCAACGGCAGGAGACCAGGAGTAGCGACACTGTGGTCCAAAGGAATAACACAGCGGCAACCCGAAGCTCAGTGGCGTGGTAAACGTGCTCGAAGACGATCCATCTCATATGAGCGTGTCGTAGCCGGACACTCGATCGGGTGACCAGGTCGACCACGCACAGTATGGCACAATAGTGATGAAGCCACACAAACCGAAGTCGATGGTGATGGTGCTGGGGACGACCGGAGCAGTGCAGAAGACGACAAATGACGGTGGTAAGGCAAATCTGATCTCAGATCAGAAAAAAAAATAAAAAGTACAACAGCAGCGATAGTAATGTAGCAACTCCCCGTGGCCTAAAACAATCTATACAGCCCAGGCACCCCACGGCCCAACCACAGCTAGCCGGTCCACCTTCGTCCTTCAAGCAGAGAACAGAGAGAGACCAGAGTTCGGGTAGGGGCTAGTGGCACGCACGGTCCCATGTGTGGTGGGCCCCTAGATCTGCTCCAGAGGTGGGTGTCGGCGTCAACAGAGATGGGATCTAGGCGGGTCTGGGGCTCCTATCCCCTGCATCGGCAACCCCCCGGTAGGTGGCGGCTCGGGTGGAGGCGCCCCCCAGGCAATGGTGGCAAACATCCGGTGGCCAACGCGGAGGGGACCTTGTGGCTGGTGGGGGTGCAGAAGAGGTCGACGGCGACCTCCAGACGACTTGGCCGGGGCTGGTGGCAGGGGATTGGCGAAGACAACCAGCGGAAAGGAGGTGGTCGTGGCGGGGAAGCCCATGACGACCACGACAGAGGCCGCTGGGGCAGCGATGGAGAGCCCTGACACCGGCAGTGAACAGGCTCGTCAGAAGGGAGTGGCGCAGATCAGAAGGTTGGAGAGGACATTGATGACTTCTAGAACCTGGCGGCGGTGGAGGCAAGTGTTATGCCTAAAAATTCATAACTAGAATTCTGAACATTCTTATGTATTAAATCTCTCTCTAGAAAAGCCAGGGTACACAACACCAAGTTACCATACAGAGTGTGTCTTACAAACAGAATAAATTTATATTACATAAATGCAGCGGTAAAGAAAATGCAGCGGTAAAGAAAAGAGTAAGCCTATTAACAACTAGCCTAGTCTTCTTGACGATCCTCGTCAGACAGGTACCCCACCACTGAGAGGGGGAAAAGGAGTAAGAGTAAGACTGAGTACCACCCATAGTACTCAACAAATCACATCCACAAATATGCACAATGCACGGGAGATAAAGATAGGCTCAGTTTCTTTGCGTAAAAGCAGTGACAAACAGTAGTAGTTCGCAAACGGTAAAAACATTGTTTAATTAATCAATATTAAACCTCCACTGATCAACGTTACACCACGTTAACCAGCCCCAACTATCCACCTAAACAATATTAGTTCTATTAAATTAAGTTAATTAAGTAAGGGTGAGACTAATCACGGTGAGTCTTGACCAATCGCCCATATCCACGGGCGCGGTTATTCGAATAGATTTACTCTAATCAGAGGTGTACAACTGTACCCACAAGACACAACCCCACACATGTTCCCGTGTGTCGGCGTGTCACCACGACACCTCGCAAGAGGCTGTGACAGGACCATTCATGCAACCTCTCCCACCCCATCCACACCACGCTGAGGTTGCACCTGCCGTCAGGACACCCCACATCGGCCAGGCTACCCATCTTGCGCCACAATGGATTCAAAAGTCGATCAACCCTACCCCAGGCTGACCCAACTCCATCATGCCCATCCTCACCATCGGTGCCTAGGAGAGGGAGAAGAGACGCTACAAGCCCAGCCGTTGCCCACGCTGACTTATGGAAAGTACGAGTAATTGCCCAAAGGGTTCCCGCGAATCGGTCCTTAATTGCCATGGTGCGACCAGCAAAACCATGCACCCACAGCCCACCATTTTGGTCAAATTTTAGTAATTTAATAGTAATACGTCCACTGTTACATTTCCTGACATAGAGTCTGTCGGCGAAACGGGACTAGGGGTCCCACAGTCCCCGGGGACGCGTGGATCTTCGGCCACGTCAGCTCCTCCGGGCCCACATTCTGTGTGGCGCCTCCCGACTAGGTGGAAGGCCACCATGTGCATAAGGCACCCGATCCCAGGATCAGTAGTCGGGTACGCACAACAATGATACAACACAGAGTACAATAATACATAAACGGAGTACTTACATAGATGTACAAGGAGATCCATCCAGGACAGACCCGGGATGGGCAAAAGTAATCAACAGGTAAACTAACGAGACAGCAGAAACAGGGCGGAAGCTGGGCAAAAACTACTCCACAGGCTCGGTTGGGAACTAGGCTCGAAACCTTCAGAAGTCTTCGTAGTCGGCCTGGTCTTGGAGGAACTCGGTAGCAGTCGGATCTTCGTCTTCTTCTCCAAAACCTACTATACATATATATGAACAAGGTGAGTACTTTCGTACTCAGCAAGCCGGAAATGATGCCATGTCGGTCAGACAGAAAGGCTAAAGGTTTTATTTGCGAAAAAAACTGCCTTAAGAAACTCTTTTCTTTGCAAACACTAGTGAGCTTAAATTTTTGTTGTCGGACAGAGGCTCACGCCTCTATCCATTCCGCAAGTTGCTTTTCAACAACTCACCACTTAATGGATCAAGCATAAGCATATATGTTCTTATCATCTTTTGCTTCGTATTTGCTGGTCCTGTACTTCCCGAGTAGCTACAACCACTCGTTGACCCTGAGACTCGGCTACAACCAAATCTCAGCTGTGGCACTTGATGCCCGCTACACTGGCTACAACCAGTTAGCTAGTCGGCCGCCCTGGCTACAACCCGGGGGCTCATCATCGCTGCCCTGGCTACAACCCGGGAGCATGATCATGGCACTAAATGCCCGCTAGACTGGCTACAACCAGCTAGCTAGTGTGGCTTCCCTGGCTACAACCCGGGAGCACAACTTGATCAACTTGCTGCCCTGGCTACAACCCGGGAGCTTGATCAATCCGTCTTCTGGCTACAACCCGAAGACATCAGTACAACTGCCGCCCTGGCTACAACCCGGGGGCTTAAGTTTGCTGCCCTGGCTACAACCCGGGAGCATGATCTTCATCCTGTTTACTTTTCATTCACTTGATTATGGTGCTTCGCACCCCGGATCACACAGATCCGTTTCTGGCCACACAGGCCTTCCGTTTGCTCACTCGGCAAACTCTGGTCACGGTTCCCTTCCCATCAAACACTTTCACAAATCACTGGCAAACAAATCTACGCTATGGGAATCACCTTGCATCGCCCTTAACCGTGGGCACGGCTGTTCGAACAGTTCTGCTAAACTCTGCAGAGGGTGTGCGCTTTACCCATCCGACACGAAAATTACACCGAGTACTGGCCTGTACCCAGAAATTCGTGACAAGGCCATTTCCAAAGCCAGTCTAGAGTCATCCAATGCCAGCCGAAAGATCCACACAGGATTCAGTGGTCGGCACTGAACTTCCCTAAACCTACTATTTACTCGGCCAGGGGCATCCCATAACACCCGTCTGGTCGCACTGTAAGATGCTCGGATGGAATTCCCAAAGGAAACGGTCCTTAATGATGATACATAGCCAAGCCACACAGGCACTGTCTCTGTATATCAAGATTTTCACAACTTTATTTGTTTCACAAACACGCCGATACACGGAGTACCGGGTTTTTCAACCAGTTTGGTAAAACCCAACGTTTTTCCCAACGACAAACAACGTTGCAGGGCTAAGCCATTCTACTCGGCATCGTATCCTCAGATAGGATGCTAGCGTGCCATTTGTGGGGCTCTTCAAGGGAGAAATATAACAACATCCTACCAAATAAGTGCTACTACTGGGTAGGTCCATCGGTTGCGCTTGCAAAGCCGAGGCCAACAGTTTAAAAAGGTGTAAACTAAGCATGCATAATATTTTCCAAACAACATAGTTTTGCATATATGGGAAACAATATGATCAAAGAGGCTTGCCTTGTTCCAAGAAGGGGTCTTCTTCGGCGAAGGCGGCTTCTGGATCGTCCACCGGTTCAGGTTCTGAACAAGCAGAAAGGAAACACTGATAAGCAGGAGAAGTAAAACACCAAGAAAAAGATCAAGAAGTAGTCGGCTGCAGGAAAGGTGGCAGTCGGCTGAACCAGGTTTGCAATCCGGGCGACAGAGCTCCAAAAACTTGAGAGGAGAACAAGAACTCAGCAGAGCTGGAGCTGGCCGGTTTGCAAAACAAAGGAAGAAGGGGGCACGGTTGGCCATATATATAACCGGCGTGCAAGAGTGAGGCACGGTGGAGTTGGGCAACGGGTAGGGAGAAAAAGTCAAGGTGAACTGACAAAGGATTTGACAGGGAGTGACCTTGGAGTCCAACTGGTCAGAGGAGTTGGCAGGCACTGTAGCTGCGATGAGACATTAAGGTCAAGGCTAGGGCAGGTTGGAGAAATCTCACTGACAGGGCTTCGGACTGACCACTGGTCCAAGCGATGCAGCAGGTTATTGTCCATCGGTCCAAGCGGTGCTGCGGACAGGTGAAGACTGGTTCTTTTCCACTCCGGTAGTCGGCGTCCAGCGGGTGGGGTGCAACTCGGGGGACAAGGAAACAACAGGTCTCAACAAGGTAGTCGGCCACTTCACAGTGCTTACTCGGCAGCAAGGAGGTCCGAGTAAAACAAAGGAAAGGGCAGGATGCAAGGACTGAGTAGCAATCTACTCGGCTCAAGGGAGAAGGTAGTCGGCTAGCCGGGGAGAAAAACTGGGGCACAGCTGACAGGATAGGAGGGGAGCTCGGGAAAACGAAGACTAGCGGAAAAGGAAAACGGGTCGTTACATTCTGCACCGGTGACGGCCGGCTACAGCCTTCTTCCCGCCAAGTACCTGGGGCCCGAGCACTGCCCGGGCTCGGGTGCGCCTTCTCTGGGCGCCTCGCGACGGGCGCCCACATCCACCCCGGGTCCCGAGGGCATTCTCGAGAAGGGGCACTCCTCTGTGCCCGGTCCCGGGGCCCATAGGCTCCATGCCCGGGCCCCGGGTCTCGTCCCCGGTCCCGGGAAGCTCCGTGCCCGGGCCCCAGGTCTCGCCTTGTGTGCGCGGAGGCTCGATGAGCTCTCCGCCCCGAGCACGAGGCCGGCTTGAGCGGATCAGCTCCCCAACTACCCGCATTAATGGCGAGGCGACTGGGCGCCTCCCACCTGTCTCCCAGTCGGACATGCGTGCACCGTCATGATGGTCTTCCGTGGCCCCTTCCCAGTGCCGTCAGAGAACTTCCGGCTGAGAGGGCCTCGATTCTCCACACTCTGACAGCGGAGGCGCGTGCTGTCACATCTCCATACTCCAGCCGCCCACAGCAGCCCGGCAACGTGCCGACCAGACATGCAGCAGCCGAGCCAGGCGGTGACTAGACGTCCCTCCGGCGCGGCGCGGCAAGCGGCCGCGTGCGTGCGACAAGACAAATCGTAGCTAGCTTTCTCTGTGTACTGGGCACTGTGGACTTCCCTTGATCGATAAAAGAAGGATCCATGCCTGCAGGTCTGGGGACTTCTTCGGTCTAGATAGCTCCTAGAGGTCTTGATCTTCAGCGACAGCTTGAGTTAGGCTTCTCCTTCTCCAAGTCCGAGCTTCTGAGTCTGGGAGGAGCCCGGCTTCCGGTAGAGCTCCCCAGGCAGAAGGACTCCTTGTAAGAGCAACCCACATTCATCCCCCACATAGAAACACACACAGGAGTAGGGTGTTACGCCTCCACGCGGCCCGAACCTGTCTACTCCTCCTGTCTCCCTTGCGTGCCATTCTCTCCGACGCCGCAAGCCGTCCTGTGAACAACTCCCCTGGCCGAACCTCAAAGGGGGGTTCCCAGACTCCCCGCGGTTGGAGTTTCATCCTCCGACAGAGTCGAACCATGAATGTAAATGATCATATTTAATTCTCAGGTGAACTAATAGGTTCTAAGCATGGCTAAGTATCCTAAGAATAATGTCCTAATCATGTTGTTACCCAGGTGACAAGAAACAAGGTTCAACAACTAAGGTATAATCTTATCTATATAACGGTTATAATTCATACCACATGAAATAATAAAACACATGCATGTTTATTTAAATAAACAAAATATTTTAGCAAACGTAGGTATAAAATGATTAAGATTACAGTGTGACTTGCCTTGCTCCGGCTCGACGTACTCGGCTACGACCTCGTAATACACAGGAGGGTTGACTGCGTCGGATTCTAATACAGACAATGCACAAATAATTAAAAACAGTACATGAGGGTAGCCAAACATGAGCTGAAAATGTTTTTAATGAATTCTTGGCATTTTTCTGGATTTAATGAAATTTGAATGGACTTAATCGGACTTCGTATGAATTAGTTATGAATTTTTAAATTTTCACTGTGATTTCCTATACAAAATTAATTATTAACCGATTTATTATGCAATTAAACAAATTAATGCGTCACCAGACCCCTGGAGCTGGCGCCGATAGGCAGGCTCCACCGGTCGGTGACATAGGAGAGGGCGGCGCACGATGGACCAAGTCCATCGCGGCCCAGCGGGAAATGGCCATGTGGCTGCCACGCGGCAGCCACGGCGGGCCGATGAGCCAACGTGGCGCCCAGGTGGCGCCGACGTGGTGGGGGAGCGGGTGACCGCGGAGCGCCACGCGGCCGGTCCAGATCTGCCCCGAGATAGATCGGACGGCGCAGGACGAAAGGGGGCCGTCCTTGCCGGCGCGGCCGCCCCGCGACGGGGTGAGCGGCCCGATGGTCGCCGCCGGTGACCGTCGGGCCCCTGGAGAATGGTTGCAAGCTACGAGATGGAACGAGGAAGACGAGGGGATGCTCACCGAGAATTGCAACGGTCGAAGGACAACGAACGGTGGCAAACGGAGAAGATTGGCAGCGGCCGAACTTCGGGATGACGACAAGGGGAGCATTCCGGCGAGGATCACTGGCGGCAGAGGGGCGGACGACGTTCGGGGGATCCTGGGGAAGGTGTTGAACCTGTTAGGAGGGAAAAAGACCGAGTAGGTCGACGGAAATCCACGGCCGACTGCCGGCGGAGAGGCTTACCGAAAGGGGATGACGGAGAGAATGGGTCTCCGGCGGGAATTCGAGGCGACTGACTGCCGGACAAGATGGAGCGGGGTGCGGCGAAGCTAGCGAGCGCGAGCGCGGTAGTCGGTGACGGCTGTAGCGATGGCGACGTGCGACTGGAGTCGGCGGAGCGCGGCAGCGGTTCGGGAACTCGGCGCGGAGGGGGTTAGGGTACTCGGCAGGTGTGGGCAACTGAGGGGAAAGAGAGAGGGGAGGACGGCGAAGGTTTTTAAGAACTCGGGCGGGGGAGATCATGGCTGCAACGACCCAATTTTGCACGGGATTGAGGGCGGTGGCCGTGGCATCGTGCGCGCGATTCATGTGCGAGAGCGGCTGAGAGGCACGGGGAACATGGGGGAATGGGCGAGGACCAAGTCCGCCACGGTTGAACCGAGGACGGGCACACAGGGAGACAGGACGAGGCACGGATCGAACGGCGGAGGGGAAATTTCCCCTCCGCTCGATTCGAACGGAGGAAGACGACGATGCTGACAGGCGGGCCTGGTCTGTCAGCGGGAGAGCGAACGAGCGAGGCGGGTGGGGGTCTGACGGGCGGGCCCCACATGTCAGCAAGAGAGAGAGCGGGGCGAGCGACCGACAGGTGGGCCCAAGGGAGAGGCGCGGGCACACGGGCCGCGTGCGCAGGATGGCACAGTGCTGGGCCGGTGGCCCAGCGGGAGGGAAAAGAAAAAAGGAAAAAGAGAAAAAAAAGAAAAAAAAAGAATTTCCAGTGCTCTTTTAATTTTGATAAGAGTTTTTTATTTATTAAAAATACTTCCTGTGCTCTAAAAATTCCAATAAAAATCCTGCTAATGTATTTTGGCAAGAGAAATATAAGAAAAATATTCCCAGCCATGATAATTTATTATTTTGTATTTTCACATCTAATTAATTCATTTGGCCAATTTAAATTATTTTTCTTGGGGTATTTTCTTACGTATATTTTGTATGGCTATATTTAAGGGGAAACTTGGGGTGTGACAACAAGGTGCTGGTTACTGTTGCTTGATGCTTGACAAATGATGACGAAAAACAAGGCATGCACCATGAGAGCAAGATCGATCCCTTGGACAAAGTAGGATGATGATGAAAAAAAGGAAACGGATGGCCACCCCCGGGCGACCCTCAGATGACTTGGCCGGGGCCGGTGACAGGGGATTAGTGAAGACAACTGGCGAAGAGGAGGTGGCCGTGGTGGGGAAGCCCATGACGACCACGATGGAGGCAGCCAGGCGGCGATAGAGAGCCCTGACACCGGTAGTGAACAGGCTCGTCAGAGGGGAGTGTCGCATATTAGAAGGTTGGAGAGGACGCCGATGACTTCTAGAACCTAGCGGCGGTGAAGGCGAGATGCTGGTTACTATTGCTTGATGCTTGACAAACGACGACGAAAAACAGGGCATGCGCCATGAGATCAAGATCGATCCCTAGGGCGAAGCACAGCGACGACGAAAAAAAGAAACGGATGGCCATCCCTGGGAGGTCAGATCCCTCACTAGGTCGTCGGCTCTGATATCATATTAAATTGTATATAGAAGCTCTGATACCATGTTGAATTGTGTAAAGAAGAGAGATGTACTGCAGAATTAGATGGTTGTATTGAGACTCAGAGGCTGATGTATACATATAAGAGATACATGGATAAAGATCTAAAAGAAGTCCATACAAATCAATCATATCATAATATATTTTTTACCATATATTCATTGACTTTTCTGTTGCAACTTGACGCTATCTGTCATGTCTGAAACCATGCTGCACTAAACTAGTTTGATCTGTCCTGCCTGATCATTTTCCATGGTCAGTTATGCGGCCATATGATGAACCCCTTGACGACCAACTAGCTGCATTTTCTCCACACAGTCGATCAAATATCATTTGTAGGAGTCACACCGTCGAACAAGGCACCAGTGGTCTAGAGGTAGAATAGTACCCTGCCACGGTACAGACCCGGGTTCGATTCCCGGCTGGTGCAATTTTGTTCCTTTTTTTGGGTTTGGAACCCTTTTAATATGTCTTGATAGTGAGCCAACAATGCGTATGCAAACCTGAGCTTTGTGTTTGTGGAGTTAACCCACTTATAAATCGCACATAAAACAATTAGCATATGATTAATTAAGTATTAACTATTAAAAACTTAAAAAATAGATCTATTTGATTTTTTAAGATACTTTCATATATAAAATTTTAAAAAATACATACCGTTTTACGTTTTGAGAAACGTACTAACGAAAAACCGAAAAAGAAGAAAAAGCCCAAATACAAAAACGAACACCCTCGGTAGTACATAAATTTACAACTACTACATTTTATATCAGGTCATCACCTCCTGGGAGGTAATTAAGAGCTAGCAGTAGCAGCAGTTGATAGTAACAGTAGGTACATATGCCGTCGTAAAACTAGAGTCAGTCTTGCTTGACAATCACATCGAAACTGCCGGTGTCATCTTCATCGGCCAGCTCCTTCAAGACCTCATCATCAATGTCAGTGACACGGTTTTGCAACGGACCATGTACATAGCGTCCCAGGAAGACCATTTTTGACATCCAAGCTTTCCTCCTGTTGCTGTTGTACTTGTCCTCCTCCCATGTCCCAGATGCCACCAGGAGGTAGACGTACACCGTCCTCTCCTGCCCAGGCCGGAACGCCCGTGCTATCGCCTGCCTCGTCTTGGAGTGGTTCCACTCTGAATCCAGCATCACCAGCCTCGACGCGCCTGTCAAGCTGATACCCTCGGCGCACGCCGTGGTTGATGCAATGAGCACCTTCCTCTTCCCTGCACTGTCACAGTTGAACTTATCCATGACATCCGATCGAACAAGCAGCTCTTGATCACCTTGAAGCACCAGCACTTCCTCCCCGAGACGCCATCCGAACACCATCTCTATCAGCTTCACCAGAAAGGTGATCGGGGACACGTTGTGGCAGAATATCAGCACCCTCTCCCCTCTCAAGGACGACTTGTGCAGCAGATCGATCACAAACTTGGCCTTGCAACCCGCTGTGAAGTCCCGCTTGTACCTGTCAACCTTGTCTACTTCAGCCGGACTGAAGAAAGTGTTGACGGCCTTCGTCGTCTTTATGAGCCAAGGATGGATGGAACCAATTGTGATGAGCAGCTCAACCTCTAGAGGGAATCGGGAGCACCCAAGCTTGGGCATTGTTACCTTTGCCAGCATCTCCTCCTGAATGTCCGTGGGTTTCATGAAGACGGTATATACATGTATCCCTGGAAGGTTGATTAGCTTTGCTCCCTCGAATGAATCTATGAATCCACGAGTAAGCTTGTTTAATAAAAAGATACCACCAGTTCTGTCATGTTTGTTGTTAGACTCGATCTTTTGCCCCACTTTTTCCACAAAAGCGCGGCGTGCCACTGCTTCTTGAAGTTTGGTTTTCCTTTTAAGTGTTTCTTTTTTCATCTCTGGCACTAGTTCACTCATAATATCACCGATGAACCGAGGTCTGGCCAAACATAGGGTGTTGTAGTACTCTTCAAAGTTGTTCTGAAAGGCTGTGCCAGATAAGAGGATTCTGAACTCAGTCTTCACCTTCATCAGCAGCTTCCTCAACTTAGATTTGGTGCTTCTTGGGTTGTGGCCCTCGTCAAGAATCAATAGCCCAGGGCTATTCATCAGGATCTCCGCGATAAATTCTCGGTGTCGGTTTCGCACTTTTGAGTCTTGTTTCGTCATCCCTAAGAAAGATGAGTAAGTCATGAGGAGAACGCTTGGATGCGCATGCCACTTGAATAGTTTGTCCATAGAATCCACAAGGCGCATATTTTTCCATGTTGGTCTCTGAAAATTCTTCAATAAAGACCGCAGTTTAGAATCAATTGGCCCCATTGGCTTGCCACTTCTACAAGAGTGGTGAAACACATGTAAAGGAAGTGAAATGCCCCATTTCTGAAATTCTCTCTTCCATGTATGGATTGCAGCTTTAGGGGTAAGGACCAACGGCCGGCTTCTTGGGTGAGCTTTCATGTAACTCACAAGAAATGAGATAATCAGCAGTGTTTTCCCAGATCCAGGAGTGTGTGCTATCACACAGCCACCTGTACTGACTTTTGAGTTATCCATTCCTTCAACCTGTATCGGCCCTGCCAAATTTTTCCACAAAAAATCGAGTGCTTTTATCTGGTGAGGAAGCAACTTTGGATCAAGATCAGCTATTGCACTCCACACGTTCCCAGATCTCTTCAATTCTGACAACTCTGGTGCATAGTTTGCAAGAAGAGAAGGATCAAGTACATGATCGTCAAGGCAAATATTGCGGCATCCAGATCTATCCTTGTAGTCATTTCCATTGCACTGCACGAAATTGGTATATTATACATCCAGTCAATGAGTTAAAAGTGAAAACAGTAAATAAATACTTATGCTTGATCGAAAAAATTGGACCTACCATTTCTGGAAATATATCCTTTGCCTCAGTGCATACAACATTGCATAATCTGCATGCTAGTCCAAGCTCCTCATTCAGTATGCATTCATGATGACATGGTATTTCTCCATTTCTTCCTAAACAATCAGCGTTCTCGTTAACTGGTTCTGACTCTGCAAGCTGAAATTTTTCTAAGTTGTCTTACTATCATGCAAGGCTAAAAAAACACAAATAAAGGAAATGACGTAATTTATGTTTGCATCAAGCAACAAGCAGCTAAGAAATTCCATCTGATCTGTAGTTCTTATGCATAATCACCTCATAACAATAATAATCAAACTGAGTGATCAAACATTACGTAGCATTCCAGTGATGCAGCATGCGGATCATTGTACTTAACTACTTAATATATAATTTATAAAGGGGGAGTTCATGTTGGAGCAAATGCAACTGTCTCCTTATTTTGAAATCCATGGACATGCAAAACAGTAAATGGTAAGGATATAACAATGGGCTGGGGCGTAGTTCCATTGGCAGGGAGCTGCCAAGCGCTCGTGCCGTACTCATCACCTCTCCCCAAAATTAAATTCTTGACAGAAATATCCGTCTTCTTTCTTAATACCATTGATACTAAGTTCCTCCCTAGTATCCCATATATGAAAGTTATGAACTGATTATTGGTTAAACCAATTCTAAAAGCTTGTTTGAAAAATCTTAAAATTCATTTTCTAAGAAATGTTGCAGAAGTCTTTGGGCAACTATTTATACTTGAATTATATTTTGGACTTTGGAGGTTTGCCACATAATGGTTAATGTTCCATGCTACTTACAAGCTTAACTATAGCAGAACGAATCTCCCATTGTATGTCTGTATCTTAAATGACACATGGTAGAAGAACAATGTTCATAGACAAAAAGGGACCCAATTGCTTCTATGTTCCAAATTTTATCTTCTTTCATAAGTAAAAGTTATGATAAGTAGAATTATTTTCTTTGGCCAGTTATAGTAGAATCACCACACCTGCTTTTGCTCAAGAAGTGCTATTGTGGTCAGTAAATAATCCATTTCTTTCCACAGTTCCTCAAGCTCATCCTCCTCCTCTTGATTATCAGCAGAAGGCGGCCATGTAAAATCCTCTTCTTGATAAGAATGTTGAACGTAATTCATCATATTGACATCAAAGTTGAATTTAGAGTCCCTCTCCATTTCACTCTGGATGTTTCCTATGCACTGGTCAATCATTTGTTTGTATTCTCTCTCACACATGTGCCTCTTTCTTTTCCTGCCCACCTTTCGGCAGAATGCTGGTTCACAATTACCACCTAGGGTGCCTGATGAAGTGAGTAGCTTTGGTTTGCATGAAAAAGGAGGACGATTATGCTTCTCCTTATTCTGTGCAGGTGTCTGTGGAATGTGAAGCTCTGGTGCACTTTGTTCTTTTGAGCTTTTCTCCTCTACTTCCATTGAGCTTGGTTTTTCCTTCACAGGCAAAGAGTATGTAGTCTTTGTTGTGTCCTTATGCTGTCCTTCTGGAGAGCTTGGCTTTTCATTGACCATGGAAGAGTATACACATGTTTTCTTCTGTGTAATATTCTCTGGAATACCTACACAGCACGATTCTACTTCTACCGGTGAATCACAATGCAAAGCTCCCCTTACATGCTTGGTGGGCGATGAACTTGCTTCTTTCTTCTTGTAGCCACCAAGGAACCTAGGTGTATTGTAACTTGTAAAGCGATCTGGTTGAGTTTTCAGCCGCTTTGAACGCCTCAGATCCACATGCGCATACAAGATCTCAACATCTAATACCCTATCCAATTCACTATCCATTTCACTCTTAATAGAGAATCTCATGTGTCCTGTGATATTGTTCCTTTTCACATGAGTGATAGGGATATTTCTAATTGTTGGGCGCAAAGCCTCATCATGCAGTTGGAATGATATTATCTCCATGGTATTGCCAAAGCCTGGAGGTATGGCCATGGAATCAAGACTATATCGTGCTTGGTCTCCTATGACTATTTGATAAACGATCTGGCCTTCTACCAACTTGATGTTGAATTCCATTCCCCTCAAGATTGACAAGACTATCATATGTGTAATTTCTGAGGAGAATCTAGCACTTAATAGCCTGCCTCTATTGAGAGAGAGGCGATCCTCTGAAGAATTCCATTTCATGCTTCCCTCTTGGACCTCCTCAGATTGGAGCTTTTGCAAGAGGAAAATATTGTTTATGGTTACTATCTCTGCCCTTCTATAATTAATCACTTTTTCTGCATTGCCAGGACACTGGTTCTTGTAGAGCACAACAGCAAACAAGCAGAGACACTTATCTTCTTGATGATTCTTCTTGATTGTGATAAGCCTTGCATCATGACACAGTAACACCTACCAAAACAAATTAAGTAAGAGATAGGATGCTATGATATGGCATAAATATACTGGCAATTGTACAGTAGTCTTCTAAATAGACCACAGTATGGACATGTGGAAGATAGAACACAAAAAGATATGTAAAAAAATATTATACAAAATAAACAGTAAATTAACATACAGAAGCTTCTGTTCCTCCTTCCGAACTTGCTTGAAGTGTATGGGGGGGTAACTGCACACAGACATCAACACCTGGCCTGAGGACGTTTGAACAATCAGAACATGTCGCCCTTCTTGACCGTAAGCGTAGGCAATCCCCATCAACATTATGCTCAACTGTGGATCCAGAGTACATAAATTTAACAAACAGGTTGCCATTCCTTATCCTTATACAATTAACTCCATGCCATGATCCATCATAAAGCGACTCAAATGCTGCAAGCAAAGGATATATTGTAAGCTGATCTTGTATATTTTCGATCTTTTTTTTTCCAAGAAGACACCTCTTGTTTGATCATGGCAATGTATAGATAATTGGCATGCTGGCTCAACGAATATTTTTACTGAAATGTAATGCTTACGAGTTGCACTGATGGGATGGCTCCGATGGTCTGCAGGTCCCTTGAGCATCTTGTCAGCAATATAGCTTAAATCTCATAATCTGAAATTCAAGTCCCTGCTAAGCAGAATATAGAAAAAAGCTTACTTCAGACTGGAAAGAAAATGACGCAGAAAATATATTTAATATCTCCATATGAAATGCAAATATATTTGCCAATGCTACTATCTTTAAAAAAACGCGAACAGAGAATCTGATGCTATCAGCGTCTATCCTATACCAAAATGTTGAGGTCGCAGCAGAAACCACATCCGCTGTTCAGTGAGAGTATCTGGCACGATGGTCTCATATTATTGTGTACAAACGATAAATTCATATGCATTATCGGCCCGCTTGTAAGCAGCATCGATGCATGTGTGCAAGGTCACGAAACAAGGGAGTAACAGAAGTGGAACTAGTAGAAAGCTACAGTAGCATTGCCTGTCTGGCACAAAGTTTTCAGTACTAGTCTTTGTGCGACCCAGAAGAGCAAGTACTTGTCTATTTCTCTGAACTGTTTAACTAACTGAAATATGGCAGAGAGGAGGAGGAGAAGAAGATAGATCAAGCACACATCTGGTTGAATCAAGGTTAATAAATGTGCCAGTGCCTCATACCATACAGAAAACCAGGACACCGGAAACGAACAAGTAACATTTGGATTGCAAACTTTTTTTTGTGTCGTAGAGAATATATGTGCTTTGGACAAACCAGCCATGTTCATGAGTGACGATCTAGTCTTCGGATTGATAGACCATGAAACTTTATGTACTTTTTATTCTACAAACTTGAGGGCGTGCGCGTGGGGTTTTTAGCTGTGTGTATCCTAGCTCGTCGGAAGTGTTCTCAGTTCCATTATCTTAAAAAAAGAGTATATGTGTGCAGAAAAAGCCGGTTCTTGGGGGCGGAGAGGAAAAGGAAAAGGGAATCAGAGGGTGAAATCACGCAGACAACGGAGATTTGGAGGCGGCTAGAATGCATACCTGCTTGAGCTGATGAAGCCGAGGAAACACAAGGTAAGGGAGGACCTGGCTGTAGCATGGACAAGTGACTCTGGGGGCAGGTGAGCATTCATCAATCCAACTGGAGTAAGTAGAAGCTAAGTGGTGGCACCTGTGAAGTGCTGCGGGAAAGCGGAGGCGACAGATGGCATGGTGGCAATGCCGATGCCACTACACTCGATCGATCCCCGCCCCATGAATGATCACTGTGTGTCTGTGCTACACTACTACTGGAGTACTCCTGTAAACACACTATGAATGCTAGTAATTTATCTTTGACAATTCTGGCGCTGGCGCTGATGAATTAATTCCCAGCTTGCTTATCCCTCCTGTCTCCCTGCAGCTCTGAAAAGAAAGGAAGAAAAAGAAGATAAAAAGAAAAAGAAAACAGTAGTGCTCCACTTACTTGGATTAATTCGCCTCGACATACCTTACCTGATCACTGTGGCCGTCAATACACCTAGGAATACTCCTGGTCAGTCAATCCTCACTACACTTGTTAAAGTATTACTCCAAATGTAGACGACCAGCAGTTAGTTTGTACCGTCCGCACACATGGCGACTACACAAAACTGTGTTTGTTTGTATGAAACAGGAACATACGACAACCGGTCAAGCATATGCATCTTATCTTAACATAGCAGGGAAATGCACGTATGCAATGTACTAGTACTAGTACACTTGAGACAGCAAGCAGCCAACTTCACTCAGAGTCAGTGACACTCTACAGCTCCAGCTTCATTGTCTTTCTACGGTCGCCATGTCTATATTCATAGTCAGGAATTGTTTTTTTTTTCTTAAAGAACGGAAGGAGTGAGCAAAAAGAAAGGAAAACAAGCACTCCAAGCAGAGTCCATCCTGTAGTCATCTTTTTAGGCAACAAAAGATCCTCCTAGTAAAAGTAAAACCAGGGTGTTGACAGCAATAAGACCACTGTATTGGCATGTGATTACCATTAGAGCAGCTCCTACACTGTCTGGTCTTATCAATAAACAACCATGACAAAACCAGGTTGGCATCACATGTAAATAGACCTGCTCCAAGACAAATACGGTCCTGCATATGCATGGTTTCTAACTTGCTTTTCTGTTTAGATCAGCCCTTTGGCCTGAAACTAGAGGAGTACCTGCTACTAGTATTGCTGCAGTTGCTGAAACTGTCTGAATACCACATAGAGCAAGCAAATGTTAAGACTTGCTTATAGTAGATGGAGCTGTAAAAATTAAGGCAGATGAATGAACAATTCAGTAAGGAAATGATTCACTTTGTCAATGATAACAATGGCAATCCGCAGCAGGTTTTTTACTGGGACTGCAGTTACAAATGTTACCTTTCTTTTCCTTTCCTCAACTCCTTCTCTTTAACTACACGACGTAACATCTAACAGAAAACAATCCAATCTCTGAATCTCCTATGTTCACAAGAAAAAGAATAAATTTACTTTGGAAATTGAATACTTGGCGGAAGCATGAGACCCTTTTGCCATCTCTAACACTTCAGCTCTATCTGCAACAATACTGGAAGAGGAATTCGCCGGTAGTCACCACCACTGATGCACAAGAACGCCGCTCTCGCGGAGTGAACTGAACAGCTCCAGGCACTCATCATACGTGTTCTGATACTTGGGTGACCGCTCGCCAGGGCAGCATTTCTGCCATCGGTTGTAATGGCACTCAAGGAACAGCTCGTCGATCAAGCAGATTGCACCTGTATCAAACAGCCTTGGGATCAAGTCGAATTCTGTCCCCTCCACATCCATCTTCATCACCACATAGTCCTGCTCCGACACCGTCCGCTTCAGCCACTCTGCAAAGTCGAATGCTGGGACACTCCGCACCTCACCGGACATCTTCTTCCCTGCCATAGGGCGGATGCGCCCCATGCCGCGGCCATTAGCCTTGGCCTCATCCTCCTTCCCAGGATCGCCATTGATCTCGAATTTGAGGGTCTCATTCTTGACCCAAGCAGCATATGGAAGCAATGTGACACCCTTCTTTGCGGCGTACTCAGAGTGGAAGGCCGGGTCGGCCTCAATAGCAAACACCTGGAAGGTATGGTTCTGCTTGGGGTACTGCTTCCGGAACCAGCTGCCAACACTGGAGCCATAGCTACGGGCACCAACATCGACATAGACGTAGTTGCGCTTGAAGCTGATGTCTGCAAGAGCTGGGAGATAATTGATGTTCTTGATGTTTCGCTTTAGCGTGATCCATGGCTTGAGTGGCTCCTCTTGGATCAGTGGCTCGGCATGCATCAGGAGTTGGAGCTTGTGATCCCCAATTGTGCAATTGTATGCGGGATCGTCAGTAGTGGAGGCATGAAGCTTCTGGAAGACCAGCTCCCGCAGGGTGGAGGCGTCCGGGCCGTTGATCTCGCGAGATCGTAGTAGGCGGAGGGACGGGAGAAGGGCCTGGAGCGCGCGAAGGCTGTAGGCGTCGCCGGCGCTGGAAGTGAGGACGACAAGATGTCCCTCGGGCTTTAAGATCCGCGCAGCCTCGGCGGCGAGGTCAGACGGGCGCTTGGAGGAATCGAGAGCGCGGCCGGCGAAGACGAAGTCGACGGAGGAGGCCGGGAACGGGAGGCGGCGGTCGTTCCCGGCGACAGCGAGCGGGGGAGACCACTTCTTGGCGACGGCGAGGGCGCCCTGCACGCCGAGCTCCCGCATGGCGAGCGCCTCCTGCACGGCGCCGAGGCAGACAGCGCGGGAGGCCGGGGAGAGGATACCGTCGGCGAGGTGGGCGGCGAGGACGGTGGCGTGGTAGTCGACGGCCTTGCGCCAATCGCGGCTGCGCCAGGCGTCGGGAGTGGCGACGGCGGAGTGGACGTAGGTCTTCCCCCCTAGCCCTAGGACGGCGGCGGGGACGGGCGGGTAGAGAGCCATGCCGGCGAGGAAGGCGCCGTAGATGAGGCGGAGCGCGAGTGCCGCGACGGCGAGGAGGAGGGCCCGCGTGAGGAGGGTGCACCTGCGGCCGGGCGGGTCCATCGGATCTAGCGACAGACGAATTAGTACTAGAGCGAGGGCGGGGCGGCGTGGATAGGCGAAGGAGGGGAGGGGGCCTAGCGGGAGCAGAAGCGGGCGGAGGTGTGGTTGCCACCGACGAGGGGGAGGGGTAGGGGAGCAGCGGAGTGGTGGGAATAGGATGGAGGGGGAGGGGGGTAATGGCAAGATTCCATCCCTGGCTCGGCTCGGCTGGCCTAAATCTGGTGCAGGTGGGCTGCGGCGGCGGCTCCCCTCGTCATCGGAGCAAAATCGGCGACGGAGATGGGGAAGGAAGGAGACGGCGAATGGGGGTTGGTTTGCCCTCCTTACCCTTACCTTGGAGTGGGGGTATGGTGGGCCCGATCTCAGCGGCGGAGTTTGGGCCTCGTATTCCTCCGTATATTACTGTTGTGCCACTGCTTTTTTTTTTCTTTTTGAGTCCAGAGTATAAGAGCATCTCCAGCAATAGCCTCTATTTTAGAGTCCCAAATGTTAAATGGGGGCTGCCCCTATTTTCTTTGGACCCTAAAAATGCTCCGAACTCCAGCAATAGCCCCCATTTCTTAGCCCTTATTTTTTTTTCTATTATTTTTCACCGTAGACTATATGTATATGTCTAGTTTAACACTATAATTAAAACATAAATATTTATAAGAATTTAGAGCAGGAGGGCGGCGCGCGGGAGGCCAGGGCGCAGGCCGCGCCGGCGAGCGGGAGGCCAGGGCGCAGGAGGGCGGCGCGGGGGAGGCGAGGCGCGGGAGGGCGGCGCGCGGGAAGCCACGCGCGGGAGGCCGGGGCGCGGGAGGCTGTCGGGCGCGCCGGGAGGCCGGGGCGCGGGAGGCCCGAGCGGGAGGTCGGGCGCGGGAGGCAGGGCGCAGGAGGTCGGGGCGCGGGAGGCCAGGGCGCGGGAGGCCGGCGCGCCGGCGGGAGGCCGGCGCGCCGGCGGGAGGGCGGCGTGCCGGAGGGCAGGGCGCGGGAGGCCGGCGAGCGGGAGGCCGGGACGCGGGAGGTCGGGCGGCACGGCGCAAGAGGCCGGCGGGCAGGGCGGCGCGCAGGAGGCCGGGCGGGAGGTGGCGGCGCAGGAGTTCGGCGGGAGGCAGCGTGCAGGCAGGAGGAATTGTCATCGTGCCAAAAAAAACGTCGATAGGGGCCGTGGTGTAGAGCCCCCAGGACTGGGGGCTCGAGGGCTGGATTTGGGGGCCTCCTCATTTTAGGGGCTCTATTAGGGTCTCTGCTGGACCTAAATTTTTTGTCCTACCACCCAAAAACTGTTTGGGAGCTGTATTTAGGGTCCCTGCTGGAGATGCTCTAATTACTTCTAGTGTACTAGCTTTTTCTTTCTTTAAGAGAAACTTATGGTGTGGGATACTCCTACTTTTTGCGGTCTAAAAATGTTAGTACACCATTTGGATCGAGCCATCTCATGTAATATTATGGGGCCTCCGTAGCCAGAACCAGACATGTTACTCCACATTCCTGAATCTTCTTTCGGCTTTTAGGATATATAATAAATAGTAATATAGGACTAATAACACTGACAAAGACGCTGTGCCGGTCCGATCATGCTGGTAATAATGCTGCATGATTCTAGGTACACCACGCCGACGACTTATTAGGTGTTATTTGAGTTGGCTTATTTTTCTGTCTTATAAGTCATACATAAAACGAAAAATATCATTAGTACGTGATTAATTAAGTACTAACTATTAGAAATCTAAAAAATAGATCTATTTGATTTTTTAAAGATACTTTCATATAGAAAATTTTTATAAAAAACATATCGTAACAGTTCGAGAAGCGTGCTCGTAAGAAACGAGAAAATAAGTTGAGAACGAATGGCACGTTAGTACGATCATTAAATCTTTTATAATATATTATCAATAACCACAAAACTAACATTATATAAAAATGCTATTAAATACGAATATAGTGATACTTATATACACGATATTAAACGTGTATATTTTTAGTTTAATTATTGATAAAAAATTTTAGACAAGTAAGTCTTATATTTTTAAATAAAGGAGTAGTATATCAATTAATTTCATCTTCTCTTTAATTTGCCACGCAAGCATACGTGGTCGTCCTAGCAATAGATTACTTAACCAGCTCAACAAGCCAGTACGAGACGACAGAGACATCGACCACCATCTTTACTTGAAACTACTTTTGCTTTATTTTTTTTATAATAGAAATGGTTTACGTCCCCAGTCTTCACCAACAGGTACACATCCAATGAACCTAAACAGATAAAAAAAACTCAAGGTTATAGAACAAATCTGTATCTCTATCTTCCTCCTAACAACGTTCAACCGTAATACCGAATAAAATCTATAATGATGGTCTATAAGAACTACCTCGCCATCTATAGTAAAATAAAAAACCTGACTGTCCATTGTAATAGTGCAGCCGACTTTTGCTTTACATACCCAATCAAAAGCAAACCAAGGCAAAGCATTTCTTCCACGCTACCACCATACCTTAGCTGCGTGCGTGCCTACGTGTATATGATCGAATTTTAAGTCCACCTTTTTACGAGAGAAGCTTTGTGGTACAATATATTAGCATAGCAATATATATTAATAGTATATATAAAAACATGTTAGAAATTTGCTAAAAGTTGAGAATGGTATTTTAGTGGTTTCGTATTTTAGTTCAATTAAATAGTAACCTAAATTCAGACATGAGGCTTAGAGCTCGAGAGGGAGAAGACGACGGCATGTGTGGTTCCTTCTCTACGATGTAAATTTACTAAATTGCTGTTCCACACAATAACATATCAAGACTAATTTATCTTTCGAAATTTATACTACAATCTACCTCGGTGGATGACAAATCACAGGCGGTGTGTCATAAAAAAAAACTCTTTTTTATATATAATGCACACTACTCCCTACCTAGCTCCCCGCCCGCTCTGTGGCTTTGCTTTATTTGCTAACACCATCATACCGATAGATCGATTTGCTTGGCAACGAAGGCATGGCGATGGTCGAGTCTCCCTCCCCCAACATCATCAAGCCGCTGTCGCCGCCGCTGCCCTCCGGCGCCCACAAGGACAAGGCGCCGTACAACCCCTACACGTCGCCGGCGCAAGGAGATGACAACCTCGACGGGATCGTCCTGGTGCTGCGCACGGCCGCCGCGCTGCTGGCCTTCGTCGCCGTGGCCGTCGTGGCCTCATGCCGCCACGGAGACTGGATGGAGTTCACGCGCTACCAGGAGTACCGGTACCTTCTTGGCGTCTCCGTCGTCGCCTCCGTCTACTCGGCGCTGCAGGCGACACGAGGCTTTCGCCGGATGCGCGCCAACACCGCCTACGCCGCCAGCTTTCTTGATTTCGCCGGCGATCAGGTCAGTCCATCACTTAAACTTGTGAGCCCATCCGTTCGTCGTGCGAAAAAGACTAATTCACGTACGGCTGCGCGCAGCCCACAGCGTACGAATGGATTGGTCTTTCTATTTTCTATATGTTCTGTTTTTAATTTAGCTTTGCATGTGGATTTTACTCTTTTTTTTTGGCTTTTGTATGGATTTAAGATATATAAACTTTCTATACATAAATATTCTATGTATAAAGTGTGTATGTATTTTTTTTACGCTATCGCGTATAAATTTTATACACAAAAAATTTATATATGAAATATATTAATACCGAATTTTATATATAAAGTTATATATATAAATTTTATATATACAAAGATTGAAAAATACACGATGGCCCGCCGCGCATTAGACCTACCCTTCGTCGTGCGCTATCTCGTCAATGGCCAACTCGGCCCGACGCTTTTGGTGTGGGCCTTAATGGGCCGCGCTATGTTAATACCTTAATTAACAATGAATGAATTTGGATTTGGTTGTAGGCAGTGGGGTACTTGCTGATAACGGCGTCGTCGGCTGCTCTTCCGATCACCATCCGCATGAGATCAGCGGTGGTGAACACCTTCACGGACGCCATCGCGGCCTCCATCAGCTTGGCCTTCCTCGCCTTCGCCGCCCTCGCCTTCTCAGCCATGCTCGCCGGCTTCAGGCTATCCGCCGCCTACAACTAATGTCTAATTACCTAGCTATAATAAGCTAGCCTAATTTTGTAATTTTCGGTGTCGGTGGATGAACAAATATATTTGCCGATCCAAACATATTGAAGCAAGAATGGCATGGCCTCCTGTTTAACAACACGCACGGCTGACTGCCTGAGCTGACTTCCTTTTCGATGCATTGTTTTTCTTGGGTTAAAAAGCACAGTGGCCTCGCTTCTTCTTCGATCAATTTGATTTCCTCAAAATCAGCACTAAAAGCAGTCATAATTAGAAAAAAGGCTAAAAACAGCTATGCAGAGTCGACGTGCTTTCTGAACCATTTACTACCAGTTCCACCGGAAAGGGCTACTGATCCACTTAGATATATTTGCACGGCCGGGCACCGTAAATCCCATTCTGGACAGTGAGCACCATTTCTCTTCATTTTACCAATAACGCAAGTCTTCATTTCTCTTCATTTCAGTGTTGAAAAATAAAGGAAATGACAAAAATAATTTATGGATAAAACTTTTATATGTGTATGTGCTAAAGTGATTGAAAAGACAATATTAAAAATAGACTACAACAAAAAAAAACTCAAAACAAGTCCAAATTTAAGTCTCAAAATTCTAAGTTTTGCTATAGCTGATAAGCTAACAAGCGGACGATGATTACATAGCGGAATCGTCCATCACCCCTGACAATGCAAACTTTAGATGACAAACACACCATGAGCTCATCGTTGCCAGATCCGGCCACCATGAGTGCTAGTTTGGTTAGATCTGTGGGCGCAAGGCCGGGAAGAAGAAGGAGTCATCATCGTTGTTGAAGGAGTCGTCGTCTTCTTCCTCCACTCCTCGGCGCTTTCCCCTCCTTCTCCGACCACCAGTCATGACGAAGTTGGGGAGTTGCAACCAACGCGACAATGGAGGAATGGGGGAGCAGGGAACGGCATGGTGGTGGAGAGAAGGGGAGCGATGAACAGCGCGGCGGTGGAAAGGAGGGGAGCAAGTGTAGCGGCCATGACAGTTTCATTGGCAACAACTCACTTTTCGGCGAAGACGGCGGGAAGAAGAGGAAAAGAAAAAAGAAGATAAATAAGAGAATGAAAAGAAAAGGAGAAGAAAAAAAGAAAAATAAATATTCTGAGTGGGCCCCACTTGTTGATCGGTGTAAGATTGGTGATGGTACCATGTCAGCGTTTATGTGGCATTGCCATGTCGGATTTTAGACCATCCTAATACATTTAGCAAGTTTAAAGGTCTAAATATGTATTTTACATGTTTATAAACCTAAATGATACGTGCGTATAAGTTTAAGGTTCGGCGGTGTATTTTACTCTTCTTTAAAATTGATGTATCCTCTAACTTCCTTGCGCTAAACTATCTCATGCAACAATAAGTACGAGGATGATGAGATCAAAGAAGAAGGCGATGAAAACCTATTCCACTTCCGATCCGTACAATTATGTGTAGAGCAACATTCTAGAGAGCACACACCTTTTAAAGCCCGAGCCTAACTGTCCTCATTGTAGCAGCCAAAAAATTCTAGTACGAAACAAAGGATTTCTACTGTCGAAAAGGTTTTACACAGCTACATTGAGCTGTGATAGACTTTATTTGCCGCATGTCCTGTTAGACGCATTGGTCATATACGCTCGGCCAAGTTGTGTTTGTTTGTTGTAACTATAGCTTAGTTGTATTTTAAGAAACGAACTTTATAAATACCTGCAAGTAGTAGTTTATTACACGATATTTCTTCCATCATAACACATGGATAATTGACTAGTTGAAGCTAAAGAGTGTATTTATTTTAGACAAACATAATAGTTGAGAGAAATAAAGTGGACTTATTCTAACTACAAACCAGTATATATGGTGTGTTTGGCAACTTTTGAGAAGGAGATTTGGAGTTGGTGGAAGGATTGGTCATACGAGTTTTATTTTTACTCCTAATCTTTTGTTTGCTACGAGAGAGAAGAATCACGAGAAGTTTAGATGAGAATTGGATTTTAAGTGACGATATATAGCTTAGATTTATCTCCTCATACTTAGAGGAGAGATTCCTTTTCACCGATTGAAAAGGTGGGAGTTTGTTCTTAAACTCTTCTTACTAATCCCTTTTAAAACTCTCATATCCATCACACAAACAATAGACTTAACAGCCTCCATTTCTCAAACTTCTATTTTCTCTTGACAATTTCCACAACCAAACACACCCGTAGCCCGTGTGAAGCACGAGCCGCAAGAAGGAAGATATCACTTTCCAAATTAAGCTCGATTGGAAATATTGGCCCAGACAGAAAAGAGGCGTACAGTCCAGCTCTGGGCGTAATTATAATGATAATGGGCCGCACGTTCCGGACCAAGTTCAACCCAAACCCAAACCCACCCCTCTTCTCCGCGCATCGCATCGCAGATCGCACCACGCCCTCAGTCTCAGTCTCCGTAGCAGGACACCAAGTAGGGTAGGGTAGGGGAAAAAATGGCGTCCGTCGCCGCCGCGCCGCCCGGAAAGCGGCAGGCCTCCGGCGGCCGTGAGGGAGACCAGCTCGTCATCACGCCGCTGGGAGCCGGAAACGAGGTCGGCCGCTCCTGCGTCTACATGTCGTTTAAGGGCCGCACCGTCCTCGTACGCATCCATGCCCCTTCCCCTCCAAACCCTAGCCACATCAATCTCCCCCTTCCCTTGCCCTCCCTCCCTACATTGTGCGTTTGGTGTTAATTTCTTCTTCTTTTGTTGTGTCATGTGGTGGTGGTGGTTGGATAGTTCGATTGCGGCATCCACCCGGCTTACTCCGGCATGGCGGCGCTGCCCTACTTCGACGAGATCGATCCCTCTACTATCGATGTCCTACTAGTCACCCAGTACTTGACCCCCTCCTTTCTTTGAGTCTTTTCGTTTTCCCGCTTCGGTCTCTTGTTTTAAACTTTCGAGCTTAAAAATTGCAGCTTTCACTTGGACCATGCTGCCTCGCTGCCATACTTCTTGGAGAAGGTAATGCTATTTGCATCAATGGAGCAGACATATTGCTCTGATCCCATTAAGTATCCTGAATTTGCTCTGGTTTTATTTGCAGACAACCTTCAAGGGGCGAGTGTTCATGACCCATGCAACAAAAGCCATCTACAGGTTGCTCCTTTCCGATTATGTCAAAGTCAGCAAAGTTTCTGTGGAGGATATGCTGTTTGACGAGCAGGACATTCTTCGTTCCATGGATAAAATTGAGGTATATCATATCTCTGAATGAACTTACTTAAAATTTTCTACATCGCACTCGGATGACCCCTTTCAAATGCCTATTGTAGCACAATCTTGAATGCCCAGAAATCCTTTGAGTGATTTATAATTAAATGAGCAACCTATAATGCCTGGGTGTTGCTCTCTAAGCATCACCAATTTCCTTCGCTGCAGAAAATTCAAATTCTTATGATGATTGAAATCTTGTATGTGCCACTGGGAATGGACATTTTATTAACATAAATATGTCATGCAGGTGATAGACTTTCACCAGACATTGGAAGTCAATGGGATACGCTTCTGGTGCTATACTGCTGGCCATGTACTTGGTGCTGCAATGTTCATGGTGGACATTGCTGGGGTTCGCATTCTTTACACTGGTGACTACTCCCGCGAAGAAGATCGCCACCTGCGAGCTGCTGAACTTCCCCAGTTCTCCCCTGATATTTGCATTATCGAGTCAACTTATGGTGTGCAGCAGCACCAACCTCGCCATGTACGAGAGAAGCGCTTCACTGATGTAATACACACAACTGTTTCGCAGGGTGGGCGTGTTCTTATCCCAGCCTTTGCTCTTGGGAGAGCTCAAGAGTTGCTACTTATCCTGGATGAGTATTGGGCCAACCACCCAGAGCTCCATAAGATTCCAATCTATTATGCCTCCCCTCTTGCCAAGAAATGCATGGCTGTCTACCAGACATACATCAACTCCATGAATGAAAGGATTAGAAACCAGTTTGCACAATCTAATCCCTTCCATTTCAAGCACATTGAGCCTTTGAATAGCATAGATAACTTTCACGATGTGGGTCCATCAGTGGTTATGGCAAGCCCAGGTGGTCTCCAGAGTGGTCTCTCCAGGCAGCTCTTTGACAAGTGGTGCACAGATAAGAAGAACTCCTGTGTCATTCCAGGTTATGTTGTGGAAGGCACCCTTGCAAAGACCATTATTAACGAGCCAAGAGAAGTGACACTGGCGAATGGTCTCACTGCTCCTCTTCATATGCAGGTCCACTATATCTCTTTTTCTGCTCATGCTGATTTCCCTCAGACAAGCACCTTCTTGGATGAGCTCCGGCCACCCAACATTGTTCTTGTACATGGAGAAGCAAATGAGATGTCAAGGCTTAAGCAGAAGCTTATTTCTCAGTTTGATGGGACAAATATAAAGGTTGTTAACCCCAAGAATTGCCAATCGGTGGAGATGTATTTCAGTTCTGAGAAAATGGCCAAGACAATTGGCAGGTTGGCTGAAAAGGTACCAGAAGTTGGAGAATCAGTTAGTGGCTTACTTGTAAAGAAGGGATTCACATATCAAATTATGGCCCCCGAGGATCTCCGTGTGTACACGCAGCTATCCACAGCTAACATTACCCAAAGGATTGCTGTCCCATATTCTGGTTCTTTTGAGGTCATAAAGTACAGACTGAAGCAAATATATGAGAGCGTCGAGTCGTCAACGGAGGATTCTGATGTTCCAACATTGATTGTGCATGAGAGGGTGACCATTCGTCTGGAATCAGAGAGCTATGTTACGCTTCAGTGGTCGTCTGATCCCATCAGTGATATGGTGTCTGATTCTGTGGTGGCCATGGTCTTGAACATAGGCCGTGAAGGTCCAAAAGTTGTTCCAGTTGAAGAAGCAGTGAAGACGCAGGAAGAGACGGAAAGGGTGGCCCAGAAGGTAATTTATGCTCTTATGGTGTCACTTTTTGGTGATGTTAAAGTTGCAGAGGAAGGGAAACTTGTTATATCTGTGGATGGACAAGTAGCACACTTGGATGGGAGGAGGGGTGATGTTGAATGTGAAAATGCTTCATTGAAAGAAAGGATCAAAACTGCATTCCGTCGTATACAGGGTGCTGTGAGACCAATCCCACTTAAATCATCTTGAGCTGAAGGCGATAAATTTGCGGTTAATCTTAAATGTGCCCAATGTTTCCTAGATGAACAAAATAGCATTGTCTGTTTGTCTGCACATGGCGAGCAGGCATTTTTATCTTGCTTTAAATGTCTAATACAGTATGTTGTTATAGATGATCACTGCTCTGGGCCATCTTAGTGCCGTTGAAACACCAGCTGTAACATTTTGTAACCATATCTAGCTGTTATCTGCGATTTTACTCGTTTCCTGTGAAAGTGATCTTAGCTTCCCTGTTCTTTTCCCAGATATCCTGTTTGCCTGTTTTTCATTAGCCCGGTGATTCTGTTTTTGTTGATGTGCTATCCAATCCTAATGGAGACATGCATGTAACTTTTGGGGAAGTTAATTTACATGTCAATGGCGAATTTGATAAAGCTGAACTTGCAGATTTCTTTTCTGGGTCGGGAACAGCTTCAGTCAGATCAGCAGGATCAATAAAGCATTAATACTTGATAATACTACAATCATCACATCTTTAATCTACACGGCAGTAGTGTCAGACACGCTGTAAAAATTAAAATGCGCATATACAAAGCCTCAGTACAGTACTCTTCCCTGGCTGCACAACCAAATTAAGCCTGACGATGTGCACAATTTTGTAATGTTGATGGAGATCTATGAAAACGCCGGAAGGTTGATAGAAGTGGAAAAGGTGAAGACGACGCTGAGGGATAGAGAGGACTGTCGTGTCAAAGCTGATGGGTTCTAATTCTCATAGCTTTTGAACCGATCTTTCTTTTTGGCGATAACTTTTGAACCGATCCGCAGAGCATTGCTGCTTAATTAGTGATGGTGATTTTGTGTTCAATTTGACTCTGAACATAATACTGACCCCAATTCATTGTCAAAAGTTCGTACTTTGTATCAGGTGCAAAAACAATTCTTTAATTAATGATGTACTACAATATTATATATACAACAACCGCAAGTTACAGTGTTGTATATACAACAACCGTAAGATACAATAACTCTTCGTTGATCCATGGCTTGCTCTCACCTTCCTTGGTGTTTTTGGGCACCGATACAACAACATTGAATGGATTACAGGATTCAAGAAATTCATCCACCTCATACTTAAAAGAATCCAGGAACAATCCACTGGCCACATAGCTGAACGATTAAAGATCATAAACATCGACATCGTCATATATAAAGTCAATAATAACAACCGCTAAGGCCTTGTTTCAAACACATAAACACTGCAGAATTTTGATAGAAATTTGTTTGTTTACATCTCATAGTAGTAGTATAAACCTCATGGTGATGAGATCGGGCTACCGTTAAATCAATTCAGTGGACGGCCCAGATCGATGAGATCGCACATGGCCCACATCACATACTCCTACTTCGGAGTACTAGTAGTAGATAGATAGGCTAGACACAGAGAACAGATGGCTTTGTTCTTACTTGCAAGGTAAGTTGAACAAGGAGGGGATCGCCGCCTCCACCACCAGATCCCTCCTCGCGCCGGCGACCATGGGCCAGGGTACCCCCGGCGGCATGGGCAAGCAGGGCGGCGCCCCCGGCGACCGCAAGCCGGGCGGCGATGGCGACAAGAAGGACCGCAAGTTCGAGCCCCCCGCCGCCCCCTCCCGCGTCGGCCGCAAGCAGCGCAAGCAGAAGGGGCCGGAGGCCGCGGCTCGCCTCCCCAACGTCGCGCCGCTCTCCAAGTGCCGCCTCCGCCTCCTCAAGCTCGAGCGGGTCAAGGACTACCTCCTCATGGAGGAGGAGTTCGTCGCCGCCCAGGAGCGCCTCCGCCCCACCGAGGACAAGACCGAGGAGGACCGATCCAAGGTCGATGACCTCCGTGGCACCCCCATGAGCGTCGGATCCCTCGAGGAGATCATCGACGAGAGCCACGCCATCGTCTCCTCCTCCGTCGGCCCCGAGTACTATGTCGGCATCCTCTCCTTCGTCGACAAGGACCAGCTCGAGCCCGGCTGCTCTATCCTCATGCACAACAAGGTACGGATCCCGTCATTTTGCCTCTCAATCTATCGCTATTCCACATTGATCTAGTTCCAGCTTCGATTTTTAGAGATTGATTTTATCCACAGCCAAGTCGATTGAGGCGTGTTCACAGAATCAAAGCACCAAGATCTCTCCTCATTAGGTTGACCAGAATTGGGGATTTGCATTCAACTTACCTGGATTTGGCTTACTTTTGGTTCTCATAAATTAATCAATTTTGTCCCTGAACAAAAGTAAACCTAACCAATTTTTACGATAATTTGGACATCCAATTTTTACGAAAATCTTACACGTCTGAACTTCTGAAAACTTTTGACACCTGATTTTTCGCACTATAAGCATAACGAGAACCTGGGAATTGGGGTTTTGATGTTTTGTATTGTTGAACTGATAATTCAGTACAACATCATATTTATTTTATTGTGGGACTAGGATGTGGCTGAAAATTGTATTTTCCCACGATTTATCTGGCACCGGCGGAATGGCCTGTAGAAAGACTGGAAGGTTTAGGCTTTTTTTAAAAAAAAAAAATCCATAACAAGGTGATAATCCAAACTGCCAAACCATTTTTTTTCAAATTATTGTGTTACGAACCTAATGGTGTCATATACCAATGCATGTATAAGGGTTTTCATATACCATTGCATGTATAAGGGTTTTTTTTTTTAGGTGCAAACAAACCTTCTACTGTTTCGATGATGCATTTGCAGCCTATTATCCTCCTGCTTCTCAGTTCTCACTTAGGCTAGATGTATATATTGAGGAGCAATATAGAAGGCTGGGCCACTTTTCAACTATAGAACATTAAACCATCTTAATGTCCTTCTTTCAAATGGTTTATTCGGTACCCGGTTGTGATTATTGTATACATTTTCATAGATATGAATATCATTTTCTTGTGATTGAATAAGTGACTCAACTGTATATCCAATTGTTCATGTAGCTAGTATGAAAATGCTCGAACGAGCTTGCTCACTAAATCCCTATTTCCAGGTTCTATCTGTGGTCGGAATTTTGCAAGATGAAGTTGATCCTATGGTCTCTGTGATGAAAGTGGAGAAAGCTCCCCTGGAATCCTATGCTGACATTGGTGGGCTAGATGCTCAGATCCAAGAAATCAAAGAGGCAGTTGAGCTTCCCTTGACCCATCCTGAGCTATATGAAGACATTGGCATCAGGCCACCCAAGGGAGTCATATTATACGGAGAACCTGGAACAGGGAAGACACTACTTGCCAAGGTTAGTGTTCTGGTTTACATATTGCGAATCAATCAATATTATTGCTTATGGCAGCAATGCGGGTTTCAGTCCTCCATTTATGGCTTATTCTAATAATAATTGGACAAAGTGTTGCAGTATTTGTCATGCTGTACCTCTCATTCTCTGACCAGTTATTACTTGCACTATTGTTGCAGGCTGTTGCTAACTCCACATCCGCAACTTTCTTGCGTGTTGTTGGAAGTGAGCTTATCCAAAAGTATCTTGGTGATGGTCCCAAACTAGTCAGGGAACTGTTTAGAGTGGCAGATGAGCTTTCTCCATCAATAGTCTTTATTGATGAGATTGATGCTGTTGGAACAAAGAGGTACGATGCTCATTCAGGAGGGGAGCGTGAGATTCAAAGAACTATGTTGGAGCTGCTTAACCAGCTGGATGGTTTTGACTCTCGTGGAGATGTTAAAGTTATTCTAGCAACAAATCGCATTGAAAGTCTTGATCCAGCCTTGCTACGCCCTGGTCGCATAGATCGGAAGATAGAATTTCCTCTGCCAGATATTAAAACTAGGCGGCGCATCTTCCAGGTAAATATCCATTAGTAAATTTCAAAACTTCAGAATACATGATAAGCAGTTCCTTTTGTTCTCATGAACATTGTGAATGGCGCAGATACACACATCTAAGATGACACTGGCAGATGATGTGAACCTGGAAGAGTTTGTCATGACCAAGGATGAGTTTTCCGGTGCTGATATCAAAGCAATCTGTACTGAAGCTGGATTGCTTGCTTTGAGAGAACGCCGAATGAAGGTACGGCTGAACATTTTGTCTCTAGTTGAAATAATTAAACCCTTTGTGAGAGCCCAATTGAGGCCTGCATTTTCTAGAAGGAATGGAAATACTGGTTAGTGAGGATCGTTTGGTTTAGACCGTTTTGTTTACTAACCTCTGGTGGTAACAATGACATTTTAGCTTTTGTATATGAGTTAAGTAGCTTTTTAATTTATTATCTCAGCTCAACCTTTCCACAGGGTCATTAAGTTTTGTTCTGAGCCTTGTGTAATGTGCTCGTTCATTAATTATGTCTGGAAGATGTAACAATTTGCATGGTCGTCACTTCCTCATTCTTACTGTGGCGTACTGTTTCCTGATTTCCCAGGTGACACATGCTGACTTCAAGAAGGCAAAGGAGAAGGTCATGTTCAAGAAGAAGGAAGGTGTGCCGGAGGGTCTTTACATGTGATGTGCACACTGGTCACCAGTGACGGGGTAACATTGTAGGACGAATATATATTTGATTTATCACATAGGCTATGCTGCCTTGGTTTGTAAAATACTGGTGAAATTTGTTTTGTAACTTCTTCTTGGGATGATGGAGTTGGATAGAACGAATTACTTTTCTGATGCCTTGCCTTCTCAACTACTTTACCGAATTGGCTGTGTACATTCTCGTTGGATGTAGAGGCCGGGTATTAATCCATTATCTTAAAAAAACTACTTTACCGAATAATGAACTGTGGCGCTAATGTAAATCGCATTGGGATCGTCACAATCGCGGCATGCTGAGATTGATTGAAGGGAGCATCGTTAATGATGCACGGTTTGCCAGCAGGTGATGTTATGTTCAGTGTAGGCGTTACCTTCCCCAAAACTGACAGCAGGTAAAAACGCCCTTTCGGACCAGAACAACTGGTAAACAAAGGTAGTATCATTATCATTTTCTCCTAAAAGAAGGTATCATAGGCATTTTTCTGCACAACAGTTTAGTACCATTGGCATTTTTCTGCACAACAGTACAAGGAAGTTTTTTTTTCCTTTTATTTTCATGACTTCATCAATGATCAGGGATTCATTATTATCAGTGAAGTTTGGTGTTGATTTGCACCACCAGCCACTGTAGTGCAACTCAATAATATCTGCAGAGTACAGATACTTTTCTTGCTTACATCTTACATAATATTCTATCCACTTAAGTCATGCTGATCTTCTTGTACAGTTAAGTTACTACAATAGTCTCGAGCTATTTATGCAAGGAAAAGTACAATCTACTCTTCGATTTCAGCATCAAATGTAGCAGCTCTTGATACGGATTGTTTGCTACCCATATTTTGGCACGGCGCTATGTCTGAGAGACAGAGAGAGGTAATGACATCGCTTCGACTTCACTGCCTGCGGTTGCTTCATGTTATTGCATCTGCATCGATGAATCAGTCACTGTCACTCCAGCTAACCTCACTATCAACGTCGCAGTTGTCTGCTTGAGCCTGTTTTAAAATGAATTATCATAATAAGTTTATTAGAGGGCTTGTTCATGTAGTAAACGTAGTTGAATTCAGTCTTACCTGACGAATGTGATCAACCCTCTGCAGAATTGTAGCCACTTTTGTGTTGCTGTGATCAACAACATTTGAGCCTCTTCCAAGGGCAGGCTTCAGATCGTAAGACTGACAAGACCAAACCAAAGTACACCTTTGTCAGAATAATCTAATGCACTGTGTTAGTTGCAGGAAATATGGAAAAGGATTAAGGTTGCCAGTGCAATGCACTACCTTGGCGTTTATTGGTTCAGGTAATTTACTTATGTCTCCTGAAAGCTTTCTTGAAGGATATATCAAACCTGGAGGCGTTCTTACCTGCAAACATCAGGTATGTTTTGTGCTTAATGTACTGGACTTCTTGCAGTTGCAGAAGTAAAAACAGAAGAAAAAAAAATGTACCATGCTTTTATCATGGAATCCAACCTGAAGTAGAGAATATTTAGGCCTTGGCACCGGAGGAGGGTTCATCTTTGTTAGCTGTTCCACTGCAGAGAAAAACACACTTTCTGCGTGCACATTTGTATTTCGCTCTTCGTCAGTAGGATGATCCAGTGAGTTCTGCACATCAACCTGTGATGCATTGATATGTGTAGCAGAAATTTCTTTTCCCATTCGATACAGATCTTCACAAGATTCACTTCGCTTTTCTGTGGAGAGCCTGAGATCATGCTTGTTGCAGTCAGAATCTCCATTACTAATTTGGTGTTTTTCCTCTCGTGGAGATTGTGTTTCTGCATGTGAATCTGGTTTTATCTCTGCATGTTCAGGCCGAGCCTCGTCTGAATTTACCGTAGGCTCACCGACCTTCATAGTCTTCAGAACTTCGCCTTCTGAAGGCTTAACGACACCTTTTTCTTGATGATGTTTTTCTTCAGAATCCTTTTCAGCAAACCCGTCTCTTCTGATTCCATCTCTATTTGCTGCAGATTTTACATCAGAAGCTGGTGTCTGGGCAATCTCCGTGTGTGAGGCCAGGATGCTGTAATGACTTCTTGCCTGAATAATGTCAGTTTCCAGCTGCTCTTTGACTGGATGAACATAGTTGCTTCCAGCTGAACGGTTTACCGCTGGTGATTGTGGCCTGGGTGTTCTAAGTTTTGGAGATGCAACTTTAGATCCTGAATGAACCTTCACAGATGATAACCACTGCATCGGAGGAAGTGGTGGCACCATATCTTTCCTAGGACCTTCACACTCTTCTTGAGCAATGCTTCTGGTGCTGGATGGTTTTGGAACTGAAGAAACATTTCGTTCCGGATGTACAACAGATTGATGCAATTCTTCTTCATCTAACAATGTGTCATAAGATGCTTCACATGCATCGTCAGACTGCTCCTGTGTGCACTCAGTGCGTTTCTGATCCGATGCAACTTCAGCAAGAGCAGGAACACCTTCAAAAGAAGCTTTGGTGGCGTGCATATACCTATGCTCTGCTGAGACGTGAAAGAGAGCCTCAGGAGATGAAGGCTCATCACTTACACCTGCAAGCAGTTCCTCCTGGAAACTTGGAGATGCTACATTAACAGCGCGAGTCATCTCAAGGCGCTTGCCATCATGATCCTCTCTGTTGTTTGGCCCCATGTCATTAGAATCGTTGTCTCGAACGTTGTTGCATTTCAGCTCAAGAATCTTGCTAGTCATGTTCCGGAAGGAATCTGCCACTGACAGTGGTTGTGGATCTTGCTTTTTGGTGAACAGCTTCCTGGGAAAACTGCTGACTCTCGCTGTGATGAACTCCATGCCACCTTTATACTTTGACCTCTTGCTCACAGCCTTCTTGTAGGTGCTGGAATGCTCTTTGCAGTAATCCCTCTTGGTCGCAGCAATTGCATCATTCGGAGTGACATGACTGACAAATCTATTGTTACATGTGTAATGAGACATTTCTTCTGCTACCTGATCATGTTGAAGAATATGTGCATTTGGGGAGAGCCATGCCTCAAATGAGCTAGTCCTCTCGAGCTCACAGCTTCTCTCTTCACTGACTGAATCTGTACCTAGTGTGATGTCTTCCGTCACTTTGATGCTTGATTCAGTTGAACGGTTTGAAGATATGCTCACTTCAGGTGTAGCATCATTCTGAAAGTTGTGCATTTGAGGCATCAGGCTTCCATTGGCCTGGCGGTATTTTAGTTGTCGGTACACGGTAAGGAATCCTTGAGATGCGTCTATTTCAGGCCTGAAAAGAGCACGTTTGGTTGATAACTGAACACCAGGAGAATATTGATTAGAGGAAAAAATAGGGAGGAAAAGGTTTTACACAGAGTCACCGCACTGGGATGCCTTTGGAGGGTTGGAGTTGTCTGAATCTGAACACTGAAATGTAGGTTTGGTTTCCTGAAGAAACGAAAGAAGCACCTCTCAATTTGTTGCTACACTATCTCTGTGCATTCCAATTCTACTACTAGCAACATAGCCAAGATATATGTTTGTTGTAGTTTAGGACAAAATCTGAAGACAGATGTACTTTTCTCTACCGTAGCATTTCATTTCTTCAATGACAAGAACCAAAATATGAAGTCTGGAAACTGTATGAATCTCTGTTTTTGAATTAAAATTGTGTTGTTTCCAGTACCTTATTAGGAGGTGCTTTTGCCATCTGGTTTGTAGAGCAGGCAGAGGCTGACTTGAAGAATGAGGGATTAGTGTATCTCTTCAAGCAGGCACCCTCGCCGTCAGCATCATATCTATCAAGTCAAGTTAGTTAATCAGCAGAGATCTAGTGAGAGTTGCATGTATATACTAGTATCAGTCTAGGAATTAGGATTCCTAGTTTTTTTTGTCTGTAATCAAGCTAGGTGCAGAGCAACAGAACAAACTGACTAACTTGTCAAGGAGGGACAGTTTGGGCGGTCCTCTGCATCTCTGGAAACGCTCAAAGATAAAACTAGGCAGCATCTTGTTGTTTCCTCCTGCGACGCCGACGATCCCCCGTTTCAGCATGAGATTTGCGCGCCAATGGACACGGTCTGCATGCGGCAGAATTAGTGAAAAATCGAATCTAATTAAATAGAATTCAATTCAGATAATCAAGCTGGCTGGCTGGTTGAAACGAACAGTATGAATGTATGTATGTATGTACGTACCTATGTTGGAAGCAAGGAAGAGGCAGTGATGTTCGCGACAGAAGGAAGAATAATCTTGTGAAAGTTTGGTGGAAGAAGAGGCTGCGTCGAGGTGGTCGAGGCGCAGGGCGAGTTGGCGTGCTCTTGCAGATACAGCCATGGCTTGGTCGTGCATGCCTTGGAACACCTCCGCCGCGAGCCTGCAAGAATTGCAGATGCAATAGTACGTTCACAGTAAACCACTAGCAAGCGAGCAGCAGCTGCTACTCCAGTTGAGAAATACTAGTGTATTGAGATAGCTAGCGAGAAATTGAACAAAAAAAACGTACTGCGCGAGGTCACCGAGGTGGCGGAGGATGGCGACGAAGCCTTCCACCTCCACCTCCACCTCGAGCACGGCGCCACCGCACTGGAATTCTCTGCTACCCATCCTCAAATCCTCCTCACACTTGGACTTGCTCATAGATGGATGACTGGATGACGACGGCCTTCAAAGAAACAAATTTCCCTTAGCTTAATTCCCCCTGCATGAACGCGCTAGCTGCTAACTGCCACCAGCTACTTAATAACTCATCTATCTTTGCATATATATACATGGAGTAGTAATTTGCATGGAGTATATACGACGACGACGCATCTATCTTTCTATCTATCTACGTAGCGAATTGAATCTCTATCTAAAGGTAAGGTCGTTGTCTATGTGCGCCGTCTGACTGCCTCTGCTCTCCGTCTCTGCTCTTCGATCAGTTCGTCCTCACCATATATGCGATCTATTCTTTTTTTTTTTTGGAAACTGCTGTCGTGTTGCGTCAGAACGAAGACATGACTATGTAGTTGGTACCTGATCGATCATCCATCGATCGATCGCGGTGCTACTAGCTATAGTTAGGTAATAACTACATGCATGTTCCGTATACATGTAACTAATTTTTGGGCCCCACTAGCTCGCCCTCGTAACCAACCACCGTATATAACACACACACACACACACATATATATATACACGTACATTTGTCTGTTGCGTTCTGTTTTGTCAATTCACCCCATCCGATCCGTCCGTCCATCGATTTTATCTTTCTCAAAGGTTCTCTGCATCCTTCAGATTATAAGTTGTTAACATTTATAACAATAAATTAGTTTCATTAAATTTAAAACTAAATATATTTTCATAGTATATTTATCTTGTGTTAAAAATGTTACTATATTTTTCTATAAAACTTGATCAAATTTAAAAGATTTTGACTTTGACCAAAATCAAAACGACTTAAAATATAAAAATAGAGAGAGTACCATATACTATGCTGTAGTTGCTATAAATGAGCTAGCTGGCTGTAATTTTATCTATCTAAAAGTGCATCATATATAGGGATGGATGTGGCTAATACGTGATCGGTTCTAATTTAATTAAATAAATTGAAACTTAATTCATTTAGTTGAATTAGAGTCAGCCACATATTATCCGCGGGTCGACCCACGCCCATCCTTAATATTCATATATGGCAATTACGCTCATACGAGAGAACGCTATCTACCACTTGAATAATATATAGCCGTAAAACAATTCACATCCAATATAACAATTTAGAAAAATATCCCCTAAGTACAAAATAGACAACATACGATCTTTAAAATTAGTCTTTGACTTTCAGTTTTATCATATCATAAACGGATATGCTACAGTGTTTTTAGCAATGAAATTATAACCATACTAAAGTACATTCAAATATCAAACCAATGGTATTATTTTCATCAAATAAAATTTAATCTACACTAGACTAATTATTGGGACTAATTGTTGCTACACATGCGCTTCATATTTTGGGACGGAAGATGAATATAGTTATGGCCATAATAAAGTTGTGGCTTAAACTAAGGCCTCTTTGATTTGTAGGAAAAACATAAAAAATTATAAAATTTGGTTCCTATAGGAAAGTTTTCTATTTAATTTGATCGTTTGAAACAAAGGATTGAGACTCCAACAATTCTATGAAATTCCTATCGAATGGCTCAATACGAGGAGATTTTGAAGGAAATTAGCATAGGGTCCAATCTCATGAAAACTTTCCTTTCAGTCATTATCTCTCCTCTAATTTCTATGTTTTTTTGTCCATTCAAACGGCAATTCCTGTATTTTTTTCCCGTGTTTTGTAATCCTCTGTTTTACATTTGCATTTCTATCAAAATTCTACGGTTTTCATATTCCTACGTTTTCACAATCCTGTGTTTCAAAAGGAGTCCTTTGAAACAAAGACTTATGGAGGAATTTGTATATTCAAATTGTATAGGAATTTTTTCTATTTGGCTCTGTGAAACAAAGTATTGGAGTTTTCCAAGTCCTATGAAATTCTAAGGAATGGCTTAATACATATAGATATTGGAGCAAAGTTAGCAAGAACTCTAATCTCTTAAAAAGTTTCCTTTGAGTCTATCTTTTTCATTTTATTCATATGTTTTTCCTATGGTTTTTTTAATCGATTGCTTAAGTATTTTTTCTGTATTTTGCAATTCTATCTATCTAGTGATAAGTCACATGCGTGCGTGACTAGCTGGTGGCCGGCCGAGCGTGATCGATCAGATCTCTGAGGCGATGCAGTGCAGTACTACATGGATGGCTAGCTAGATGGATGGTGGATGGTTACGTACATGACAAATCTGGTTCACAGGCCGACCGATCGAACGCATGCATCAAGACAAGATCGATTTAAACATATCTAGGTAGCTGTATATGTATTTACTATTTAAGCACAGGACGGTTAGATGGGCCGCCCATGCATGCAGCAGGTACTAAGTCCGTTCCAAAAAAAAAAAAACTTTATTCCTAATTCATCTTACACGTACTAATAAAAAACTAAAAGACTAAAATATCATCTATTTTATTAAACTCCAATACATTTATTCCTTTAATTTTACAAACTCCAATATATTTATCTTGTATTTTAACAAATTTTAGTGCATTTAACTTCTATTTTAATAAACTCGAATACATTGATTGCTCTAAAAATAAAGCCTTTACGGGATAAATAACATGAGCAAAAAAGAATAGAGGGAGTAACTAACTTTTAGATATGCCATTGCTAGCTATCTATCTAACTCGTCGACACCACCTACACCACACCATCAATTGAGAATTGAGGTTTAAGGCCTGTCGAATATACAATATGATGTATAGATGTATATATATAGTCGTTGAAAAATATAAGATGTATTTTGTTTCGTTAGAACAAGTGGTGGAGCCACCGACATCGATAGCCCGACGAAGAGCGTTTGCTAGAGGTCGATTTTTTTTTACATGAGTTGCCGACGAATGGATAGTAGAAACACCGGTAGAGGAGCCCGGGCGATCATCGGACCTGCCGAGAAGGAGGCTTCCTCGCTGGTTAGGACAAGCCTTTGATAAATAATTACTGTATTAGGGCATAGTTTTTATGACATAAAATTGATGTTATTAGGTTCGTATTTGAAAGAATTTACTCCCTCTGTCTTAAATTTGAACTTATTTTAAAATAAAGGGGGTATTTATTATTATACTTTTGTATCACGTACATAATATATTGATAACATAATTGTCCGCCAAACCGTTGTCATGATAAAACAAAATATGCCTTATAATAATAATAAGTGGGAGGGAGTAGTGTACAGCGTGGCGCCCTGGTGGGCTTTATATACATATGGGCTGTTGAAAGAAGAAGGTACATACCTACATGCTACCAGGACTCAACTGTTATAGTTTGGACCGAAATTAACCACAAGCGGCAAGGCCATAGATACTCCTACATATGGCCCAATTTGAATTTTTGGTGATGTGTTGGACCATCAAGGAATTTGCAAGTGCAAAAAAGAAATAGAATAACACCAACTCCAGGTGCCAGACAACCTCAGTCCACATACCACCCCACATAGGCCAGGCCACGTTACGTGTTCTTCCTCCTCTCCAGCCCCATCCAGCTTCTTCCCCCTCTCATCCCCTCATGCAACTCCTCCAGATCCACCACTTTGAAGGTCACTTCTCTCGAATCTCCTACATCGTGCAGTCCTCCACCAACTAGGGTTGCTCCAATGGTGGATTAGAGCCCATCAAATGGTATGTGTGCTGCCCTGAAATCTTGATTATTTTACTTGCCTTATGTTGAACATTTTAACACATGGCCATAACATGATTCTCTTAGTTTAACCCTGTCGTTAAGGTGATCCATATAACCGCTATCTCCATCAACATATGTTAATCATGCGTGCAAATTTGTGCCATTGCAATGAATAATTTGTTCACATCATGGAATAATCAGTAGTGAATTAGTGATTTCTTTATATTAGCTTTATTTTCTGTTAAAATGTAGATAAAAAATTTCTTTTTTTTTTCTGTTATGTGTAATCCTAGAGTCAATAGTAGAAAATAGTAGAAGTAACTTAGTTAGCTATACAAGCTGCTTGTCATGATCATGAGTTGAATCTTGCTCAAAATAGAAAATTGCTTATAAGGTTAAAATTAGTCCAACAACATTTGTTCATTATAGTAAACAAAGATAGCATTAGTAAAAGGGGATGGCATAGGTAAGATAGCATTAGTAAAAATGGAAGTACTTGGCAGACGATGTATTATTGCTTTTTTAGTTGCATGGGCATGCATTTTCGTTACTAGTCAGAATTGGAAATTACTCATAAACTTTCAAACTGCTGCAGGAAACTGATTCCTTCCATGCAGGCTCACAGCTAGTTGACTGCAATGGCTGCCACAACAATGATGGATATCATATTGCTTCTGGCAATAGTTGCATTAACAACAGTGGTAACAATCGTGTTGGCAGTTTGCATGCTTCTCCATGATGCTGCTGCTCCTCTAACATGTCATGTAAGACGGGCTAAGGCTTTTGGATATACTAATCTAGAGTTGCTTCATACTAATGCTTTTAGATATTTTGTATATATGGTTCTAACCATATACGGAGTGTGAGGCTCCGAGAAGTTAGTACTAAAGTTCATAGGTAGTGTACGCCTTATGCCATCCAAACTGGCCATGTTAATACTTTTGTGTTATTTTAAAATAGTTTAGGGCTCATTCGGTTTAAAAGATTTTCAAAGGATTTTTGTAGGAATTGAAACCTTAGGGTCTTTTCTTATATGCATCATTCGTTTCGTAGGAATAGACCCTATCCAATTTCTAAGGATTGTATTCTTATGATCTTGTTCCATAGGATTCTTAGCATGAGATGAGAGCTCATGAAAAAATTTATTAGAATTAAAGTATATAGGACATCTTAATCTTTTACTTCTTCTATTCCTACGATTTAGAAATCCTATAAACGGAACAAGCCCTAACTGGAACTAGACTATGCTATGCTGATGGACCTATGGGTAGCACTTGGTCTTTCTATGTTCTGAATGAAACATTGAACTTGAAATGTATATGTGTTATCGTATGATGAATATCAGAACGGCTACGTTTGCTATTATATTGTGTGTATTACTGGATTTTGTAGTGTATTATTGGATTCTATATATTTGTCGGTACACCAATACACCTTGTCATGAGAAATCTTTAACTGTCAGAGTAAACCATATTTTCATCTTTAACTGTCAAAGTAAATCATATTTTCCTAACAGTTGTACCCGTCACAAAAAAATATTGCAATATCTCTGACAGCCAAATTTATTTTCCTTTGACGGGTACACGTCAGGCAAATTTATTTTACCCTGACAAGTTAGTTTCGATGGAATTTTCCTGACGTTGACAATGACATGAACTACTTCCCTGACGGTATTTTGTTTATTCCTAACTGTCTTTAGCTGTCGGGGGTATTACGGTTTCTGGTAGTGCGTATACATTACAGTATTGTTGGGATTTCAGTATTATTTGTCCAATTTAATTAGTACAAAAATCTGAATTTTCTTGCTTAAATATATACCAGTTGTTGCGTGCACATGTAGCCAGGGTGTGCCAAACCGTGGTAATTACCATCCAAACCGCCGGGATATGGTATCGGTTACCGGCGGTTTGATTTAAACAAATTTCATCCAAATTCAAATTTTTTAAAAAAATAAAAAAAATCTAAAAATTCTAGTAGGTAGTACTTGAATTATGGATCACTATGGCGAAGAAAACTTCGTATTTTGAAGCTCCATCGAAATTAAAAAAAAAAGAGATAGGTTGGGATATAATTTCTACTTTATTTAAGTGTAAAAATGATTGCAAGGGTTATAAAAAATTATGTAATATTACATTGTTTTTCTAGAGATATCCACAATTTTTTCCTGAATTTTCTACAATTTTTTTGAATTTTTACTACGTTTTACAATTTTTTCATAATTTTTCATTTTAGGTTCAATGTACCGCGGTAACCACGACTTTACCGTGGGATTTGAAAATTTTGAATTCAAATTTTTAGAGATAAATTTCATACGGTTTTAGACGGTTATCGTGGTAACCGTCATACCGTGGGGGGTGATAATCCCCAAAACATTATGATAAACACTACATGTAGGTTAATTAGTTTTTCCTTTTCCGAAAAATTGTGCAGGTCAATTAGCTAGCTAGTGACTGAAATCCCAACATCTCCAATAATTCGACCTGCGAGACTAATTGCTCTGCATGCATTACTGATCCTATACAATTAGTAATATTGTACACGTACGGCCAGTCGTAATCCACTACCGACCGATTTCTCAACGTTAATTATATATATACAGGAAACATATATCATTTTAGTTTTTTAAAAAGAAACCAATTAATTCATTGTTGAAGGAAGCTTCCCTAGCTTAGCTCGTGGTCGGAAAATATATATTCAGATTAATGGACCATCCCCGTAGTTAAATTAAGCTAGCTAGTGCATGACAGCCATGGATGTGCATGCGTCGTCGGAGCTCAACAGAAACCTAGCTACCGTATTTGTGTATACATATACATGTATGTATAATCGTGCCGTCTGTGTAACTGATCGATACAATGGTCAAAGTCTGCTTAATTAATTGTAAGTTATATATATATATATATATATATATATATATATATATATATATATATATATATATATATATATATATATATATATATATATATATATATATATATATATATATAAAAGGTTTGTATTTCTCTGTTGCTTAGAACCAATCAGTTAGCTTAATTAATTTCTGCCCCATAAAATGGTCGTAGCTAGATTAACAAGTCGATGGTACGACCTAGCTAATAAGGACATATATCTATATTTATTATTATAGTTTCTTTAACTTTTGGGATCGATCGATTCCATTTCTTTAGGGACCATGCATGCATGCATGCAGATACACTAGGATCAGATTGACATGACAGGTAAGGCAATATATGTATATGTGATACTACTTGCTAGTACTTTGCCTTAATTTGACTTTATTAGTTTAACCAATTGTGTCTACCTAACCTCTGCAACAAATTAAGGGAATGTATTGGCGTTAAACGAGTCTGCCAGATTTATTACTGATGAAGTAGAGGAGGAAGAGATACATATATTCTCATGGCATGTGCCAACAAGCTGTACTTTAACTGGCACTGGCAGGCAGCATACACGTCTTCAACATGCATATTACAAGCTGATAATGAATGCAAGTGTGTTTGTAAATTGCATAAGAATGTGAGGGGAATTGTCTATTTGGTACCTCAAGTTTCAAACCAGTCCCCTCTATAGTTCTCAAAATTTGCTCCTAGTTGTTCATTATGCTCCGTCTATGTACATAGCAGCTTAATTAATCATCAAGTTCTCTACATTTATCTTTTTAGAATAATTAAACGTGAAAAAGATATATATAACTCAAAATGCAAGATATAGCTCAAAAGGCCGGCCTTAATTACTGATCGAGCTTCTGCACAACTGTCGACAGCAAGATATGATCTGAAATGGCTGGGGGCTAGTAGCTAGTTAGTCAGAAAGATCAGCATTGTGTATATATAATTTTAGTATGTGTTTGCATTGTCGATTTGACTTAACCCCAAAAGAAAGATATAGAGTAGTATTACATATAGAAGGTGATGGATGGGCGACCAATGCAATGTGATATTAATTAGCTAGCCAGCCTAATTAAGTTCCGTACACGGTTCCTTTGACAATGAAACTCAACGGCTGAAGTAACAGCTGTTGCGCGCGGCTTAATAGTTATAGTACTAATTAGTCCATTCTTTTTTTTTCTCTGAGTGCTACAGCTGAGACAACAAATTCATTTTAACCCCTTGTCAGTTATGCTCAATTCCAATTCAATCAGGAAATTTAAACTAGCCAAAATATATACAGAAAATTCGTTATGTGCTCCTGAATTTTTGCTCAATCCCTTCTATGCCCCTGAATTTTTCCTCATCCTCTATATGCCTCTTAATTTTTATTTTGATCCTCTCTATACCTATTCACACTAGTTGACGTACCGTCAGTTGATCGTTGATTTTTTTTCAAAATAATTATATTGCCCTCTTCCATACTTGTATGCTAGCTTACTAAAACAAAAATACAATTCTCAATGTGAAAAAGATTCATTTGTAAAAAAAAGAGAGAGGATATAATTATTTGACCACAAATGTGGGAACTAAAATTAAAATTTTTTAAATAAATTTCAAATCAAATTTGATGAAATTCATATGATAGTTTTACCAAAATTTAAACCCTACTAAAAATAATTTTTGTTTTCCGTTTCTCAGTAAAACTCTTGTATGAATTTAATCATTTTTTTCACACTGAGATTTTTTGTTTTTGAAGTAGGTAGCACATAAGTATGAGAGAGAGGCAATATAGTCATTTTAGACAAATCTAGCAGTTAACTCATGGTCAACTAACGGAATGAATATAGAGGAGATCAAAATAAAAACTCAGTTGTATGTAAGAGGATAAGGCAAAAATTCAAAGGTACAGAAGGAATTGAGAAAAAACTCGGAGACACATAAGAAATTTTTCGCAAATATATACTCCCTCCGTTGGAAAATATAAGGTCTGCATGTATTTTAAAAAAATCAACATATATATATTTTTTTACTAACAATTAAGCCAATAACATGTATGTTTAGTGTATGCATATGGTATTATATTCGCATCTAAAAATACTTTTACATAATATCAATTTTATAATTATTGATTATAAATTACTAAAGAGATTAATGATCAAAATTTAATATTAAAGACCGTGTTAAAATTAATACACCTTATATTTTTCATGGAGGTAGTACCGTTGAACTAAAAAGATACGGAGTGCCGGCCCTGGTGTTGTCTTGTACCTCTTAAATAATTGATATTGCAATCACACAAGTGCCTAAGTATATACATAGTGATCAGGCCTTTCTTCCCAGATCAGCAATCATGATATAAATCTTTGCGTTTGGTTGATGTGGCTCCTAGATGACCACATTTTGTTCCCGACATGTCAAGCTAGAGAAGGTCGGTGATATCGGGCTCTGGTTAATGAGCTGATGGGCAACCCAAAACATAACACTTTCGTGTCAGTCAATTTAGGTGAAGCACATGAGCAACTTCAACAGGTCTCTAAACACAATCTTGTTTAGGGTCTGAGATAAAAAAAAAAAGGTTCAACATAGCCTCTACTAGAGTTTTAAAAAAGGGAGAGCCTCAAATACTACCCCACAATCCCAGTCATGGTTTATTATAGCCGGAGGAAATTTCATGTCGCACGGCTGCTGTTTTTCTCTGTCCCATGCGAGAGCCGCCACACCGGTGGCCCTCTCTAGCCAGTTCCACTCTAGCTGCTGTAGTCCCCAACCTCCACCGCAACTTCGCGTCTTCGAGCTTGGCCTCTGGCACCCTCTCCACCATCGTCCAGCATCGCGTCTGCCTTCCTCCCCACCCTACCTCCAGATGATCTATGCGTCATTTACTATTGGAGTAAGATATATGCTGTTTACATGACATTTGCTACTAGGATATGTTATTTCTATGTTTGAACAATTGAAATTTGAAATTAAAATGTGGTATTTGAAATTATGGATTTAAATATGGTTGAATTCTATGCATTAGAAATAGGAGCTACCGATAGAGTTGGAACCATTATTTGGGACTCAGGAAATAGAGGCAGGCTCCATCTGGCTTTTGGAGATGTATAATGAGGGGTTATTGATGGAGATACTGACCAATTGAGGTGCCAATACACAAAAGTACATGGCGCCCCACGTAGAAGGAGCTCGGTCGCCGTGGCGTGAACTTTGCGCCACATATATAGTAGTACGAGTTACAAAACATGCACCACATACGGCCAATTGCTTCATCATCACCCACCGAATCGATGAGTCGACAAAATTAAGGTGAGCTAGCGTGCGTGCACCATGCATGCATATATTACTTGGCTTATTGCTGCAGCTAGATCGAACAGGCCAAGACGATATCATGCAAGCTAAGTAGCAAGTGTGGCTTGCACAAAGGATACGGATTGACGGACGTGATGCACAAAAGATGGAACTTAAAAGGTGTATATGCAAGTCGGTATGTGTCTGTGTACTGTTTGGATGCTATATGTACGACTTTGATCTGCATACATATATATGTGTACAAATTAAAGGAAAAGAGGAACTTTCTATCATTAGGATGTATCACATCCAATACCATTTAGAAAATATAAACTGTTCCCATTAATTCTATTACCGATAAAGAGCGTTGTAAAACACATGGATGGATGCATATAGATGAATGTTGGATGCAGATACGCATACAGACAAATAAAAGTCATCGATCAATCGATGGACGCAGGTATACACACCCACCGATGAACAGATGGATATATATATATACATGACGCAGCTGGTACGTGCACGCGCTCCTCGCTCGCCGTCCATACATCTGAATTGTGAAGAAACACTAGTAGGTATCCTAAGCTAGTACCACATCGATCGATCATCAATCGCCATGACCGCCGTCGACTTGATGGCGCCGGACGACGACAAGAAGAAGACCAGTACTAGCAGTCTCCACCACCAGCAGGACGCCACCGCCATGCCACCTTCCGACACCGCCGCCTCCACACACAGCAACATCAGGTACGCGCCCTTGGATCCATCTGTTAATAAGGAGTAGCTAATAATACCTCGTGGACTAATTATTTAATTTGCAGGAGGCTGGAGGGGAAGGTAGCCATCGTCACCGGCGGCTCGCGGGGCATCGGGGAAGCCATCGTTAGGGCCTTCGTTCGCCACGGCGCTGTCGTCGTCGTCGCCGACATCGACGACGCCGGGGGCCAGGCGCTGGCCGCCGCGCTCGGCCCGCAGCTCTGCGCCTACGTGCACTGCAACGTGTCGGAGGAGGCGGACGTGGAGCGCGCCGTGGCGACGACGCTGGAGCGGCACGGCCGCCTCGACGTGCTGTGCAACAACGCCGGTGTGCTGGGCCGCCAGGCGCGCGGCGCCAAGAGCATCGCGTCCCTCGACGCCGACGAGTTCGCCCACGTCCTTCGCGTCAACGCGCTGGGCGCCGCCCTCGGCATGAAGCACGCGGCGCGCGCCATGGTGCCGCGCCGCGCCGGGAGCATCGTGTCCGTCGCCAGCGTCGCGGGCGTGCTCGGCGGCCTCGGCCCGCACGCCTACACGGCCTCCAAGCACGCCGTCGTGGGGCTCACTAAGAACGCCGCCTGCGAGCTCGGCGAGCACGGTATCCGCGTCAACTGCATCTCCCCCTTCGGCGTCGCGACGCCGATGCTGGTGAACGCGTGGCGGCAGGAGGACGACGCCGACGAGCGCAACGCGGCGCCGAGCGAGGAGGAGGTGGAGAAGATGGAGGAGATGGTGCGGAGCATGGCGACGCTCAAGGGAGCGACACTGCGGGCAGGCGACATCGCGGAGGCGGCGGTGTTCCTGGCCAGCGACGAGTCCAGGTACGTGTCCGGGCACAACCTCGTCGTCGACGGCGGCGTCACCACCTCCAGAAACGTCATCGGCCTGTGAATGGATCTATAATAGTATTGTTGTTTCAATTGGGAGGAATTTAATTCCAGACGTAAGCCTACCTAGCCTTCTTGCATTGCATGGGGCTCGACTGCGATGATGACTGAATCTGCCTGCATGATTGGTCGCTTAATTGCTTTGATCTCATGATATGATGATATGATGGATGATTGGTTTGATTTGGTGGTCTCGCCTCGATCTTGGTGTTTAATTTCAAAATTAAGCCAATTGCATTGTATTCGTCGTATCAAGAGGGAAACATACTAGTGTACTACAAGCAAGTGCAGTGCAGTGTATTGTAGTACTTGGTTTCAGCAGTGAGCAGCCAGTAGGACTGTTTTGCTTTGTGCTGTACTGTATTACTGTAGCTAAGCTATATACTCTACTAGTGAACCGATCGAGACAGAGAAGGATTGAACACGAGTTGAGTCTGAGTGAGTCGTCGATCGACAAGGGCAGCCAAGCAGGCAGAGTAGCTCACTTGGAGTAGAGTAGTATTTCTGTTGGACATGACGTCTTGACTTGTGGACTCCGTACCAGCAGTAGAGTAATTAAATTTTGCGTGCATGCTCTTGTACCCAAGACAGGATGCTGGCACTGCTCAAAAACTAACTGACAAGACAAGCTAGTTGTCAGAACGAACACCAACTGGATCGATCCAATGGTTGGAGTATTCTACTTCTGTATTACGCGCACGTTGCAATATTGCAGCGTCACATCGATCTCACACTAGTATGGTTAATTCTTAATTTCTCACAGCTCAGCTCATGTGAACATCAGAGCGAATCAGATGCATGCGTAAATACAAGCGCTGACGACCTTATTGAGTCATTACATTGTTAATCAATTCTCTAATTAATCTCTACCATGCATCTAGCACACATAGTAGTAGGAGCACTACACAAGCTAGGTTATATACACATATATCGGATTGATCGCTAGTACTCACTATGTCATTTTTAGTCAAATTAAGGTTATAATCAAAAGACATATATATCACTGAAAATATAGTAGGTAAAAAATAAACTAGTATAAAAGTTGGTATGTGGAGAATAAACTAATAAAAAATTCATAAGAGTGAGCTAACTCTAAAAACCGGTCCTCAGTTTGAATGGTAAAATCTTTTATATTATGAGACTGAGATGGAGGGAGTATTGAAAATGCTGGATACATGTCATGTTACGTTAATTATCCCGGCCTCCTCAATGACCGCGTCTTTGTTACTAAATGACTGATACTCTTTCAGTCTTACTTATACTGCTACCTAGCTTCGTTTAATTACCCTAGCTATGATCGGCCTAGTACTATTAATAGAGCTCCATCTCGTGCTACAACATAATCATATGCTTCACTATCATCATATATTAACTCTCCTTCATTTTATTGTCATGTTTTTTTGTGAGGGACTTGTCTTATTTTTGATTATTTAGTCTGCAAGCCTTTCATCATATCTGTTCTTCAATCATACTGGAAAAACTATATATATAACCCATCATGTATTACTAAAGTACTCCTATTTTTCAAGAGAAAGATCCAATGACACAAGTAACCATCAGAGCCTTTAAAATTAAAGAAAGTAATACGAGTAGTAGTTAGGGCGTGTGCAATAATAAATTTGCTTTTGAGCCGATCCAAATTAAGCAATACTAGCTACATGTTTTTAGTTAGGTGCATGGTCGATCGTCTTGACCGACTCAATTAGTCAATACATTAGACATATGCGTGTATATGTATGTCCTAGAAAAATTGATAACTAAATTAATAAGGAGACAAAGAAAGCGAGAGGAAGCAGTTGAGATGGAGAGGCTGTGTCATGATCTATCGCCTTTTGCTGCGGGTAAACTAAAGAAGAAGAATATATCTACTACTACTCATAGCTATCAGAAAGCGCTAGCTAGCTGTGAGAGTCAATAGTTAATTAAGATTGAGATACTAAATTAAAGATGGAATCAATTTCCAGAATAATGGGCAGTGCATATGTATATATATAAGAATTTGACACCGAAATGTAGCCAGCATGCGGCTACATATTACATAGTATAGTATACTCCTATTCGGTTGAGGTAGCCGCTTAGCTTGGGGAAAAACAATGGAGTAGTAGTAAAAAAGAGTCACATGCATGATAGAAACCACTGTACTCAGTGGCGGCTTTAAGAATTTTTTTGTTGGGTGGTCCTTCTTGACATACCAAACTTTCATAGCATAAGAAACTTAATATACATATGTAAAATTTAGTCAACATACGATACAAATATAGCGATATTATCTCATAGCATCGCAAATTACTTAAAATCAGTATTTAGGTTTGAATTTATAAAAGTTACAACATAGATAAGTTAAAATCAGTATTCATATCTCACTGCAATTTGCACTAGACAAAGAAACAAGTTCGCACTACAATCTCACCAAAGACAGGAAGTTATACCTTTGAGGCTTTGAGGAATTGAGGGTTTGGACAAGATTATAAAGATTGCATAAACTGCAAAATATCAAGAGGAATTACAATGATTCCATGAGCTCCCCGATAATAACTGCTTGTTATTGTCCTGAACCGTTCCTGACCTGTTGTGTCCCACTGAACAAGAAACAAAACATTATTATAACAACTGGAGGCTAAACAAATAATGTTAGATATGTAAAGCAATACCTGGCCTAATACATCAAAACTCCCAAACCGATGCTTCCTTCCTCCTTCCTCCTGGTGGGCACTACGACAGGGAGCCCCGGACACCGGCGCCGATGCTCCCTTCCTCCTTGGCGGCAGCGCGGCGTGGTGCGCGACCGGCGGGCACGGGCGACGTGCGACCAGCGGGTACGGGCGGCGTAGCTGCGGGAGTCGGGAGGCGGGAGGCGGTGGCGCGCGACTGGAGGGTACAGGCGACACGCGACCGATGGGTACGGACAGCGCGGCTGCGGGAGTCGGGAGGTGGTGGCGCTGTTGGTTTATGCTTCTCTGCTGCTTTCTTCCTTCCAAGACCAAATGGCTACAGTATTGGGCTATTAGTTAGTGGGCCGATTTTTTGTGATGGAGTACTTCTGGGCCAAATTCTAGGGTGGTCCAAGGCCCATCCGGACCACCCTCTAAAACCGCCACTGATTGTACTCCCTCCGTTCTAAAATAAATATAATTGTAGCATTCAAAAAACATATTAGTAGGAAGAGAAAATGAATTTGATGTCCTCCATAAAAAATGAGAGGGGGTAAGAAGTGAAAGGATGGTTGTGACTAATATGGAGAGAAATTTGAATAAATGGTGATATGTTTAAGAAGTAGTATTCTATAATTACAATATTTTTAGGATAAATTTTAAATGTTATAATTTTTTTATAATTTTTTAGGACGGAGGGAGTACTAATTAAGTAAGTTAGTTACTAGTAAGTCATAATTAAAGTCGGCATAATCGTCTGAATGGATGGATCTTCCATGACATGCTGCACAGCCAGCAAAACCTCCAAACATATGTAGCCGTATATATATGTCATATATGCACATGCTCCTTCCTCCTTTCATATATTATTTTTTTTAAAAAAAAGAAAGGAAAGAAATTGGCACGGGCGGGCTGGCTGAACTGGAGTACAATAATACTACTGTATAGTAGTCCAAAGTGTTGTCATGTCGCCATATATATTATATATGCATGCATGCTACTACTAGCTCTTACTCAGATGCTCGCTCTCTCTCTCTATCTATCTATCTACTCCTAGTATCTGGAGTGCTTCTAAGTATTTGGATGGATGGCAACAACAGCTAGCTAGCTAGCTGCGTGCTGCATCTGATCATGACGAGGATATCAAGTGAAGAAGACAAATAAACCTGCCTGCTAAATACCAGGCATGCAGCTCTAGTGTATGTGTATGTACTCGGTACTCCTATACTAGCAGTGTACAACAAGCTAAAAGCTATGTCTATCTGTAGACTCTATGTATTGCGTCCGCGTGTACAATGTGAATGTGGGAGTGCACACATGGGCTGATGGGCTGGCCCGTTTTATAGGGGAGCCAGACCAAAATTCAAGCCCAAGGCCCATCCTCGACGTCAACACGTCTTCTCCTTCACTAGCTTCTCTATGTTGGACAACTCCTACTACCGGGTGTATCCAATCTCATAAAACAACAAAGAGACAAAGGGATTTGAGATAGACATTGATTTCTCATTCATTCATTTTCTCCATAAAGTGTACAACGAAGCTCCTCCTCCATAAAGGGTTATCTCCCCTCTCCTCTCCAGCTCTCCTTCTTTTCGTTAGCCCTAGCTAACTTGCCCTAACCATCATCGCCCTTCCGATCCTAATCTCCCAATGTGCTACCTCCAGCTGATCGATAGCTCAATCTCAGCCATCCAATTGAAGCAGACATATCCAGAAGAGAAGGGGAGGGGACGCTAGAACCAGAGGACAATTGGAAGAAGGAGAAGTGATGGCAACAGAGAAGGAGAACACACGCGAAGTTGGCTGCCGACGATCCAAGGGGGATCGCCGGATCGCTCTCCACCCACGGAACGAGGAGGAGAAGGGATGCGGCGTCTCACTCACTGACAGGGTGGGTCCCAACAAACCGGCAGCTTTTGTGTTTCTTCGGTGAGTGGGCCGACCATCTCTGTCGGCCCAATAAGAAAAGAAAGCCCTTTCCCATGGCCTATCTATGGACGACCTCCATCATCTCAAGCAACTGTCAATTTGTCATTTCACTGTCACTCTGCGCGTCACTCTGTATACTCCTGATTCATAGCTAAAAATTACTGTATTTTTTGACGCAACGGAGGAGATTTTGTAGATCAAAGTTGCTATATTTTAGAAGATCGATCGCTCCAATGCGACTGTTTGACTGACAACACATCAATAATACATAGAATTGATCCATCGGCAGCAATATTGCTTAGTAGTAGTACTGTAATTTCTTTTTAGTCCGTCCGGTTGGTCAGATGTAGCTTTCCATTGAACACATCAACATTGAACTATTACTAGTACATATATTAAATTTCCCAAATTTACCGCTCTGCTAGCTATTACTCCAGCTGGTATGATCAAACTTATATTAATTAGTCCTGTACTTCAGGAAAGTCAGGATTGTTCAGACCTGATTATTGAAGGCGAACGATATATCATCAATTTTTATCCTGAATAAACACACACGATTGATTTGTCTCCACGTAGAATATCACAATGACCACGCATGCATGATACTAATTTGAAGCAAAAAGAAAAAGAAAAAGAGAACAGAACGAGATGAAGGAAGAAGAGTATTTCGATGTACCAGAAGAAAGAAAAAGAAACGCCCGCCATTTGGTTTTGTGATTATTTTTTTTAAAGCCATACATACATAGAACAAGAGGGCCAAGTTGCGTATGACTTTGGTTCGAACGCTGGAAAGCAACTTACTCTTTTCTTTTTTTATTAATGTTCGATACCATTAACTTTTGCACATAAGTTTAACAATTTATCTTATTTAAAAAATTTATACAAATATGTAAAAATATAAGTCATGCTTAAAGTACTATAAATAATAAAATAAATTGTAATATAATAAATGATAGTTACATATTTTTTAATAAGATGAATGTTTAAGTATATATCTAAATTTTAATGGTGTTAAATATTAAAAACCGACGGGAGTGTAATCTTACATTCAATCGGCGCAACTATGAGCTGATCAGGATTTATTTAACCAATCTCTTGACTTTAGAAGGAGCACGCTTTGTTTAGTGAGTCAATAGTCCTAGGAATAGCTTCTTAATTTACCTTTTGAATCTGTTGCAGCCATTTTAGCTGCTAGGTCCTCGGCTTTATCCGAGGGCAAGTTTGTTTTGTTTTTTCTTTCTATGTTTGTGGGCTTGTGGCTGGGTTGCTTCTTAATTAATGTAATTGAAAAGGATTTGCTCAGTGGTGGACACATCTTGCTAGCTCCATGGGTTCCGAATAATTCGAAAAGTGGAGCAGATAGCTAAAAAACCATTCGCGAGATACCTCTCCCCATCATCGTCGATTGTTCATATTAGCACTATATGCGTAGCTTTTATGCAACCTTTGCTTTCTTGGATTAAATTAAAGATTAAGGAAGGGAATTGCCGCCAAAAACATGCACACATTACATACCTTCGTCTCAATTTCCTTGGATATATCAATCGATTATATATGCAACTTTTAACACAAGAGATCATCCTCATTGTCAGTACGTATCTATGTTTTTCTTAATAAATAACGTCGTTAATTTTTGTCGTAACGGTTTGACCGATCATCTCATTCAAAAAATTGGTGTAAATATAAAAAAATGAGTCATAGTCAAAGTTTCTTTAATGATAAACCAAGTCACAACAAGATAAATTATACTACCTTCGGTTTTAATAAATAATACCATTAACTTTTATCATTCGTCTTATTTAAAAAATAAGATTTAAATAAGTGTAAACATACAAAAATATAAGTCATGTTTAAAGTTTTTTAATGATATACCAAGTCACAATAAAATAAATTATACTTACTTAAATTTTTTTTTGAATCAGACAAATGATTAAACGTCGTGTAAAAGTTAAAGACATCATCTATTAAAAACCGGAACTAGTTCCAACTTAAATTTTTTTTAATAAGATGAATGGTCAAACGTCGTATCAAAAGTTAAAAATGTTATCTATTAAAAAACGGAGGGTAATAATTGTGAAACCAGGAGGATATATAAATTAAGCAAAGCAGCAAATCTGTGGTAGTAATACAGTCGCAATGCAAAGCTGTTTTATTATTGTTCAACCATAAAAACATCCCTACAGTAACTGTGGCGCAGACACCGTAGTGGTAAAAGCGAAGACAAGGCCACGTCGTGGCCATCTGATCCATTATTAAGCAAATAAAGCAGCAACTTATTTGGCTAATTAATGATACGTCGCGCGATCTGGGTCGCAGCAGAGTGATCGATGATCAGAGCGCGAGGACGAGGCCGGGGAGCGCGTAGGTGGCGCGGTCGGGGCGACGGCTCTGCCAGAGGCAGCGGGTGGCGGCGGTGGGGGTGGCGAGGAGGCGGGTGACGGTGAGGTCGGTGTTGAAGTACTCGCGCAGGTGGGTGATCACCCCATGGGAGCCGACGGTCCAGGCGTGCACCCAGTAGCAGTAGCCGGCGCTGGTGGTGGTGACGCCCTCGGCGACGACGACGTCGGAGGCGGGCAGAGCCTCGACGGAGAGCGGGCGGAAGGGGAAGGAGGAGGGTGCGGCGCTGCCGGTGAGGAGGCGCATCATGTGGTGGTGCGCGGGCGGGCCATGGTACCACCACTCGAGGTCCGGGGCGAGGAGGGCGTGGGCGGCGGCGTGGTCGCGGGCGTTGATGGCCTCGTACAGCCGGAGCACCGCCCACTGGTTGCGCTGCTGCTCTGTTTCCTCTTGTTGATCCTGCAGATGTGGTTGTCGGTGGTGCAGCAGCAGCTGCGGCTGCTGATCCTCTCGAGACGCCAGCTCCTGCAAGGCCGGGGGGGTTCAACGGAGGCGCGCGGGGATCTTGGACAAAAACGAGGCAGATCGGAAGGGAGGCTGCGAGGGAGCGGGGTGCCTAGGTTTTATAGATAGAGAGAGAGGTTCAGGAGAGGAGATCGAGGAGCGGAGACGCGCGCGCGTGTTTGGGTTGCTGCCACAGGTTGGCTTCGGTCGGCTGCGGGTGCATCCTGCCCGCTCATTTTTGGGTAATTTTGAATTTTCCACTATTTTAAATCGTTATTGTAAAATTTTCACTTAAAAATTACAAAAATATCACTAAAATTGTCATTCAAATGGTATGTTTGTAAAATATAAAAAAACAGTGGCATATGTTATTGTAAAAATTTCACTTAAAAATTACAAAAATATCACTAGAATTATCATTCAAATGGTATTTTTGTAAAATATAAAAAACAGTGGCATATTTGCGAGTGACTTTTTTTCCCGGAAGATTGTTAATGCTTTTTTTAATTATATAGTTGAAGTGGTAGTATAAATAGATATAATTTATTGGATGTATCTTGTTGTTGGGCATATATTTTTTTTCTCTTGTTGTTTGGGTTGCTGCTAGAGGTTGTGGGTGGGTTGGGTCAGGTCGGTTGCGGGTGCATGCTGACTCATCCTGCCGGCTAGTTAGATTTTTTTTTTTCCGGAAGACTTGATGATGCTCCTTTTAGGATTATGTTTTTTTTTTCCGAATGTTGATGCCTGTTGTTTCTGGGGGAATATGTGCACTAGTGCAAACCAGGACTCGGTCGAAGCATGCTCTATCTTGCTGTAGAAATTACTTCCCCGGTTCACTTTTAAAATAATATTAAATTAAATATTTTTTAACTTTAACTGTTAATAGAAAAAACATAAAGACTGATGAGGTTTAACAATGTTACTAGATTTATATTAAACAAACTATTATAATATATAACTCCTTTTATTTAAAATAAAATCGTGTCGAGCTCTAAAAATATATTTTATTGAACAGAGGGAGTATGTTACTGCAGGTGGTACTCGGGGCTGCGTTATTAATTTGAACTCGGTATTTGGGGAGGCGCCATTTGGTCCTGCATGCTTCAGTTGCCGACCCATCCATCAATTCCATCATAATCCAGTACTCTTTCATCAATTCAATTCAATTCAGTGTATTATGCCACGCTAGCTTGTCTCATCCAACCCAAGTCCTGCTCTGCACTGTTCGTGGACCTGACCAGACTGGTGATACTAGCAATAGTTTCCTGGAAGCTTCCCACTTAATCTGCATTATGCAGTATATCAAATGTGTAGTAACTACTACGTAGAAGCAATGCATAGCGATCGGATTAGCGCGTCGAGACGGATATGGGTATTGGGTTTGGATACTATAGATATCTGATCTGGCATGACAATAATTACTAGGCTCGAGATTGCACGATCTTAGCTAGACGTGTCAGATTTGCACAAGTTATATTTTGTGGTCGGCACAATCGGTGTATGTACCGAATCAGAAGATATGGACAAGCTTCATATACGCATGTGGTCAGAGATACCCCTGGCTAGATACTGCAAGAGATTCACAGCCAAAGCCAAGCGTTTTCTTCCTGGTACACGGCTCTTATTACCAACACGCACTCTGTCTCTGTTCAAGCATCATTTGTATTCGATTGACAGGCTCACCAAACTCACCATCTGGGTTTGTTTTTGATCTCCTCCGATGGGCCCGTGGCAGCGGTAATAATGCAGCAGTAACGTAAGTGTTAATCATTACATCTCCGTGACTTGTCCCGTGATTATGTATGACGTGAAGATCGAAAGAAACACCCTTGCAAACTAGGTGTAATACAGATAAGCACGTTCATTCTTCAACAACCATACAATACTGACGATCACATCGGCAGTTGCTAATACAGATCGATACATGGCAGAGCACCTTATTTGCACTGAAATGAAAAATGCACCAACTCCTGGAATCTCAGTTCGCCCTTGCAAACGCCAGATCCAGAAGTGTACGGAAAAACTTGTGGGGATAGATGGGCGGTTCCTCCGTCAGTGCCTGCAGTTCGGATATATGGTACATGCTACGATTATGATGTTCCCCAAAAAAAAAAATACTACTACGAATAACAGAGTGTGATTTGCTGCTGCCAGGGTTACTTGCCTGGTGAATCAGTACAGTGGATGGAGTCATCCCAGGCACAGTATTTACCTCTATCAGCAGTACCTTCAGGGTAAAAACGTAGGAACAGTAATTAATTATCAAAATGAAGTTTGCTCTTCGGTTAGTTAACGAGTGTGCGCGAGCGCGATTGAGAGATTACCTCCCCATTTCGAACATTGACAAATGCGTCTATTCTTGAAAAGCCTTCCAATCCGAGTGTGTTTGCCATGACTTCGATACTCCTTTTGCACTTCTGCAGGGCATCCTCACTAAGGATACAGAAAGCAAAACCAACTCAAAATGATGAGATGAATATGGAGCTGTGTTGGGCTGTTGGCAGCAAATCAAATAGTAGAAGGAAAAGAGGAAAGACGGGTAAGATTCAGGGCAATAGGAAATTCCAAGGACAAGTATCAGACCTCATAATTGTTGAAGGAGGTGGCGTCAAGTTGATTCCAGTTCCACCTGGAAATGGTAAGTTAGTAATGCATCACACAAGAGGAAAGTACATCATACGGTGGAGAAAGGGAGTATTCTGTTTCCTCTGACAAGGGAAATTGCGAATAGGGAACACTGTTTGGATCTGAAAATTTTGGAGATTGTTCTAAAACCAGCCTTCTGCCACCATGTAGACCCTGTCTATTAGGTCTTGACTTGGATTTAATTTCATCAGAAGATTAATTCTCAACTCCATCTTTTCCCGTCCAGTTTAAGTTTAGTGGGAACACAGTATATAAGTTGACAGCAGTAACTCCCCATACAAATCAAAGACCAGATAATGTTAGTTACCTTGAAATTTCTCCTCAAGAGATAAAATGTCACTGCTTTCTTTGACTGTGATACTTGGATTCAATGAATGCATTTCTCCACGTTTGCCAACTACACCAACAGTCACTTCAAGCCATTCATTTTCCCCCTTCCATACCAGATGGCGGGTACTATCATCCACTGATTTGGTTGAAATGATAATTTCATCGGTTTCAATAAAAGGTTCAAATATCAATGACTCTGGAGGAGGGACTGGCATCTCAATGACACCATGTGCCTAAGAAATGAAACTTAATGTCAAAAGGTGTATCCCAGCACCGAATTCCTCAATGGACACACACAGGCTTAATACGTTACTGTATCAAATTAGTTTCCGTACCCTAGATAAACAGTTAGCAGGCAGACGTTGAAATTTTCTCCCCAAAGCGTTTGCATAGACCTCCAAGTCCTTCGGACAACTAAAAATAGTTGGTTTTCATAATGATCCATGAATGTGGAAGGACAAGATATAGTAATATACAAAGCACTAATTAAATGCTCACCACAATCTTGCCACACCAGTTGAGCATCCATCACGAGCAGGTTTCACACAAACCGTTTCAGTTCGTAGTTTTGCTTTCAGGTCGTTCCAGATATCAGCAAGAGACGACTTTAGTATCTCTTCTGTTGCTCTTACATCCTTTGGTATGGTGTGAACTCCATAGCTAGCCAGCTACATAGGTAACAGAAAGGAAAAGAGAAGGCTCATTATTCAACAAGCAAACATTATGTTGTCAGAAAATGGCCCATGAACTAGTTTGAATTTACTTGCATCGTATTAACATTACAAATGCTACCATACTGCCTTACTAAAAAGATTATAATTTAAATGGTCATGGCAATCCCTAAACAGAAGATCTTAATGGTTCTTACATGGCTAACGGCAAGTGAAGTTGCGACTTTGTCCATGCATGTCCTAGAAGCTATTGGTCCAGGCCCTGTATAAGAAAGAACTTTGGGTACCATCGTAGTTCATAATCCCAAAGTTGGGAAACATATAAATACAGTACAAGCTACAAAGGAACCTGTGTAAGGAATTCCTGCAGATTCCAACAGCAATTGGATGGTACCATCCTCTCCAATACCACCATGCACTGCAGGCAATATACTGGACATGAGATACAAGAGAAGAAATAATGAGTGATGGAAGTATAATGAATGCCACATTCCAGTGAAAGCGTGTAAGTCTCTCCATCTGCCATTTCATTCTGTGCCATTAACAGTTATGATAGTTTAATTATGAAAGAGGAGTAGTTGAATAATTAATGGGGTTGAGTAATATAAGAAATACTCATCCAAGAGGTATTTTCAGTATCACATTGAATTGGCAATAGTTAAATTGTGTATATGTAGTTATGTACCATCATAACTGCATGGGTATATCGAAAGGTTAATATCAGCTTGCCTAGCAGTTGAACTACAAAAGTTTGAAAAAATACCTGCTATAAACACTACAGCTTTAGCTTCCTTAACATGATTGATCCATTGTTGCAGAGAGTATTTGATAGGTTGTTTATCAGCAATGTCAAAGCCCGCAAACCAATCATGTTTGCTTAATGCCTGTCCAAGATCATTCATTACTTGATCACGTAAACGGGATGTTAATTCCATCCGTTCTGGTTCAATTGCCTCAATGCATGCAGCATGAACTTCTTCAGTGGTATGTCGTAGCACTAACGAATATCTGCCACACAGTAAGCAGCTAATGACTGGTTGAACTATAGAAACTAGAAAGAAATAAAGAAAATCATAGCTCATGTTCTTAGATTAAATGTCCGCACTTGATTGGTCTTAAATGTCAACATTTAATCTGAAATTAAACTAACATATATAAATCATGTAAATTCTGATTTTATAGGGTGGATATATATGGAAAAAAAACCAACTTCAGAAAGAAAGGAAGGAAAAACAGAGGGAGCAGAAGATCTGGAATGAACATCTAGTGGAGCAAGTTCCTATTTTTACATTTAAACATGATACTATAGGTAAATATTTTACTTCATTATCCAAATGATATTTCTATTGAAGCATCAGATGTTGGGATTTGGGATTGCTATCTGACTTGGTATATGGGCAAATGCAGCACTAAAGTAACACTGATAGAAAGTTACAAGTTGATGTAACACAAACCCATATTCTGTTCAAAACTATAAAACTGATATGCAACACAAGTTTATTTCTTTGGATCAATAAACAAAGACATAAATAATAGTTTCCTGCACACTAATACTAAAAACTCAAATCATATAGCTCCAGTGCCACCCCTATAGCATCATTTAAAAATTGAAATATCATGTCACTTGTAGGACATTCTAGATGTCAGAAACAAACAAAAAAAAAGAAGGTTGGCCAGTTAAGATGAAAGTGATAGAATGATTTGATAACAAACTACACAAAGTAAAGTTGGGGTTCTGCGTTTTTCAAATGATGATCCTTGTCCAACTCATTGTAAATCTTCACATTTAACAATTGACGAGGTGTTGGAAGGCAAAGACAGTTTTCTGAAACTACCAAATACCAAGCTAGTTCTTTTTATCAAATGAATGATTGTGATGCCTTATTACAAAGAATATTTATGAGCAGGAACAGCACTTACGGCAATGTCCAGACATCACATGAACTTTCATTTATATTTTGGTTGTGGGAGGAAGAATGCCCACTTCCAGGTGTAAGCAAACAAGGTATCACGTCAAGCTGAAGCCAAAGAGCAAATTGCATTAAGCATTTATGCCAGTTGCATGAATATGGAACGTACAAATCATGGGATGCCATAATGTAAATGGTAATGACAGCGAAATACAACAAAACATTAAAATAGAGATACCAATGATTAGGAATTTTTTAAACAATATCAAGGATCTGATGTATGTAAAAGCTAGAAATCTTACATCATCGAAACCTTGCAAATTAAGCCAGACATTTGTGCCACTCATAAGAGAGACTTGCCGCTCAGAAGTGTCGCCACCAAAGATCACAAAAACCTTTTTTTTGGATGTACCTTTTTGGATTGCTTCTGCTTGTTTTGCTGATTGCATTTTTCTGGATAAAGCAGTCCATGCATTACTGCACGGTACAAGAGATGGAAATCGCGAGCAAGCATGCTGAACAATTGTACGAAGGATTCGAGAGTGAGAGAATCCAACCTGAAATTTTTTTTTTCATGAATTTAGTAACAAGATTAAACAGTCCATATGTAACATATATTCTTACAACACTTACTTGCAATAATGGCTATTGAAAAGCTGTAGTACTAGTGTTTATGCTGTGAATTATTAGCAGAACTATGAATATCCTCATGGTATTGCAAACTAACCTTTCAGAAGAATGGTGAACACATAGCAGGGAAAATCTTGCATCCTTTTTTAATTAGATTATTTTCCAGAAATGGAAATTGCCAAATTATGATGTTCACAATGCAAAGAATCGTAAGTAATACCTTAGAAGCTTGTTGGAACAAAAAGCTGGTTTGCTCCATCCCACTTATCTGTTAACATAGGATCACAACAGATGTCACACACTAGAAATTTGCAGGGTGTGGTGCAAACTTAACAATAAAAATCGTTCCAAGAACACATACCAGATTAATATCAGTAAAAAGGACAGCACCGTATTTGGTATTTCCAAATTTACCCATATTTTCAGCTGAAGGTAAAGTAATGGGAGTAGGTAAAAACCAACCATCTATCCGCGCGAAATCATGCAGGCCAAGACGGTGAAATAAAATAGACACTCCTTGCCTTATGCAATCAATCACCTCTGATGGAAATCGTGGAGGTGTATGATAAGCAACCTGTGAAGAGATCAAATTCAACACTTAGCTAGCTACAGTCCTTTCCTGTGTTAGATCACTGTAATGGTGAAAAACACAACTTTTGAGCTTTTGAAAAGGTCTTGTCACAGGACATTCTAGAAAAGTCTTGTCTCATTAGAGTTTGGGAAAATAAAGTCACAGAGACCAACAGAAAACATCTGACACTTGTGAATGTGTGTATACCAATCACTTATGTTATAGTCTAGGATCTATATTTCCAGTACCTGTCGAGTTGGAAGGTACTTCCTGCGGTAGTTAAATATTGTATCCTCCTGGATATCACTATTACTGGAGGATTGAAGCTCAACCTGCAAAAAGATAAAGAGGAAACAGTGAATAGAAATACCATTATTTTTTTGTAATAAAACATTCCCATTGCCTTGGAAGTGGAAGTTATTCTTACAGAATATTATATCTCTTTTGTCTTTGAAGTGGCAGTTATTCTTATAGACACAGAACAACTGAATAAAATCATTGAAAATTCTAATGTTGATATTTTTTTCATCAGTGTCAAAAGGCAAATATTTTCTCATTAGACAAGTTCAGGTTGGATGGAAAAAGGAAATGGTAGGTGATGTAAAACATACTTCCGTGGGAAGCAGAACAACAGGCTCACTGTTATTAGCTGTCCCAACATCAACAACAATGGCTGTAAACTCAGTGCCCCCTTCAAGAAAAACTTCTATGATAACCTTGTCGTCAATTCCCTGTTAGCCACCAGGTGATTTCAGATCAAATCCATGTTTTTTTTTCTGACCTGAACTACTCCCTGAAACATAGCAGAAAGTACCATGTACCTCTGAAATTATTCCCTCGGCTTTCTCAGCTGCCTCATTAGCACCACAAGCAACAACTACACCAATACTTGATCCAGCCCTTGTAGGTTTGACCTAAATAAGGTCATCAAATTATTTGCTAATCAAGCAAACCACAGACATATTTTCAAGTCAAGCATCCTCACTTACCACTACCTTGCCATTTTCTTTATCCAAATTGATGCTTTGAAACCATTCCTCCAATTCCGACTTAGCTAATTTATCCTTCTATTTTGCCATAGATGACACATGTAGTACACATGGTAAGCCTCAATAGAAGACAATCAGAATCAGCAACCACATAATATACCTCCTAAAAATCGTTGGATGCAAATATTTCACAAAGAATTACAATGATTAGTCATATCTTCCTTTTTTTCAGATTCCAAGAAAGACATGCTAAAGCCCATTTGTTTTTCCTTTTGAAAGCGTTTTCTAAGACTCGATACCCTGGAATCAACAAAATCATCAAAATGAGAAGCGCACAAAAAACATACTTGTGAATGATTTAAATTTTTCATAATGTTATGCATGTTCTCCTTCTAAACTGCATACTGTGTGCATCAAAACTTGTATACCTTGTAACAAAACTAAAATAAAGCTACTATACTCTTAATGACAGTACGAATAATATTGCATTGAGTAAACAGCACAGTAATCAAGAAGCTTTACCTCTACAAGAAAGTTTGGTACTGTTAAAAAGCCTTGTGCACTGAGCTCGAGCGATGCATTATACTGCAGTCATATTCAGAGTTCAACAAATCAGGTCCTTTGGGTAATTTACTTGGTTGATATCAAATGAATTAACAAAGGGGCTCAATATTGATGGACACAGACCACATTTCTATGGATCTAGTAAAATATAGCAGTGATAGTGTAAACCTGCTTGCATGTGCATTTCATAAACTTCACTTAATTCTGGCAGATTTCGTTCCAATAAATTCCAGCACACCCAATAACCAGCAAACTAATTGCAATGAGATAACACATGAATATTTGCTCAGCTAAGAAAATCCAGGGGACAGCACCCCGGACCATGTACTACCATCCAAGTACTGAGATGACAAAGAAGGATGATTTAAAGAACAGTAAGTCTAGTGAGACATTTAAGCTGTGAGGTAGTTATATTCGAACTTATGGGTCATGTGCAACGTGTGATGGTTACGTTACTTGAGTGCATCAAGCATTTTATTATGAAATGATAGCAGATAAAACAGAACTGTAAAAATAAGAAAAGAAATAAGAAGTGTATAGCATACCTTGTCAAAAGCAACGCGGCAATTGTTAGAGGGCGTCCCAACAAATGGAACATTTGCTTTCTCCAAAAGCTCCTGAATATTTCCAAAGAGCATCACAGACATTTAAAATGTCACAGACACCAATTTATATCTGATGTGCAAAATGTGAATGCATAAAGTATTATACGGCAAGCATCTAACTCTTTCAGTATGTGAGATCTTATCATCAAAAGCAATTTGCGACAGTATGCAATTTCATGAAACTCAGAGCCATTCAGTACTACATGCTAGTGCCATGACAAGCCAAACAGAGAATGAGAGAATCCACAAGCATGTATCAGCATACTTATTTTTTTTCCCCCCAATATGCAACTTCAGTGATTATATTTTTTTAAAGGAACCTTCAGTGATTATACTAACCTGAATACCACCATCTTCACCAAATTTTCCATGGATCACCGGGAAGACAATGTCAACATTGGCAGCAAGATGCTCCGCGAAGTCAGATAGGGATTGGAATTCTTGGGCTAGACTGTAGCAGTGAAAGTTATAATTGAGTATTTTGAAATGGACTAGAGTTACTAAAGAAAAGAAATAATAATGGGAATAATCTCACCTTTCAAGTTTGAAATCAAAATCTGAAGGGGTGTTGGAGTACAGCTGTGGGGTAAAAGTAAAACATGACAATCAGTGATTCGCTTCTGGCTACAAAGGATTCATAAATTAGCAAATGAAGTACTAGGAGTGCACCAAACCAAACAGAGTAGGTAAGCATTACACGAGAGGTCTGCTTTTTTTTTTTACCACGTTGACTAGTAAAAATCAAGATGAGCATGGAAGCAAGCAACACCAGAAACAAAGAGGCCACATGCAAGAGATGCATCGCGAATTCAATGTAAACAAGCGCACAAACAGCATGTACGATCTAGCAGTGATTGACGCACCTGCGCCGGTGATATCCCGTAGGCGTTCATACCGCAGTCGATGTAGTAGCAGCTCACCAGCAAGTCCTCCCCCTGCAATCCATTTGATTTCAGAGTTGCGAGCAAGGTCAAAACAACTTGAAAGAGATCAACTCAACAGTTTGAACTGAAGAGTAATAGTATAGCGTTGACCACACGCAGTCAAAACAATAACACTGACGATACTGCAGTGCAGTGTAGAGTGTAGTGAAGAGATCGACCTGAATGTGATCGAGAACGGAGCGCGCGGAGTTGAGGGAGATGCCCCTCTCGGCGGAGGGCCCGCCGCAGACGAGGCCGACCCGGAGCGGCATCCCCTCCGATTCGGTCACCGTCCCCATCTCCCGCTCGGAGAGCAGCGCCCGCAGCGGAGGAGCGGCGCCTCGCACCGGCGACGCGAAACCTGGGGTGGCGGCCGAGGCGAGCGCACGGGGGCGAGCGGCGAGGGCGTGAGGAGGAGGAGGAAGAGCGGGGCGGAGGCGGGCGGTGGTGGTGAGTGGGAGCAGCATGCGCGAATATGCGATGCGGTGGCGAGGGAAAGAGAGGAGTGGTGGCGACTTGTGCGGCGGCGGTGGAGTAGGCGATCGAGCGCTCAGGGCGGATGCGGCCGTGTGCGGTGGTGGTGGTCGCTGCAGCCGGCGCGGGGGGCGGGAGGAGGCTGCTGGCTTTGTCCATTTGTAGGGAAAGCGGCCGCCTCCGGCTTGTCTCCCCCGGCGTCCCTCACCACCATCTGCAGGTGTTTCGCCGGCCGCAGATTATTTAACAATTCTTTTAAGAGTAAATTTCACTTAACCGTAATTTTTATTACATAAAAACCATTTGGATTTTAGAATGAGGCATATAACCTCGGTATTATTATGATTCTAGAGTTTTACATAACCATATCATTAGTCAATTGTTCTTTAATTATCATAATTATAAGTTCTAAAATCAAATCTCAAATTTATAAATTCATTGATATATCGTATAAAAAGTTTTAGCCATCTAAATTAAACATTTCTTATTTTACTACAACAACCAGTTAAATTGATTAATAGTATGGTTTTGTAAAACTATAAAAATATGTCACATACCAAAATTTCTATAATTTTATATAATTTAGACCATAATACTCTGGTTCTATCAAATTTACTTATTTTTTAAGGAGGGCCTATTATATAGGAGGCTCACCCCTAATGCTTGTAGTATTAAACAGTTTTATGATAGAATATTTACATGGGCCGGCCTATGAAGGCGCCTGCTGAACCGTATTTAGAATTCCTAAAAAATAATACTCTTCATTAGACTGTATCCATTTGAATATCTGAGGAGCGGGGTATGGGCTACTACTATCAATGAACTCGTTAAGATACTTAGCAATCGTTTTTTATGAAATATTTAACGACAATTTAGCTAAGCTATCACTCGTTCCGTCCATGAATATAAGATATGCACGTATTTGAAAGGTCAACGTTTATATTTTTTAAGTAATAATTAAGCTAAAAAGGTTATTTTTAGTGCTACACATGTATATAATTAGACGGGTACTTGAAAATGTTTTTATATGATGTTAATTAATGGTTAAGTTTTATGTTAAATATTGTGTTAAAAACTTAAACACATTGGGAAAGCACATGTGGTATGGTGATAGGATTATAGGTGTATGACTCCATCCACCAGGGTTTAAATCCTAGTTTCCATAAATATTAGACACATGCGAGTGATCTTTTAATACAAAATTTTTAGAGATTTATAATTAGTCTCTGTATATTTGTGCATGTGTTAAGAGACACCTCATGGGTGTGTACGTGTGCATATGCCATGTACTTAATCATAAAAGAAACCTCACGAGTGTGTAAGTGTGATATATTTGTGCATTTTTCACGTACTTAATTGTAAATGAAACATCACATGTGTGTAAGTGTGATGTACTTGTGTATCTTGTATGTACTTAATTGTAAAAGAGACTTCACATATGTATAAATATGATGTACATATGAATGTTTCATGTACCTAATCATAAAAGAGAACTTATAAAAGAAAACTTATACCACTTATATATTTTTTTACAGAGGCAGTACTTCCTGGTTAATAGCTAGTAAGAAGCGATGAGCATGTCAATTAGGTCGGGAAAGCAAAGAGAGATTCAGACATTGAGTACATATATACATTCTGGACCCTCTCCAAAACGATCGATCTATGAGCTAATTCGATTAATCAACAACGGCGTTTCATACGTACACAAGTATATGACGAATGTTGAATCAGAAAAATATATAATAATAATAATAATTAGATAGTTAGTAAACGGAGGGAGGGAGTAATTAAATTAGATAGAGAGTGGGAAAAAGAGAGCGAATTAATGAGGGTGAGTCAGTGCGTCCTGGCCTGCTGCGTCTGGGGCAGGAGGCCCGGGATGAAGGGGACGCCGAACTTGGGGATGAACTGCTGGCCCTGGATGAAGGCCTCGACGGTGAACTCCTTCTGCACGTCCTCGTAGGTGAGGGTCTGGATGCCCTTCCACTTGGCGCGCTTGCTGGTGTCGGCGCCGGGGCCATGGTTGTCCACCTCCGCGTAGAAGAGGGTGTCCAGGCCGAAGTTGCCGTTCCACTCCAGCCACCCCACCGGATCCACCACCGCCCCCAGCTCGTTCTGCACGAAGATGGTCCTCGAGTACTCCTTCCACGGCCGCGCCAGGTACGTCTTCACCTTGTCCGTGAACTTCTCCAGGTCCGGGTGCGGCGCCACCGTGCAGTTGTGCAGCACCGTCCCTCCCGCCGACCTCTTCTCCCGCCGACCCTGCGCCGTTATGATGTTCACCTGGTTGTCCATCGGCTTCCGCGGCTGGATCAAGCAGTTCTGGAGCACCACCTGCATATATATCCATTTCTTTTTTTGTTTTAGTAAATATTTGCTGCTGCTTCTTCTTCTTCTTCCTCGCCCCCGCCGTCGTCTTCTTCTTCTCTCTTAATCTACAACTTAAAGAGGCTCAAAGGGACCAACCTGCGAGTTGCCGAATATGAAGTCGATGGTGCCTGACACGGTGCAGTCGCGGAAGAACTGGCGCTGCGCGTGCGGGTAGAGCGTGTCCTGGTACCCGTCGAAGGCGCACTGGTAGAACACGGCCATGTCGCTCTGCACGCGGAGCGCCACCGCCTGGTGGTTCTCCGCGCCGGCAGTGTTCTCCACCGTGATCCCCCTCATGAAGAACCCGTTCCCGATCGCCTCCATCGTCGCCGTGTCCTTGGTTGTCAGGTTCATCTTGAAGTTCTTGTTCCCCGTGATGATCGTCTTCCCGATGCCGTCGCCTATCATGGCCACGTTCGTCGCCGGGCGCGCCACCGACACGTACTCCTTGTACGTCCCGGCCTTCACGTATATGGTGTACCGCTCCGCGTTCTTGGGCGGCACCTTCGCCAGCGCCTCGTTGATCGTCTTGAAGTCGCCGCTCCCGTCTGCGGCCACCGTCACGTTCGGCTTGAACTCCTCCGGCCCGGCCTCCGGCCCCGGCGCCGCCAGCAGCTGCCGCTTGCCGCCCTCCGACATCCACGTGGGCATGCCGTCCTCGCCGAGCAGCCGCCGCCCGATGCTGAGGCTGCCGAGCGTCGCCGAGAACTGGTCGACGACGGCTAGGATGTCCTCCGTGAGCTCCTGCGAGCTGTTGAGCGCGTTGCGCATCTTGGCGGCGGCGTCGGTGGTGGTGTTAAGGAAGCCGTCGAGGCAGGTGCCCTGGTAGGTGAGCGCGGCGCTGAGCCACGTGCGGAGGTCGTCGACGGCCTTGTTGAAGTTGGTCATCTCGAAGCCGCCGAGCTTCTCGAAGGACGTCTTGAGGTCGTCGACGGCGTACTCGAGCAGCTCCTTGCAGTTCTGGAGCGCCCCCGCCGTGCGCTGATCGTTCTTGAGCTCCTCCAGCGTGGACGACTCGCTGATGGCCTTGGAGATCTTCTCCGACGTGACGGCGAAGATGGCCTTGGCAAGCTCGGTGGGCGAGCTGGCGTTGCCGGCGGCCTTGCTCAGCTCCGCCTCGCACGTCTGCTGGTAGTCCGTGGGCTGGCAGAAGGCCTTGACCGACTTGACCGACATGGAAAGCTCGCCATCGTCGCCGCCGCCCTTGCCGCCGCTGTTCTTGAAGGAGACGACGCAGACGGCAGCGACGACAGCCACCACCAGGACGGTGGACGCGCCGATGATAGCACCTTTGCTCATGGTCAGCGGCCGGTTGCCCTCGATCGGCCTGCCTCGGACGAATAATATAGGAGGCAATGCATGCATGCAAAGGTCGTCTTCTTATAGCAGCGGTCCATGGATGGAGGTTGGAGCGGAGGTAGCTGGGAAGGCGGCGAGGTGAACGGAGGACGGACGGACAAAAATAGACGTCGATCGACCATCATTCGGCACACAATAACATCGGCCCATAACTTTTTGTGCGGAAGAAATTACATACGATCCGGCCCATCAAGTACAGCCATTAGGCCCATTAGGCGGTGAGTTGGGCTGGGCCGAAGGCCATTCGTGTCGACGGAAGACGAAGAATTTTTTTTATTTTTATATTTATTTAATAAAATATTTACAAAACTACATTTTCATTTCAAAAATTTACAAAAATATACTCCCACCGCTATTTGGGAGGGCGATTTTTATGAAATCGCCATTCCAGAGGGCAATTTGATGACGTGGCTAACGGTCGTTGGTCGGGCTTGCCGTCCTCTGGAAGGGCGGTTTTTAGCAGCCCCGGTATAAAACCCCCTCCCAGACTCCAAAAATGTCATCAAATTCACCGAAATCATAGAAAAAAAAGAAGAGAGAGCTGAGAGCGAGCCTGAACAAAAGCAGCGAAGCTCTGTTAGTTTGTTGATTCGTCTGCAGGTAAAATCTATTATCTCTTTGTAATTTCTATTTCTATGCACAAATTAATGTAGTATTGTACTGGTTGTGTATAGTACTATATGAAAATAAGTTGTTACTCGTAGATCTGTAGTTTTTTAGTTAATCTGTTAGATGATTTAATTTTTGTAGAGATGTAAGGAGAATATTGATACCTAGTTTAACTGTATTTTTTCATTAACAGAAATATCAAATAAGGTGATATTTCAGTTATTTCATGGGCAAGAGAATGTTAGATATGGTCCAGAAGGGGTAGATCTATCGGATTTTAGTTCAACAGCTAAGGGGATTGATAGACCAACTGAGAGAAGTTTTGGGTCAGTGTACAACTGGCTGATGTGAGGGTTTCGACTGAATTCCGAGCTCAGCGCAATAACCTTGTATGTAGTAGTTAGTCGTGTAACTGAAGGTTTTTTTGGGAACTGATGCCAGTAGATTGCACTACCACTTGGAGATGGTATGTGGAGAATGCATTCCAACGTGATTGGCCACTGGGTATACTTGTGTCGATATATGAGAAAGATAACACCGCTGGTGCAATGCCCGTGCAAGATGATGAGGGTCCAAGTACGGCGGGAGATGATAGCAAAACAATGGAAGAAAATGAAGGAGGGAATGAAGGAGGGCATGCAGAAGATAGACAGTCAACAGGTGTGGCAGATGAGGGAGAACAAATCAACACCATCATCGAAGAAATGGATAGGGAAGATTATGAAAACGAGTAAGCAGAGCATGATGATTCGTTTGATGAGGACACCGTGATGCCTGCAAAATGGAGCAACGAGGACTTCTCTGGGCTTGCTAACTCCGAGGGACATCATGTGCCATGGGAGTACAAGAAGAATGAGATCATCCAGGGGGCTAAGTATGGATATGTAGAGAATTTAAAGGAGACAGTAAAACAATGGACCGTGTCACTTCAAAGGGAGTTCTCGGTCGTGAAGTCAAGCAAATCGGTGTATGAAGTGAAGTGCATGAAGGATGGGTGTCCATGGCGGGTGCACGCATTCAAGGGTAAATGGAAAGATTATTGGCAAGTTTCAATCGTGACTGAGCATTCATGTTATTTACCCGGTGTTGAAACATATCACAGAAACATGACATCTGCATTTGCTGCAACAGAGATATACTCCCATATTGTCAATAATCTGGGGTACGAACAAAGGTCAATTGTTAAACATATTGAAGAGAAATTCAAATACACAATTAGCTATGGTAAGGCTTGGAGGTCAAAACAGAAGTTTGTAGAGATGAGATTTGGCACATTTAAAGCATCCTATGATAATTTGCCTCGTCTGTTACGCTGTATTCTTCAGAGGAATCCAGAAATGTACTACGACCTAAAAGCCTTTCTATCAATTCACCATAGTAATAAAAGTGTGTTGCAACGAGTATTCTTTGCACTAGATGCTTGCATTCAGGCATTTCTCTATTGTCGTCCCATCCTCTGCATCGATGGAACATTTCTGACTGGAAAGTACATAGTGCAGATCTTAACAGCAATTGGAGTTGATGGGAACAACCAAGCTCTACCAGTGGCTTTTGCTTTTGTTGAGAGTGAGAACACTGATAGCTGGTATTGGTTTCTAGAAAAGGTTAAGTCTGCAGTTGTACGGATGAAACCAAACGTATGCCTTATACATGACCGTCACGCCGGCTTGCTGCGTGCAATTGAGGAATTGAGATATGGATGTGTTGAGAAGGGATACCCACCAAGGTGGTCTGATGTCCAAAGCAGATGGTGCATACGTCATATGGGTGCTAATTTCTACAGACAATTTAATAATAAGCATTTTATGGATCTTTTTAAGAGGCTTTGCGCCCAGAATCAAGAGAATAAATTTAATGAGCTTTGAAGGAGGTTGGATGAGCTAAAATGTAAACTAACAGATGAGCAGTCCAGAAGGGTTAGCATTGAAGGGGATTAGGCTCCACAAGCTCTTGGATCTCTATCAAGTGACGTACCACATATGAGAAGAAGGTCTGCATCCTCAGTTAGAAAATTTTCAGATTGGATTGAGAATGAGCCAAAGGAGAAATGGACATTGTTGTATAACAAGGATGGTTCTCGGTTTGGCATAATGACCACAAATTTGGCAAAGGTTTATAACTGGGTGATGCGTGGTGTTCGAGAGCTCCCACTTGTTGGCATAGTTAAATTTCTCTTGCATGGCACATGCAAGTATTTCAGAGATCGGTTCAGAGCAGCTGGGCCCTCAATGACAGACAATAATTTTTTCTTTGGCACACTACTGACGAAATATCTGCAAGATAAAAGTAAAAAGGCCCGAAGACATCGTACTCTACCTCATGACACACAAGAACACAGATTTGAAATATTGTGTGTCAACAAGGGCATGCACAGAATCTACCACAAAAGAGTTGTGCAGGAGTGTGTGCTAAAGGAAGACGGGACTTGCAAGTGCTCGTGCCGAAAAACTACTCTGCTCCATAAGCCATGCTCTCACGTTATTGCCGCGAGCGGTGAGTGTGGGATAGAAGCACGCTTTTTGTCTCACCTTATTTCAGAAAAGAAGCAATCTATAATACCTGGAGCGGAGAGATATACGGTTTCGGTATTGCGGGTACATTTACTATAAAGCATCTTCAAGCTATGTACATTCTTGACCCAACAAAATTGAGGAATAAATCAGGTCGTCGCAACACAAGACGCATCCGTAATGACATGGATGAGATATAATCGTAGGGGACAGGCAACCGACGTTCAGTGGTATCCTCGACTGCAGAAGTACGTGGAGGATTGGTTGTTGGCGACGGAGGAGGTGATCGACGAGATACATCCACACACTGAGAAGACCTACCTAGATTACCTCACGTGGTATCAGGCCCGCACCCGCACACGCGTACCGTTCACCCCAGATGATCCACAGCCACACGTCACCGCTACGACGGATACGTATCCTAGACACCGTGATCAAGACTACCGCGTGGTACGTCGCATTATCTTTGCACTTTGCTATTCCCTTTGTACGTGTCCACGGTTCTAACACATGTTCATCTCACATTTGAATAGGCCGACGCAGCGCGACAGGTTCAGGCTGATATAAATACGGTATTCGGACGGTTGGACAGTGGGATCGTGCTGAATGTCGATAAGCAGAGGACGACCTTCGGGAGGATTCGTCAGGCGATGCTCACAGTGATTCGTGCGCTCACTTGTCGTGCGGTCGATGCGATACCTCCCGTAGTTGTACAGCAGCAACAGCCACGGTCAGCAGGAACAGGACCAGGAGCAGGAGTACGACCGCAGGGTTCCAGTCAGCCATCTAGCCCCTCCAGAGGTAAATTCGACTAACCATCGGTTCATAACATGTTTCCTTCTACGACATGTACCATTGTACATCAATATGCTTCCCTGCAGCTTTCGCTACACTGTACCTACATCTCTCTGGAGCTAGCACGTCGACGCATGGAGTGTACCACACACGACAACACGCGCAGCTGGGCATGACAAGTGCCCCCCGGGCCACCACAGGAGATCCTTCAGGTTATATCAAAGTTTATTTTTGTCTTGCAAAATTTTGGTTTGCAATTATCAATATTTTGGTGTACAGGATTCCACTCTACAGCGTCGGGGATGTTTGCTGGCGCTGGCTCCTCCACGCAGGGCGCACGCGGCAGCGGTTGGGCACCGGATCCTTTCGAGGGGGACGACTTGGAGAACTCGGGCGAGGAGATCCAGGAGATACTAGCAGCCTCACAGCTTGAAGGAGCTCCGCCACCATAGACACAGGACCCACCAGCTGCCACACCCGCGCAGACGACCCACGCTGGCCGTGCCGTACCACCAGACCTGCTGACGTACTCCCAAATACAGGTGCGAGCGCAGGGTAGGAAGACAAAGAGAGCTAGAGGTTACGGTCAGGGCCCGTAGTACGTTGTATCAGTGATAGTTTGTCTGTTGTATATCATGTTTTATTAATTCTACATATACTGAAGAAACCCCTTTACTTCATTTACGCTCGTCGATTAAACGATGTGCTCCTCGCAATATATGTTTGTGACGAAACTGATCAAAAACATGAATTTTCGAGTTTCAATTTCACGGCGAAAGTATATTCCGAGCGGTGACAACCGAACACACGTTAATTACATATGAACATAATGAAATTATCCATCCAAAGAGTACAAACGGCACATCAAACGTTTCTAGTTATCGTTATTACATGCCTTAGGGAATTTTAAATAGATAACCAACTAGAGATACTGTCGGAGGTTGAAACCTCGACTGCGGGAAGTCCGGAGACCCCCCTTTGAGATTCGGCCAGGGGAGTAGTTCTCAAGCGAATGCGGCGTCCGGTGTAGAAGAAAGATCGATCGGTGGATGATGGCACACAAAGAAGACAGGAGGAAGTAGACAGGTTCGGGCCGCTCGGAAGCGTAATACCCTACTCCTGTGTGTATACTATGTGGAGATGAATGGATGGTTTTGAGTTGTTACTACAGTGTGTTCTTCCTAGGCAGCTCGGGCCCTGGGAAGCTCCCTGTAAGCTATCTGAGTGGTGTTCGTTGCCTAGCTAAATCGCCGGAGTTGAACCTACTGAGTCAGAGGCACGGATCCTCCTTTTTATAAGTCAAGGGGAGTCCACAGTGCCAGTACACGGAGAGAGAGATATTCTGATGAGTTCTCCTGTTGCCACGTCCGCCTGCGACGCCCACGCCGGAGTTGGAGGAACGTCCAGTCACTCACGCCCGCCTGCTGTGCCCATGCCGGGGTAGGTCTGCTGCAGGCAGCCGAGTCATCGAGACGTGAGGATGTGACGGGATGTGACGGCGCACGCTGCCGTTACTGAAGTCAAAAGGTCCTGACAGCGTGGTCGTGTGTCCACGGGGGGCCGTCGGGAGACGCCCACGCGTGGTTGTGCGGACGACAAGGGCGACGTGCCCCGTCGTTTCGTCATTAATGCTGTTAGTTGGAGAGCCGATGCCGTCCGCTGAGAGGCCGATCACCGAAGAGGCCGATCAGCTCGGAGGAGCCGATCACCGAGAGAAGCCGATCCGTCGGGTAACGTGAGTCCCGGGCCCGGGGAGCGGCGCCCGGGACTAGGAGCTTGTCCGCAATGTGCCCCGGGGACGTCACCCGGGGCTAGAGCCGTGGGATCCAGGACCGGGCGCTGGGGTCCGGGCACGGGACGGTCCTCGGGACCCGGGGTCCGAGGAGGTTCCCAGGACCGGACACCGGGAAGGTGGCTCCCGGGACCGAGCACCGGGGAGGTGGCTCCCGGGACCGAGTGCCGGGAGCCGTTGTTGCGACTTGCTCGGGGAAACCGCACCCGGGCCGACGTAGAGCTCGCGCCTGGGTGCTTAGCAGGGAAGCCGGCCTTCTCCGGCGCGGGATGTGGCCCCGGGGTAACTGACGTGGCCGAAGACCCACGCGTCCCCGGCGACTGTGGGGACCCCCAGTCCCGTTTCGCCGATAGATACAACTACTGTGTGTAGCGTGGGTACTTCCCCTTCCTCGTCTCCTCCGGCCCAGTTTCCTTTGCACGCCGTGCCCTCTCCCGCTTCCTCTCCCTATCTGCCTCATAGGCTTCCTTCTCCTGCCACTCCTTCTTCTCCTTCCTCTTCGGCTCAGCCTTCCACTTTTCTTCTGCTGCCCAAAGACATTCGAGGTGGTCCCTGTGTCATTCCTGCAACATGCGAAGATACCGTGCGTCCTGTGGACGGATCTCCGTATCTATCCACTGCACAAAGTCACACAGAGACGGAGGAGGCCTCGGTGGCTTGACATATACAAATTTGTTAGCTCAAAGATTCAAATATTTCGTAGTACAAAATAATTCGTATTACCTCCACTGGTTTCTTCGCCTTCCCCTTCTTCCCTTGTGGTTTCGGCTTCTTCGGGGAGTAGGCGTAATTTGCACACATTCAATACCTTTGCCAGTATGTGTAACCCTTCTTACTTATTGCAATTTTACAATTATCTCCATAGTAACACATCGGCGGAGGCTCGTCAATCGGAGGTCGTAGATGAATGGACGTACCGGATGCATCCATAGCAACCTACATTATAACCAAATAAACGCAAGTTATAACTCACTAGGCCAAAAATATCTTATACAACTACTTACCTAGGATATATTACACATGACTACAAAAAATAAAATATCATCATTCACATTTCCATCTCCCGAGCGTTTCTCAAACTAGTGCTACTCATCTAGTAAAAAACTAACTTCTCTCATGCGCTATATCAATGTCCTTAGCCGTTATGCTTAACTACAATAGATCTACACTCTGTAAAACAAACATAACATTTATTTATCTGTGAAAAATTGGTCTAATACTGCACATACTACATTATTTGATGAATATAAATAGAAATTGCAAAGAGACATTAAATATTACCTACAGACGAATTTATAAACCGGCAGGGCTTCGGCGCTTCCGTTGTCCTCCACTCTCAGCTCTCCCTTTTTTTTTCCAGTGATTTGTGTAAATTTTATGACATTTTTGGAGTCTGTGGGGGGTTTTATACCGGGGGAGCTAAAAACCGCCCTCTGAGAGGGCGACAGGGGGGTCGTCTGCAAAAATCCGGCCAGGGGCCGGCCATTTTGCAGGCGGCCCCCCGGCCTTCCAAAAACCGTCCTCTGAGAGGGCGGCAGGGGGGCCGCCTGTAAAAATCCGGCCACTCTGAGAGGGCGGTTTTTTGGTGGCCGGGGGGCCGCCTGCAAAATGATTGATGGTCTTGGGCCGTCCGGCCAACGGCCGTCAACCACGTCATTAAATCGCCCTCTGGAAGAGCGATTTCATAAAAATCGCCCTCCCAAAAAGCGGTGGGAGTATATTTTTGTGAATTTTTGAAATGAAAATGTAGTTTTGTAAATATTTTATTAAATAAATATAAAAATAAAAAAAATTCGGAAGACGAAGACCATTCGCGTCTTGCGGATTAGACGGAAGACGAAGGCCAACTGCAACACATGGAAAGTAGAAACAGGAGAAAAGGAAAGGAAAGCCGGCCGGCGCAGACACGGCACTAGTAACTGTAGGGAGCATAACCGCGTCCATCTGTGACGGCACGCGATCCGTCCATATGTCGAAATTGCTCTGCGCTGCGCTGACTCGTTCCTGTCCTTGTTTGCATCACACAACTAATCTTCCAAACGATCGAGTCAGTCAATTTCTCTGCTCTGCACTCTGCAGCTTCTCTAATTATACTCACTCAATCCCCAATCTCCCTTCACCACAAAGAAAGAGATTAAAGCAGCAGCTCGGACATGGCCGTGCTCATCGCCAATCCTTTGGCGTGCTACGCCCTCTTGTTTGCGGCTGTCTTTCTGCTCGCCGCCGCGCAGGCGCAGCCTGCCGCTGCGCCGCCGCCTGAACCGGACTGCAACGGCATGCTACTCACCTACACCCTCGACGACCGTAAAAAGATCAGGCCATTCGTCGCCGTGCCCGACGCCCAGCCCTACTATTTCCACGCCACTGCCACCATCCGCAACTCCGGCACCCGCGCTCTCCGCTCTTGGACGCTGCTGCTCACCTTCGCCCACCGCGAAATCCTCGTCACCGTCGATGGCGCCGTGCTCACGTCCGGCACCGACCTGCCGTACAACACCACGGCAGCGGGCGCCGGCAACGCCACGTCCTTCTCGGGCTACCCGCAGACGGACCTCCTCACCCCGATCTCCACCGCCGGCGACCTCACCAAGATACAGGCCACGGTGAACCTGGTCGGCACGCTGTTCTCCGGGCCAGAGCCGTACGTGCCGCTCCCTTCCGCGCTCTCGCTCGCCGACCCGTCATACACCTGCCCTCCGGCCACCAACGTCTCCACGTCCCTCTCCACCTGCTGCGTGCTCACGCCGGAGGCCGAGGCGAACGCGACCGCCGGCGACTTGGACGCGGCCAGGACGACGTCGTACCTCCCGCGCGGCACGGGCGACCTGGTGATCACCTACGACGTGCTCCAGGCGTACGAGACCAACTACCTGGCGCAGGTGACACTGGAGAACGACGCGCTGCTCGGCCGTCTCGACGGCTGGGAGCTCTCGTGGGAGTGGCTCCGCGGCGAGTTCATCAACTCCATGCGAGGCGCCTACCCGCGGCAGTTCGGCGCCAGCGACTGCGTGTACGGCCCGCAGGGAGCCTACTACAAGGGCCTCGACTTCTCCAAGGTGCTCAACTGCGACCGCAAGCCGGCCGTTCTCGACCTGCCGCCGTCGCGCCGCGACAACAAGGACATCGGAGGAATCAACCACTGCTGCCGGAACGGCACCATGCTGCCCAAGTCCGTCGACGCGGCGCAGTCCAAGTCGGCGTTCCAGATGGAGGTGTACAAGATGCCGCCGGACCTCAACCGGACCAAGCTGTACGCTCCGACCAACTTCAGGGTCTCCGGCGCGTCGCCGCTGAATCCGGAGTACACGTGCTGGCAGCCGGTGCGAGTGAGCCCAACGGAGCTCCCAGACCCTAGCGGGCTCGCGTCGACGACGCTGGCGCTGGCGACGTGGCAGGTGGTGTGCAACATGACGGCGGCGCCGTCCAGGACGCCCAGCTGCTGCGTGACCTTCTCCGCGTTCTACAACGAGTCGGTGATCCCCTGCAGCACCTGCGCTTGCGGCTGCCCGGCGGCGGCGTCATGCAGCATGACGACGCCATCGATGCTCCTGCCGCCGTACGCGCTGCTGATGCCGTTCGAGAGGCGGGGGAGGGAGGCTGTGAAGTGGGCCGGCGAGAAGGGGCTGGGCGTGCCGAGCCCGATGCCCTGCGGCGACAACTGCGGCGTGAGCATCAACTGGCACGTGGCGACGGACTACGCCGGCGGGTGGAGCGCGCGGGCGACGCTGTTCAACTGGGTGGAAGTGGACATGGCGGAGTGGTTCTTGGCGGTGGTGATGGAGAAGCAGGCGTTCGACGGGTTCGACCAGGCGTTCTCGTTCAACGCGACGGCGGCGGGGAACGGCACCACCATGATCCTGATGCAGGGGATGGAAGGGTTCGAGTACCTCAAGGGGGAGAGCAACATGAGCGGCGTGGACTACCCCGTGGCCGGGAAGCAGCAGTCGGTGCTGTTATTCAGCAAGAAGAGGAGGAGCGGCGGCGACAGCATCGACGTGGTCGGCGGCGGGGGGTTCCCGTCGAGGGTGTTGTTCAACGGGCACGAGTGCGCCATGCCGCAGAGGATTCCGAGCGGTGCCAATCGTCGTCTTGTCCTATTGCTGCCTCCTCTTATATCCATGTCGTCAATTGTAGTACTAGTGTTGTTGCTGCTCTAATAAGTAAATAAATAAAGGATCGTTTATTGGTCGAACACTTAAAAATAATAAATTCATTAATTAATTGTAGCTGTACATATTTATGATTGAGTTGCACAAATTTATAATGTGTGATGATATGCTATTGATCGATATTGACAACTGCAATAAGTTGAAAGTGTAATTTAAAACTCGTTTCCTCTGTTCCGACTCACAAAGTTACATCCAATGGTCAGTGTAGTTGTTTAACAGAATCTAAAAAATTAAATAAATTAAATATTTGATCAATAGCATATCTGAATAAATTAAATTAAAAGGGATTTCCAACGATGAATTAAAAGAAGGAAGATGCGAGAGACACGGAAGATGTTGCTACGCTGGGCTGGGCTGCAAGAAGGTGGGCCGTCGATCACTGGGTTAGTCGGCCCACCCACAAGTTGTCCCGTGCACAGCGACTCGGACTCGCGGTTGCAAATTAAACCGGCAGTATCAGCCGTACGTGCACTGCACACCGAGTCGGAATCGATCGTTCCCTCCCATGATAAATTCGTCAATCCTCAGCCGATGCACTAGCCAGCCCTGTTCAATTTCACACCAATACACGTTGTCGTCTAAGAGGCAGAACGGAGATGAGTACAAATGCGGCAACGGCAAGAGGCCGTGGCCGGCGCCGGAGAAGAGGACGCACCTCTATCTAATGCTCGATGACTGGGGGACAAATGGCTACCGCATGGATAAGATTGATGTCCACACCTTGGCCTTGGAGGAGAATTCCGGCGACATGCTACTCCCTGAGCCCGCACTCCTCCAGGTCGCAACGCCGGCTCCTCGCCGCCGCAGCATGTGCTTCTCTGCCTTGGGAACTAGCATCTTCGCCGCTCGACAGCCCGACAAACCCGCACTCGTCTACGACACGGACACCGGTGGCCTCACCGTCGGCGCTCCCCTCCCTGAGAGTGAGAAGATCCGTGGCAGCCCGGACATCACCATGGCCATCGGCGACAAGATGTACGCGCTCAACGGTTTCGACACAAACTATTTTGAGCCGCACCCCTCGGAGGCCATGTCATGGGAAATGGTGCATACGCCAAACCCCATGACCGCTGCCTTTCGCCTACCTTGGCATGGACCTGGAAGACTGTGCCCTCGCAGCCGCCGTACGGCAGGTTAGAGGAGATCACCTCGTACGCCGTGCACCCGAACGAGCGCAAGGGGAAGGGGATCCATCCCACCACTGCCTCCTACATAGTGTCCAAGAATGACTCCACATATTCTCCTGTTTCATTCTGGATGTAGGAGGAGCCATGCATGAGCGCTAGCTACTTGTTATATATACACTATTTAACCTTCGATCAATAGACAAGTTGTATCTATGGAAAACGATCATATCTATGAGACCAGAGCGCTCGCTCTGTGTGTGTGTTTAGTTCCTGTTTAAATAACTAATAATAACCGACTCTAAAATTATGTAGTTTTTAAATTAAGTTGGTGGTTATAACTAAAATATAGGTGTCACGATACGAAAGATTGATTATTTTCCTACATCTATCGATATATAGACAGCCTCTGAAATCATCTTCCTCTGTAGCATCCTGCTCCAACTAATATGGCAGGCATGATCTATGTTACTTGTAAAAACTGGTGTATCCGCACGATCCCCTCAGGCCATGCACAATGCACAGTGGCTTTAGGTATGATCTCATCACTAAAATCATGTCCACGTAGAATCAGGATACTTAAGCTTTAGCTAGAGATATGGACCTCACAATGCAAAGTATTCTCAGATGGGTTCCATCAAATCTAAAGCCTCAGCTAGAAATACAAAGCCCACATTGCCATATGGCCTTATACTGCGTGAAAACCCTTAAGTGTCCTCGCTCTCTTCTGTATTTAAAATATATGATTTTTCTGTACACAGATAATAAGCCAATGGAGGATAAATAAAGATCAAATATCTCTGCGTTTTGCATAATCACAATAGATCACCAGCCAACAAATAGAGAATATATAAATAACAATCACAGATCACAAATAACTAGTAAATGGCTTCCCATGGAGAACAATCACAGATCACAAATAACCAGTAAATGGCTTCCCATGAAGAACAATTATAGATCACTAAAGTTTCTACTGGTCCAATATAAAGAGATGATTCACAATATAAACCAACAAGCAATAGGGCTCCAACATGCACCTGGAACGTACACCTAATACACTTTTCACTGCTCTTCCCACTAGCAACATCTAGAACTACATGCATTAAGTGAACAATGGGCAGCATCACAACTGCTCTTCCCACAGCTCTTCCCACTACATCACAACTGATTCTACTAGCATTAGAAGGGGCAGCAGACATATGACTCCAAAGCAGCAACCCACAACAGCAGTAGCATCACACTGCATTGGTATTGAAATTTCACGCAGAAATTTTAAAAGCAGTCATCACAGAAATTATGAATCCTCAGCACATAAGTTATGTCTTGCCAACAAGCAATAGGGCTCCAACAGCCAGCACTCCCCCTGCATCAAACAGCAGTAGCCCTTGCAATTCTTGTAATTCAAACATTATTGCAAGATCAGAAGTAATAGGACAGAAAATCCATAGCCAACATTGCAAAAAGTTTCTAAATGCAGTATAAAAATTTTCCAGGAGCAAAGAAGTGGACGTGCACCTTGCAATTTCACCACTAAAGATCACACCAAAGATTCCAAAAGGTGTCAATGCTTCTCTCACAAAAATGTCCAACACTTGGGTTGGGCAAAATTGGTCAACTTAAGGCAATAAGTTGATCATAAAATGTGTAGCTGTTGCTAGCTGCAATTCAAAGATGCACACAAATGGTCAACCTACAACAATACTGAAAAGAGATATAGAAATGCATGAGTTCAGTCAATGTAGTTACCAGGGATGACTCAGTTTGGTTGAGACCTGTCAACTCTCCCCCAAATCTGATCTGAGAGGAGTATGATAACCCTAATATGAGCTTCCTTGCCTATGGCTCCATATTAGAGGTATCCACCTGCAGTAACTTAGTGATTTTTTCTAGCAGCTTGTTCTTATGGTCAAGTAACTTAGCCTCCTTTTTCTCTTGAGCAGCCTTGAGCTGTAAGGTGACAGCCTCAACTCTCTGATCAGATAGTTTCTGCTGGAGATCCTTAATTCCCTCTAGCTCTTCCTTTTGAGTAACTTGAGTTTGCACCAAAGTCTTCAGGTGCTCCCTGACCTCTAATGTCACATCATCTGTTGTTCCCTTCTCCTTCTTTGCCCTTTTGATACCAATAGGACGCACCATTGGCTTTGGATTCCTATTTAGATCTGGTATATGCCTCTTAGGACCTCGAGCATCACTTGATACATGGATACTCCACTTTGGAGAATCAGTCACAGCCTTCCGCTAGTGTGTAAATGTGAACTGGTGGCCTTTTCGAGTCTTGTATAGCTCCAACGCTTGGTTCATGAGTTGCAAGTCACTCCTACCACTAGCATATGCATCTCTCAATTGAATGTAGCATCCATTGAAGAAAGAGACCTTCTCCGTAGCTTGTGCTAATGGCCCTTCAGATGGCTTACTTTCCTCTTCCTCTCATCTGGCGTAGTGCCATTGAAAGCTTCGACAACCTTGGTCTAGTAGGTTTCCCCCTTTCTTGCATTGTCTTCGATGGGATTAGTTGAGTTATTGAGTCATACACTAACCTGACAATGACGTGAAGTATATTCTTGTTTTAGATATGTTTCTTTCAGTTGGATGGAAGCCCATTGAATTTTTCGGTGTTCTGGAAATTAATTTATTAATTTTTATCCTTATGGTTAGGATGGAGTTGCACTAGTATATATACATGGGGTCCATGCATTACTTATAGGGTCCATGCAGATTTCCTAATTTCACAAGAGGTATTATAAATCCTTATCACAGAAATTATAAATCCTAATCAGAGAAGTTTTGTGCAACAACTATTTCAGCACGGTTCGGTTGTTGTCAAACAAATCGAATACACATGGCACTATGCAAATTTTATCTAGGAACTGAATTTCGAAATCTTGGGCAGAAAATTAGTGAAAATGGTATTCCCAATTTGCTTATAAATTTGTTCGGTAACAATTTGCTAAAGAATATAGCACCTTCAGTAGTTCAGTAACCTCCGTAGCAGTATCACTAACACCTATTGGCGTCTGATCAATAGTGCTGGTGGCCACAATCTAAGGAGGATTCAAAGAGATGATAACCTATACATCTCCCTGATCAACTTAGATTGAACTATTGAAGCATCGAGCAAACATATCACAATCATATATTTTGCATTTAATTGTTCTTGCTGCTGGCTGGATTGCACTACATATAATTAAGGAAACATTAAGTTTTTTATACTTTGCATTCTACAACAGGTTGGTAGATCAAGCTAGAGGAAACAGTGTGGTAGATTCCACTATAAGTAGACAACAAGTATGAAAAACACTATAAGCAAGCCGGAATTAAGCTATCTTTTTTTCTTGAGAAAGGAATCAAATTTACAAAAGCATATATGTTTGGCATTGCAATTTCACACAGAACTTTTAAATCCTCATCACAAAAATTATAAATCTTAATCACAGATATTTTGACTAGTCAAGCAATAAAATATATTCCAATGCTTCTAATATTGTACCATATATCAACTATCTCAACACATCTTTTGATTCCAACACAGCAAGCAATATACCGAAAATTAAAACAATGCTTACCAACTTGAGATTCTCTTCGTGGGTGTAGTACATCCTCTTGTTTGCATTATTTCCTGCTTCAGGAGTAGCTGCCACCCTGTGCCGCCGTCCAGATCCAGATCCGGAAGCAGGGGGGACTTGGACAGCAGGAACCGTTGGTGGTGGCTGGGTGGGGAAGAGAGGGAACGGAGCATGGGCGTAGAGCAATGGCGGCTGCGCACCCATGGGAGCCGTCTGGCTTGCTGACTGCGAGGGGTGGCTTGCCATGTTCGGATCTTGCAGGAGGTTGAGAAAGCCACCGGGAGGGGTCAGATCTGTCCAAACCTAAACGTAATCCACGAGCAAAGAGGTTAAACGAGGACAACGAAGGCGGCGGCGGCGTCGATTAGGGTTAGGGTTTGGTGGCTTACCTCTCCTCCGGAGCGAAATCCACCATCAACAACGCGGAAACAGAGCTAAATAGGGCAGCCCGAGCACGAGAGAACAAGCGTGGTCGCGCGCAAGACGAGGGCGGATTGGGGATTTTTTTTTGCGGCATGGAAAGGGAGGAGAGGTGTCGCCGAGGCATGGTATCCACCAACGCGGCTCCCCAATGAATTTCCTTGGCCTCCGGTGCAAGAGCGAGCGTGGCACCAGTGGCTTGCGGGAGCTGCGCGCGCCGTGCTTAGGGCACTCCCCCGCTGAGCTGTCGCCGCGACTCCTACGTAACAAGCTGAGACCACTCGCCACGTAGGAGCGTTGTACATGCCCTCATCTACGACACTCGCACGGCGGGTAGCACCACAGGTGTCCCACCCGATCGACTTCCATTCAATTCTTGGTACGTGAAGGGTCGTCGATGGTCTCCGCCGCCGGCCGGTAGCGACATAGGCAGGGACTGGTCGTGGAGGAGCATCTCGTGACGTCGACCTCGCTAGCTCTTCGTCTCGGAATATTGCAGAAAAATTCTAGGCAACTCTTTTGAGGTATGAAACGTACATTGAACTGTAATTCAGAGATCATTACAAAAGGTTCTTTGCCCAAGTAACTTGTAACTCAGGCGGCACAAACCCTGCGAGTCAACAAGCACGTATTAAATTCAACATACAAGGAGGGGGGTGGGCAAGGCAAACTCCAAAACTGACTCGGGTAAGAACTGGTGATTAAGTATATGCTTGACAATTTGATTCCAGCAAGGTACATTCATCCAGTACAAGAGCCTCTCGTAGCTCAAATAAAAGACACAACATTTGGCATGCCATTCCTACACAATACACACTAGAGGATACAGTCCAAAACTACAAGCTCCAAGTTATGTGAGCTATTTCCTCAAGAATATTAAAAAAAAATCCATCAGGGGCGTGCGCAGACGATAAACTGGTTAGCAGCCAGACATAATTTCTACCAGGCTGAGGATGCAGTTAGTTTCAGAAAATAACAATTGGATCCAGCAACTTATTATTCCATCTTTAGTTTTTACATTGAGCATCAAGTTTGTCCAGAATCCTGCTCTGTTTCACCTACATGCTGTAGAGTGGCTAGATCTTTTACCCTCCATTGCATCTTTCTTTTTTCGGCAATCCAAACAAAGATATGGACCTCCCCAGGGGGCGCATGGGGAAGAGCAGTAACTGCCTCCATTTTCAGTCATCAAACCTTCAAATGGTTCTTGGTCCACTTGGCAAATGGCACAACGAAAAGGTGGCGAGGTTGCTTTCAACGACAAATTCCTACCCAACCTGAAAGGCCAAGGGCTTGGTTGTTAATGGCAACCTCATATGAGCAAACATAGAAGTAATTTGGGTTAAACAATCAGAAGTAGACAACTAGGCACTGGCGTAGCTTGAGTAACAACCGTGAAATTTTCATAAGAGCTAAACAGCACTCAAATCTTTATCACCACTCAAAATGCAGTTTCTTTTCCAGGCTTCAATAAGAACCATCTGTGCACAGGACATACCAAAATATAGGACTGGCATACCACCTCCAGAACTAATTTCAAATGTAGTTGCAAAATGTGAAAATAATAAGGGTAAAAAGGTTGGTTGGCCCTCTGTGACCAGCACAGCTGACAGAACGGGAAAACACAATTTTCTTTAACATATTCAAATCAGCTAAAATATTCTAATCAGTTATAACCTATAAATTATAAATGGAATATGGAATTACAAATAGGAAATGGCACACAATCTGTTCTCAAGTTTGACAGAAGTGATGTGACATGTCAACAACAGAGCATCAGTGTAAATAGAAGCACAATTCACTATCTTGGGGCACCATTATAGATGGATCAACAAGGAACGCCAAACTAGATAGATACTGCACTGATTGCTCAGATCCAAATTCCAGATTTACAAATAAGTATTCTGAACGAATGAAATATTTCAATACGAGCAAGTTTAAATGCACGGTTGAAAACTGAAACTACAAGCATACCTAACAAAGGAATTATGCAGACAATGCAGGTGGTACAAAGTTTCATGGGTTCTCATACATGTGCATAATGGCCAAACGTGACAATAGTAACTTGATAAAAAAGGGACACAGAACGACTACACAAGCCCGCCAGAGATAAAACAAGCATCCGAATGATCAAGAAAACATGCCAATCTTACCATGCCGTACTGAAGGTATGTGATCATCTAGGAAATAGGCATGATAGATGTTCAGTCAAAAAATCACTGGTTTAAAATAGCTTAACAAATAATGAAACTTACTTAACTATGAGGATGCGATTGACTCAAACAAGTACATGATAGATCCAGTAACTAGAGCATACCTTTCTTCCAACATTGCAGAGCCTTCTTCAAATAATTCCTCCACAGAGCCAAAAGAGGCAGATTTGCCTCCAAGCTTTCCAATTGAACTGTGTGACCTTCTACCAAAAAGAAGCGACTTGAACTTGCTCTGGTTTTTCTTTGGGGACAACTGCGGCGATGTTAAACGATAATCGGATGGGATGATATCAACCACCACACAAGTGGTGTCATCTTTCAGCCCACTTTTTTTGAGAGCTTGCTGCACGAGTAAAAGTAAGAATGGATATTAAAATTTGTAATTGAGTCTACCATGCCAAATACCACAAGCAACGACATGTATAAGTACTACAAGGTACAACCACATGCAGAATTACCTTAACCACAAGCTTTGCAGCCAGTTCTGCAGGTAAACCTCGGCATGCCTTTGCAGCTGCTTCAGAGGGCAGTGCATCCCATATACCATCTGATGCAATGATCAGCCTTCCTCCAATGTTTGAGAGCTGCAATCACCGAATAACAAAGTTACAAACTTAAAAAAGTTCAGCATACAGTACATCATAGAAAAAGAATATATAAATTGCATGCAGGTTTGAAATTCATACCCACCTTAACTTGCTTGACATGTGGAATCGGCACAATGAACTCCCCCACATCCATGTCCCCAATGGATCTTGAAAGGCACAGGCCACCTGGCCAGCACCGGAGAGGGCCAACCTAAAACAAAGCGTCACACAACAATGCATCACAAAAATGTCCCTTTTTTTTTCAATCTGACCATTCTCTACCAAACTCCAGAGCAAATTGGTACCTCCTGTCCGCCGAAGAGATTGAGCCGGCCGACCTCCCCACCGCTAGCAGTAACCCGCTCCCGCTCCTCGGCATTCTCCTCCAGCCGGTGGTCCACGGTGAGTAGCTGCACCTCACCGCCCTGCGTGTCCAGGATGCAGCGCGAGTCGCCGACTGACGCCACCGTGACCGTGAATCCATCGACGACCACCAGTGTCGCCGTGGTCCCCGATACCTCCCCTGGGTTGATACAGGCCGCACAGCGATGTTTAGCTGCGATCTCAAGACGAATCGGCACTGGAAATGATCCGGCTCACCCTTGCGCTGGAAGTCGATGTCGGCCTTGACAAATCCGGCGACGAGCGCGCGCGGCAACGCCTGCAGCCAATCGTCGCGGCTGATGTCCGGCGGCAGCGCGTTCATGACGTGCTCCAGCAAATGCTCCTTGCTGTAGACCGCCGCCGACACCCCGTTGTGGCCGTCGAACACCTGCAGGCGGATCCAGTGCGTGGCATGAGGAACGGAGAGATAGATCAGGGAAGGAGGAGGAAGAGGAGTGGAAAGGGAGAGATGAAGGAGGGCGTACAGCGAAGACGGAGAAGGCGGTGGAGGGGTCGCCGGGGACGCGGAGGCAGTCGGGCTTGACGAGGAAGTAGTCCTCGCCGCGCTTGGCGAAGCCGGCGTGGCCGTAGCGGAGGGAGGGGCGCTCGGAGCCTCCGGCGCGGAGCTCGCGGCCGATGAGTGTGGCCAGCGGCAGCGGCGGCGGCAGCCGCCTCTCCTTGCCAATACCAGCGGTGGCCATCACGTCGCACCCACCAACAACCGTCGTCTATCTCCCAATAAACCGGCTAGAGGGCACCATTTCTGGCGCCGAGAAGGTCGGGGAGGAGGAGGCGCGAGGCGGAGGCGGATTCGGATCTGAGATTGGGCGGCCGTGGCGCAGGCAGCTGGGATCAAGGTGGAATTGGGGACACAGGCTGTGGGTGTGCGTGTACGGCGAGAGGGAGGGAGTGAGTCAGTGCAAAGCTGAGACGAGGCAGCAGGCGACAAGACAGAGAGGGTCAGGCTTATAATTAGGGAGTCGGTGAAATGAGGTGGAGGACCCCGGGCCTAACTCTTGCAAATTAGTTGTCATTCTAATAAATCTTTTACTTCCTTCGTCTTAAAATATAAAAACCTTATTAATAAGTGCATCAATATATAGTTATATTGATGAAAAATAAAAAAATATATATTTTGAAACGAAGGAATTATATTGATAAATCTCTTACTCCCTTCCTCCGTCTCAAATCTCTTAGGATTTTATATTTGAGACGAAGGAAGTACTAACTAAGAAACTATAATAATAAATTACATTAGTATCCTCATTAAATACATTATAGTTATATTTTTAAAGCAATCATTAACTCTAATTAATTAAGATGAATCAATAAAAACTATGAGTGTATTACTACGTAGTTATATTGATAAAGGCTAGAAAGTAAAGTTCACATCTAAAATTGTTTTGAAATATAAGAATAACAAGTATTTTGATAAAAAAATTTAAATACTAGAACAAGTAGTAATTTAAAAGGAGTGAGTACATATTTTAGGGTGTTTTATGCAAAGTTGACCGTGTTTGTTACTACAGCACAAGCAATTGAATTTTTTTATAAGATCTAAACATTCCTACGCTACTATATATGTCGTAAGTCTTTTTTTTAACGTACCAATATAAAGTAAAAAACTAAAATACCCTTCACTTTATCACTCTAATGTATTTATTTCCTACTTTAGTAAACTCTAATATATTAATCGCTCTAAAGATAAAATTTTTGTAAGACAAATAAAGAGAGAAAAAATAAAGTGTTTGTCAGACAAGGAAGTACTTGTCTTATAATCCCATCTTGTTCGAATTTTTTTTTATTTTATCCTAATTACCTCACTCCTTATTCATCTCTCATTTAATAAGAGATGCTAAAGTATTTTCTCTATGATCTTAATCTCTACTTAAATAATCTATAAATAGTCATATTCTTGGACAGAGTGAATAGTTTTTTCCATTATGGAACAATGTTAGTTAATCTATTGCTTATATACTTAGGGGGTGTTTGCTTTTGCTTCTCGCTTATAGCTTCTCCCTGGGTTTTCGTTAGCACGCTTTCCAAAATGTAAAACGATATGTTTTTTATAAAAAATTTCTATATAAAAGTATCTCTAAGAAATCAAATAGATCATTTTTTAAGTTTTTAATAGTTAATACTTAATTAATCACACGTTAATAATATTTTTTGTTTTATGTGCGGCTTATAAGCTAACACAATAAACCAATTCGACAGAGGGAGTAGTTTTTTTTCTCTTTGGAAAGAACGTTTGTTAATCTATACCAGTATAAAGGAAAGCAAAATGATTAATAAAGTGGAGTAGCAGTGGTACTGGGCTAGCAGTGACTTGCATGAATTGTGGGGGTCGGTCTGTGCAGGGCCAGACCAAATGTGCTTTTGCACTTTACAGGCCTGGATGCATTTCCTGCATAATTTCATGATCAAATAGATCGGAAAAGGCGTTCCGTTTTACTTGTTACTCCACTCTAGTACTACTACTAAATTGGCAATGCAGTGTCAGTCGAGCATCCCAAGTTAAAAGCAGTGCCGAAATGTTGTGTGATCTGGCCTCTCCCTCATCAGTGGGAATGGACTGGTTAACCATTGATAATCCATCGATCAATTATCAATGTGATAATGATGCACTAGAGAGAGAGACGGCAGAGCCCAAAACGAGCGAAAAGAAAAGGGGAAGAAAATTATGTAAAACAAAATAAGCCATTAGTATAAGATTAAATAAGTATTAATTATTTTAAATTTAAAAAATAAATTAATATGATTTTATAAAACAACTTTTATAAAAAAATTTTAAAAAAATATACCGTTTAGTAATTCGAGAAACATACCTATAAAAAATAAGAGATTTTTTACTCCTACTGTCAGATTGGAACGGTGCCTACAAGGCGATGGAAAGATGCAGAGGGCGAACTGGAAAGTAAGCAAGCAGCTGCAAGGAAAAGCAAAGCCAGAATACTACTCCGTAGTACTATCGCAGAGAGGGATCGGAGGCTTTTTCGTTTCGTTTATTAACAAATTGGAATAGAGCGTGCGACACGAGGGACGCGTCAGTTGGGTGGCGAGGACAGCCACCCCATAATTATGCTATGCATTGCCTACACAAGTGTTGGTTGGCTAGCTAAGGACCCTTATTTCTCGGTGTCCAATATTCCTCCTCTCTCAATTGCTCCCCTCGTTTCGAAATATGGATACATAGAATTGTTTTAAAAAAACAAAAGATTAAATTAAAAATATAAAATATCTCTTATTAATTATAATGGGTGGAGAGAACTAAAGATGATATAATTGGAGTACGGATCTCAAGGTATTAGAACCATTAGAAATAGCATAAGAAGTAATAAAATAAAATTCGTATATTATATATTCTAGGTAGTTATATTTTAAGATAGAAGAAATACTTAACAGAGCGAATAACTAAAGATATAGCTAGATTGTTTGGAAATTAGCATGTGAATGCAATGCAGGAAACGTTTTCATGCCTGCGACGCGACTATCGAACGAAGAAAAATAGGAAATCTGTGCCAATCGATCTCATAATCTGTCTGTAAGTTAGACGAGGAGCTGATGAATCTTATCTGTCAGTTAGAGGGAGTTGATAGAGATACTCCATTCTAGTATATGATGATGATGACGACGACGATGGATGCTATCTGGATACAGCCGGCCGATCCATGCGACTAACATATACGATCCTGTATTTGTCTCTACTCTACTGACAACTCACGACAGATCGAGGTGGTACTCCACCATATAGGAAGGAGTAGCGAGGTGATGAAGAAAGAGCAAGCAACAGATATGGAGCAAGTTTTATGCTGATGCTGCAGCTGTCTCCAGCCTTCGACGGTGCGGTGCCAGCGCCAACGTACGCGTTCCGACCTAATTTTAACTTCACCTAGAAACAGGATTTTGTTGTTGGACGACCTACCTACGCTGACAAGCAACGATACATTCATTTAGTTCCTTGCTAGCTAGAGCCAGAATGGAGTAATCAACTCAACACAACAGGTGGACGATGCACCAGACAAACTCCATCGGTTGGAGAATGGAGACAGACAAGCGTCGTCGTGGCGCCGCGCTCTGGCTTCTCCCTCCCTCCCTCTCGGATGATGGATCAACGCTAGCCTAGGGAGAGTTCGAATCTAGATGTGTACATGAAAATCTTTCTTATATTTTGTTTTGTGAGCACGCTTTTCAAACTGTTAAACGATATGTTTTTTTAAAAATTTTCTACGTAGAAGTTACTTTAAAAAAATTATATTAATTCATTTTTCAAGTTTACAATAGCTAATACTCAATTAATCATACGCTAATGGCTCACCTCGTTTTACGTGATCTTCTTCTTTCTTTTTTCTCACCTTTAAACTAAGCCTAAGACTATATTTGATTTAGATTATTGAGTGAATTATTATCATAAATTATTGATTGGATTATATAGATGAATTAAATATTTAAGAGATAAACTTAATAAATAGTTTAAAATAGGTGTTCTAAATAATACGGTAGAAGAAAGTTTCTTCAGAAAATATATTTTTTAAAGTGTGAAACAAATATTTCGTTTTAATAATTCGATAAATAAAGCAAAACAAATGGGCCTAATGCTCTAAAACAAATGGGACTAATGCTCTATCTGGCTCTCTTCGTGTTTTAGCATCGGACCAAACCAGCCTTTGAGTTCCAAGGCAATTAAACCTCCTGTAACAAATCAGCACCGGATCTCTGCTTTGTTGCATGTATCTCTTCAAGTCAGCGATGCTTTATACTCCATCCTTCCAACAACGTAAGTATGTTTCGAGTTCCTTTCAGAGATTAAGGTTAAGATGAGCAAGGTTACGAGTGATTGAGACAAATAAGTAGGTAAAAGAATTAAATAAAAGATGATTATAATTGGTTATGATGAGAAAGTTGTGGGCTTCTGGTTTTAAAAACCGAAAACCTCATGTGTTTCCCTGTACCAATCTCTGGATCAATAGTTGATATACACATACATAGCCAGTACAAAACATATATCGAAATGAAATAAGGCTAAAGGGTTAATTACCTTTATTACGGGCGATATGAGACTTATCAGATAAACAGGCAACAGGAAACCAAATTAGTAGTAGGCCCAACAACAAGCCTACAAGCAGTTGACTAGGGTCACGACCTAGTGTCAACCGACACTCCGTTCATCCTGCTGAGAGTGCGGACACACGAGCAAGGTCTTCTTTTCTGACCTGATTTTCTGCTAAAAATGTAAATTGAGCAACAATGAATACAAACGTACTCAGCAAGCCACCACTACAAGATGCATTAGTGTAATATCGGATTCAAGGGTGGCAAGGCTTATTTGCAGAAAGCAACTTTCACAAATCATTTCATAAACCCTAGACCTAGCGGTTTTGACTGAAAACAACGTTATGTTTAAGTTGTTAACTGATAGCGAGAATTGTCATCTCCTCCTATGCTTTCCTTGGTTCGGCTTACCCTCGCATCCAGTTTTAACCCATTTTCCAAATCTCGACATTCCTATATCATAGGAGAGTCCACCTGCCGTCATCCTAACCTAGTCTAAGCAAGATTAAAACATCTAAGGCTAGTCAAGTGTATAACGAGTCACGGTGCTCCTTTAAACGCGAGCACGGCTATTCGAATAGATTGTTTTTACTCACACTGCAGCAGATGTACGCTTTACCCGCAATCCGTGACTCAACCAATACATAAGACTTGTCACGACCCGGCCTTTTGGTTTTCCTCGCATTGTGGCACCCGCTCCAAGAACTATGAGCCCTCATGCACCCCTAGCACCCAACGCCTCGAGCTAGTGGTGAGATGAGTCCTAGAACCCGAGATATGCAGGCATTACACTATATATATACCTAGGGTGCATTTTAGGTTTCGGCGCCCTCAATCACAACCGCACAACACTTTGCATCATCGTACGTTCAGTGTGCAGAACCAACCATGACTAGGGTGCCGCCCCACTCGGGTCACCTAATCCTCTAGGTCTATGCCCATACAAGAAATGCGGTCGTACTCTGTTCGTTTTCCGTATAGTTTCTTGACTCGGTCCTTAATTGACCTGGATCGGCGCTAGCATTTTCATAGAACCACCTAATTCGATCCGTGCCGCCCTAGTCGAAATCAGTTTTGTATCTTTAAGCTTTTGGTTTTCACAAACGTTTTTATGTGAGATACACGGAGTGGCGCTCATGTCTCCACCCGTTTATCGATAATTACCCCACCCTAGGCAATCATCCCCTCATTACCCTTAAACTTGTCACGAGCACATAATATACGAACAACTAATTAAGCATGACTAAGCATGGTCATTATATGACTAAGGACTGAACATAATACGGCAATCAAGGTACAGGGAAACAATACCAAGAAATGGCTAAAGCAATTAGGTACGCAATTTAAATATAGCATGCATTTTGTTTACAACCAAAACATTTTGCAGTATAGGATCAACATGATCATGGAGGAGAGCGTGGTGACTTGCCTTGATCATGGCGATTTGTAATTTAACTTGCTCTTTTACCCTTGATCCAACCTTCAGCTCTTCAAATGGCTCCTTCACTATCCTCTCGATAGCGGCTCGCCCTAGTTTACGCTAGAAGAAGCAAATACAATAATCAACTAACATACAAAGCCTCAAACCTAATCTTAAGGAGGTCTAAGAGATGGCCAGTCCTATTCCTAAGCCCACGACTAGGGAGCTTTTTAATCTAAGCAAAAAGCTGAGGGTTTGGCTTGATTCTATCTACAGGTCCTTCGGAGGACATGGCTATGAGCAAACTAAGGCGGGGCAAAGGACTAAGCTAGCTATAGGGTTAGTAATACATCTCACACATTTTTCTCTTGTGATTTATCCTTAAGGTGGTTTAGATAGCTTCTTCCATTTATCCCTTTTATTGATAAGCTTATTGTTAAATCGAATTCATATGGTCATTTAGGCTTATGACCTTGTTATTATGTCTTATAAGTATACGGCTAACAACGTGCTAGACGGTTTATGATTGGGTCATGCTCTTTGGGAGTGAGCTAGGGCCTTAAATCATTTTTGAATGAGAGGTCGCCACTGATAATATGTTAGTAGTGTGTCTTTGGTTGGGTTTATATTTATGTGAGTGTAGAACAACTTATAAAGATGTTCAAATTGTTAAAGGAACTTTTCTTTATTTTAACTGGTTCAACAATGGACCTCCGCTTTGTTATAAACGTTGGTTCAAGGTGTGTGGGTGTTTACTTGAGGCAAAGTTTTATTCGGCTTTTAAACATTAGGTCAACCGAATAACAGTTGTATTTTCCAGGTGAGGGTATTTAATTGATTTGGATCGATTCTTAGACATTCCTAGGTATGTTTCACTTGTATGTACCACATGATGTATGTAATTATGTTAGCCACTTAGTATTTTACTAGGAAGAAGCTTTTATTAGGCTTCCTTGAGTTTACCAGGAAGAAGGCTTCCTTGAGATTTAAAGGTCAAAAGAGTATTTATTTGTGGCTTTCAAGACTATAAGTGTACATAATCTAGTCATGTTTTCGATTAAGAGTGCTTTAGTAAATCCTCTATGTTTTTATCACAATATGAAGATTTAAGGATCATCCATGTTCCATGTTTTAGGGCTACAAAATGTGCTAGCATGTCTTAGAGTTAAGATAATTAATATTTTAGTCAAAAATTTGCTAAGGGCAATTTTTAGAATGGTTATTACCTCACCATTCTGATGTATTTAGCACTTTGTGCATGAAATATATTTGAGGCCACTTTTATTTTTGTTCCAAAAGATATACATTGAATTTACAAAATTTTAGAGACAAGTTTCACTCAATTTGGAGTTTGTTTGAATTAGTTATGAATTTCCAAAGGTTAAATCAGCTTTTACTTCATTAAACAAAATAGTTTGCACTGTGTCTGATTTTTATTCATTTTCTTGAAATATTTTTGTAGAGGAAAAGGTTTAGTTCACTGACAGGTGGGTCCTGACATATTTTATTGGTGAACCATTATTTTTATAGAGGGAAATAGCATTGAGCCATTGACAGGTTGGGCCAAGGTCAATTTTGACCGGGTCAAAATGACCATCAAATGGCCATGGGCCCACATGCCATTGTCTCATACTTAAAACATAATTTTAATTAGGGTTTTAAAGGGGTGGCCCACATGTCAGTGGCCTTATTAGTAGGCATGGCCCGCATGTCATTGATACACTAGTCCCGTCATCAACTTAATCCATCATTAGCCTAAAACGAAGTGGGGCCCACTGTCAGACTCTCACCTCTCCTCTTAGTCTCTTTCTTACTTTCTCCATCGCTCCCCTGTTCCTCTCTTCTCTGCTCCCCCTCGTTCGCTTTCTCGCTCTGTCTCTGGCTCTCGCCCCTCACGCGCGGGCGAGCTAGGGATGGGTGCGTGGAGCCTGGCCAGGCCGGAGCCCGGGGAGACCGGCGGGGACCGCGTCCACCACTGGGCTGGCGTGGCGTAGGGAGGCGGCCATGGTTTGGTATGGCGGCGCGGCGGTTCGGGACCTCGGACGCCGGCGAGGCGGCGGTCTCCCAGGGAGGCTGAGTGCGGCGGCGGAGCTTTCGGCCTCCGGGGCGACGCCCAGTGGGCTCAAAGCGGCTGGCGGCCAAGGGACGGCAGAGCGCAGCTGTGCGGCGGCGGCGAGGCGAAGCTCGGGTTTTTCCGGCGAAATCCGCCGTGCCAGTGGCATTCCAGCCGGTGTAGTGCTCGTGGGGGCCTTTCCATGGTGAGGGAGGAGGTTTCCCCTCACTTGCCTCGCTCGGAGCGGTGCTGAGGCGTGGCGGATACGGTGGCCGCCGCTACGACGCGGGGAAACTGCTACGGCGGCAGGGCTCCGGCGGGTGACGGTTAAATTGGCCGGGGCGCGAGGTACTGGAGGAGGCTGGGAGGAAGCAGGCACAGAGGCTTGCCGCGGGGTGGCCGGGTCGGGGAGGACGGCTGTTCGTCGTCGCGGCCATGCGTGGGCAAAACACGGTGTGGCCGCTGGTGGCAGAGCGCACGGTATGGCGGCGCGTTGTTGGCGGCGGGGCTGGTGGCTTACCACCCTTGCCGTTGCAGGAACACGCGGAGGGAGAGAAGATGGGGTGGTGGAGCGCTTCGCGCGGTCGTGGCGGAGCCGAACAGGGCACTAGCAGAGTGCTCCCGTGCACGTGCGGGCGGGCGTGCGTTTCCGGCGGCGCCAAAGGCTTGGCGGCGGAGCTCAACACAGGGAAGCCATGGAGGGGGAAAGAGAAGGGGCGGCAGGTCGGCTTCTCACCGGGCGGCAGCCGGGGAGTGGCACACCGGGCGACGAGACGCGGCAAACGACGGCGGCGAGGTTCGGATCGCGGATCGTCTAGGCGCCGTCCGCGGCTACGGCGTCGTCGGCTTCGTGCTTGCGCGCGGCACGGGTCTCCTCGTCCCTGTTTTAGGCTCGGCCGAGGTCCGGCTCGGGCGAGGCGAGGAAAAGGACAGAGGAGGCCGGCGTTTCGGTTTTATAGTCGGCGAGCGCGGCTCCTCTCGCCGCGAGAAGCCGAGAGGCGAGGTGCAGGGGTCGCCGCGCCATCTATGGCGACGTGGGCACCGTCCTCCGTTCCCTGTGGCTGTCCTGGGCGAGGACGCGTGTGACACAGGGAATGAAGGGAAGTCGTCGTCCATTATAGGCGGTATGGTGCTTGTCCTTCGTCCCAGCAGCTGCTGTGGCCGGGACGGGCGCGTGGCGATGGTGCATTGAACGGGGTCTGTGCGGCCTTCGTGCTCTGTCGTGTTGCACGCGCAGCTAGCGGGGAGGTTGTGCGTTGCACGGGAGCCGGCCGAGGCGCACGGAATGAGTAGGCGGCACGGGTTGCGAGCGGCGGTGCGGGTCTGGCACGTTCATGCGTGCGTAAGGCCGCGTGGTGTCTGGCTCACCGTCACGACGCGGCGACGCACTGGCGGCACGCGGGATTGGCGACGCATGGAGGATGCAGGAGCGGGGGCGCACGGCTTGGTCCGTCAGGGCACGCGGGCGAGCGGCGAGTCGCATGGCGGCCAGACGAGACGCGCGGCGAGGCGTGGCGTCGCGCAGGCGGGAAGCCGTAGCCATGGCGACGGTGGAGTTTGGACTGTCCCCGTCGAGCGGCAGCGGACTCCGGCGTGCGGTTGGCGGCCACGACAAGTGGGTGGCGGCGCGGCTGACAGCTGCGACCTGCAAACTCAAATCATTCGAGCAGAGAACGCGAGAGAGAAATCAATGATCTTGTGAACACATAGAACAACAGGATGTTTTTGGCGCTGCGTAGAACGTTACAGCATTTTCTCTATTATCTTCTCCTTTTATTGAGTACAACAAGTAAGACGTGGGCATGATGGCCCGACATGCGCGGTCATGAACTCATCGAGGCCGCGCGACGCGCTCCGTGCAGAGCTCAACCTGTGCATGGCCGAACAAAACGCAACCACGCACTTGACCAGAACAAAGCATAGGAAGAAGGGAGGCTAACAGAAAAGAAAGAATCCTAAGGTTCCAGACTGAACAGGCACAAGTTTATTTCTAACAAATCTCCCCCTAAACCTTGGGATGTTCATACCTGGCACCAACGACACCAATTAGCTCGCACAGCTCCTAGAATCTCACTCGAGCCAACGGCTTGGTTAGAATATCAGCAAGCTGTTCAGCAGAACTTGAAAACTCGATGTCGATCTTCCCAGACTCCACACACTCACGAATGAAGTGAAAACGTGTCTGAATGTGCTTGCTTCGATCATAGTGGATTGGGTTCTTGGTGAGGGCAATGGCGGACTTATTGTCCACCTTCAATGTTGGCGAAGTGATTGGACTCCCCATGATCTCCTGGAGCAGTCCAGCCAGCCACAATGCTTGACACGCCGCTATTGACGCCGCGATGTACTCTGCTTCACATGATGAGAGGGCCACCACCTTCTGCTTCTGTGACACCCAGGTGATGGGACTGTTTGCCAGGAAGAACAGCCCTCCACTCGTGCTTTTGCGGTCGTCGAGATCACCGGCCATGTCACTATCGCTGTATCCCAGCAGCTTGAACTCTCCTGGCCTTCCTTTGACGTACATCAAACCGTGGCCTCAAGTCCCAGCCACATACCTGAGAATGTGCTTGACTGCTGCCATATGATCCTCGCGAGGTTCAGCCATGAATCTGCTGATGTAGCCAACCGCGAATGCGAGGTCCGGTCTTGTGTTGATGAGGTACCGCAGCCCCCCAACAATGCTGTGAAAACTTGTGGCGTCAACCGGTGGAGCAGTACTTGTCTTACTTAGCTTGAGCTTGGGCTCCATTGGGACTTGACAGGGATTGCATTCTGCCATCCCCCCTTGTTCCAGCAGCTTCTAGGCGTAGGTAGATTGCGCGAGGAAGATGCCAGTGCCGTCTTGGTGTACCTCAATCCTGAGGTAGTAGGAGAGCAGTCCCAAATCACTCATTTGGAACTGCTCAAGCATTTCTTGCTTGAAGCGTGCAATGTCGTCGTCCACTGGGCCGGTGATCAGGAGATCGTCGATGTAGACTCCTACCACCAGCGGCTTGCTTGATGTGCGCCGTGTGTACACGGCATGCTCGTGGGCGCTCCTCGTGAAGCCGAGGGAGCTAAGGCAGGTGTCCAGCTTGGCATACCATGCCCTCGGCGCTTGTCGCAGCCCATAGAGGGCCTTGTTTAGCTTCAATACTTGGCCGGTCTTCCCGATGGCGAAGCCTGGCGGCTGCTGGACGTAGACCTCCTCTTGGAGCTCATCGTTCAGGAATGCCAACTTCACGTCCATGTGGTGGACTCGCCAATCTTCATGGGCCGTTGCTGCAAGGATCATCCTCACCGACTCTAGCCGCGCCACCGGAGCAAAAACCTCATCGAAATCAATGCCCTGTTTCTGGACATACCCCTTTGCAACAAGTCGGGCCTTGTGCTTGACGATGTGCCCGTGCTCGTCGCGCTTTGTTTTGAACACCCACTTGAGGCCGATGGCACGATCACCTGCAGGGAGATCAACAGCCTTCCAGGTGGAGTTGTCTTCAATTGATCGCAGCTCCTCCTCCATGGCAGCACACCAGCACTTCTCCCGTTCTGCTTCTGCAAACGTGGATGGCTCCTCTGCACTCACAGCAAGAAGCTCATTGGCAAGCTCCCATTGCGCCTGCTCAGGTACTGCTGCATCTCCCAGAATATTATCCATCCTGCGAAAACGAAGTGGAGCATCGTCGTGTTCATCATCAAGATCAGCCTCGCCGCTTGGGGATGAGGCAAGCTTGATAGGGGCTGGAGGTGTTCCTGGTGCAGCTTGAGGGAGCTCCTGATCGCTTGGTTCGACGTGCGAGATCGTCATGAACTCCACCTCGAACGGTTCTTGATCCTTGTTGCCGGCCTCCACTGCATCTTCACCCTAGTCCCACTGAGCATGCTCGTCGATGTTAACACCAAAATTTGGTACGGTTCAATGCCATGTTCGGTTAAGGAAAGGAGCCATATCAGCCGTTGGAAGCTGATCTAGAAAAGCCTAAGCTTGGGAAAGAATCGTGAAGACCACGGCATGGAGTCAATTACCTTATCTATTAATTAGGTAGTTTTTATACTTTTTAGATGAACCTGATCTCGTGTCCGATCAGGGCTTATAATTTTCCTTTTATAGATAGGAAACTACTGTTTCGTGTCCAATCAGGACTGTAATAACTCAGGGTATAAATACGTATTCCTGGGGACCTTGTAATCTATCTCAACGATCAATACAAATTCGGCGCATCGCCACCCTCTTCAACAGGTTCTTGCTTCTCGAGCCGGGCTGCATCGGTTAGGTCCGAACTCCTGCGAGAAGGTAAGTCTCATTACCCCGACTATCTATCGGCTAGGACTTCCTCGGTTAGGTTCGGTATTCTAGTCGATCTATGGTAGTCGGCTTACCACGGTGTATCTATTCTGTCTACGGCTGCATCAGTTGAGTTTGATCTCTTAGGCTGAGTCGGTATACCACATCACGCGTGCATAGTTTTCATCGGTTTACTGGGGATAGTTTATCGTCAGTTTGTGCTGCATCGGTTGGGTCCGACCTACTAAACTGAGTGATAAGTTGTTCCTGCTAGGCCGATGGTTTCTGTGCAAGCGTCTTACCGGAATGTATAGCCGGTAAGTTATCATATACATCACGATTGCATTAGATTTATCGGCTCATCGAGGTTCTTTTATCATTGTTAATCTGTGCTGCATCAGTTAAGTTTGAACTACTAGATTGATAGTGATAGATTTATCCTTGTTGAGTCGATAGGTTTTATGCAATGTTCTATCGGAGTGCTTAGCCGATAGGTTATCTTTACTATATAAAGCCGACTGCATTGTCTTGATAATTTTGCCTATCTGCTCTACCATCGGCTTAAAGCCTATGTCTACATGTTTTTTTCTGGTAGTCGGTTAGTTTGTGTACCTATATCATGATCGGCTTTTCGGCCGATGTACATGTTCTATCTGCTGGTTTATTATTTATATTATCATCAAGCACAGGCTGATTTATTTATTTATATCGTTATCGGTTTCTTAGCCGATACACAAGTCACTACAAACTTCTAACCCTTGCGCAACGACGAGAAAACGTTGCAATAGGCCCAATTTGGTTGCAAAAGGTAGTTCTTGCCACCAAATCGCGTTCGTTGCCAATGGTTGCAAAAAGTCACGTTGCAATAAGAACTTGCAACCGTTGGTAGTTTGGCGTTGCAAGAGTTAGCATTTCTTGCAACCATAGCTGTCCGTTGCCAAGCATGGCAATAGGGCGTTATCGCAACACTCACTGGCGTGGCAATACGAGCACTTGCCACGCTCGTCTTCGTAGCAACAGGTGGTAAATGCAACGAGCGATAGCGTAGCAATAGAATTTTGTTGCCACACTAGAATTTTGTTGCCTAAGGTGTTCTTGCCATGACCGTTATGCCGTGGCAATAGTATCATTTGCCACACAAATTTAGCCGTTGCGAGATACCGTTCATTATTGCCACGCCTGCGGTGCCGTTGCAACAGTATCATTTGCCACGCAATTTTATTCGTTGTGGGAGATTAATTGTTATTGCAACAATAGTAATGTCGTGGCAATACTATTATTTGCAACGTAAATAAGTCTGTTGCCATAGAGCATATTGCCACGCATCGCGGCTCGTAGACATAGCTTTTATTGTAACGCTAGTAACATTTAATTTTGGTTTAATAAATCATCATTGCAAATCAATAAACCATAACAAAAACAATTGCACTCACATATATTAATTATAATCAATCATTCAATATGTTGCCAAACCATGGAAATAGTAGCTAAAATCATAAACGAGTGTACAGTTCACTCATTATTTGACAACTTTTAAAAACTTCCTAACATCTATGCAGCACTCGAGAGTTTCCTAGCAGCCCAACATGTCATCGCCTCGGCTATGTCCTCGCTTGATTATGAGCCTCCCACTGAAACCTTGTTCACCTACTGCCAAAAGAATAAGATTGGGATATTAGAACAATATTAAGTTTACTAATTCTTGCACAAAATGTAACGAGATTTAGATATAATATGGTTCTAATTAATCAAAACTATGGAAACAGTCATGTATATATAATCAGTTTGCTATCAAATTCTCTGAATTTTTAAGGCAGCAGCAGTACAGTTGATTAGAAAAATCATAACTAGAGTTCTAGACAACGAAAATTTATATTCTTTTACAATACGGAAAGCCCATAAAATTCTCTACATCTTTCTAGTTATTTGTTAAATAAGATTCTGCAGTTATTATGGTTGAAAAACACAAACGCCCACTGCTGTTCAGAGCAAGGTCAAAACCTGACCGGCTACTTACAAAATTCATAACTCCCAATTCTCCAGGGCTAAAATCATGACCTTTCATGATGACAAACATCTCTAAACCCTCTACAACTTTGGTATTATCGAGTATCACAGAAAAGGTAAATTACTACTCGGAACAATTCACCCAATCAAAACTGCACAAGCTGCAGTTTTCAGCACGTATGTTAAATGTATTTTCTACATTTCCTAGTTCTACAAGGAAGGTCACATTTGATAAAATTTCAGCAAATGATGCAAGAATTTAGATTCCAATTAGCTGATAAAATATTGCAGTAGTTACCTTCCTCCTTTTGGGATTATTTCTTATTCTATTCATCAGCTGCTGTGAAGTGATATATGTCTTCGGTGCAGCCACATTTGCAGTGTTTTCGTTGAAAAGACTTTTACTGAGAGTTGCAGTACTTTTACTGGAGCGAGTAGGTGCTGGTGCATCTTTTTGTACGGTGACAATGCTTTCAGGCTGAGTCTACAAACATTAAATTGTTTGATCTATTTTAGCTATAGTTCAAGGTACATAGCTCAAGATACATGGAACATAGTGCAATAGTATCATTACCTCCTGTAACCCATCTTCATTTTCAGTTTCATGTTCACCAGTCCCATCTTCCTCTTGTATGCTTGGTGCAACTTGTATACTGGCATTGTTTTGCGGGGTACTCTACACATACAAATATTGTGGTAAAAGATTAGGCATCATAATCATAAGTTTATTAAGAGGACAAAGGATGAAAAATTATTCTAATACCATATTCATAGTTCCTTCTTTGTGCTGCGCTAGCATATTAAGAAATTCTTGCTTCATTTCTTCTCTTATGTTTATCTTAGCATTTTCCAGCTCCTCTTACATCCTCCTCCTATTTTCTTCTTTCTCCCTTTCCCTTTCTGCAGTTTCTTGCGCAATCTGTTCTTTGAGCTTCTCAACCTCCGCTTCAAAAGCAATGCTCTTCTCCCTAGCTACAGCTTGAGCACGTGCATGTACTTCAAGGTTCTCTTCCATAAGTTCTCTGTGAGTGCGATACGTAGCCAAATATCCATGTCCATGTAATTAGGATGATTTGATTTGTGTTGTTTCTTTGTAGCATGACTGAAAAATCATGTTCTCCTCAACAGTTGTAAGTGTTTGTCTATCAGGTTCTAAGCCAATCTCACCAATTTTCATGGCTGTATTTTCCTAAATTAAATAACAGAACCTGTTAAGAGTTGCTTGACACAACCAACAGCTATAAAAAAGACTTGACGAAACATTTACTCACATATACTGAAGCTGATACAGAATTTGACCATCTGCCATATTTTGTGTGAGTGGTCCTCCAAAGAAGAAGATCACTTGGCTCTTCACCAGTTTCTTGGTCTCTCTAGGATGCCACAATACAATTCAACACACAAGTATTGCATCATACAAGGGAAGGACTAGATTAGTGTATCCAATGATTACCTACTCAAAGCTACATTGTGAGAAGTTTTTTGAACCCATCAGATGCCTGGTTCTTTGCTGCTGACGGTTGGAGGAGTTCTGGCTGCTAACTTTCTGCAGAATGAGAACAAGTGGTATGTAACAATGCAACTAAGGTTGATCAAGTTTGTTTGACAAAGTAGATTTTACTAGAACTGACCTTGAATTTATCAGATCCAAAATACAACTGCAAGTAATGCCACTCAAGAAGGTGTATTTCTTCGGGTTTATTTCGTATCCTCTCACCATAACTATTATAAGCCCTGTATGTGGCACTCAGAGCTGATCGCCATCCTTTGTACCGCTCCTTGGCAATGTTCCATATTTTCTCTTTTCTTTTATCCTCATCGTCAATGTTGATGAAGTTCCACCTAAGCTGTTTACCATTAAAAAGCAATCAAATGTTTCATCACAATTACTTATACGCATCGCACGAGTAGGAATCAAAAATAGTACACATCATACCAGTATCTCATCTGCAATTTCTTTTTTGACTTGTTCTTTTATATCCTTCCAACTGTTTACTCCAATTAGTGGGGCCCATTTCCTTGTAAATAATACAACCTCATCGACAAATGCACGGGTATTCGGTCCAATGGGACCTCCACGCCTTTCTGAAAATTCGATTGGGAGTTTTTGAGTGCGTTCCTTAACTCTCTTGTTGCCTACTGTAAATCCTTTAACAGTGTCACGACCTCTTTTCTTGCGTTGATTGGAGCCATGTCCTTGCAAAAAAGACAATAACAAACTTGAGCTATTCTAGTTCTCGATTAAGATATGCGAACCCAATATTAAAAGTACATGCATGATCACAAACCATTTCCCTCGTCCCTTGCCTTCCTTGCATGGCTTGGCCTATTTGAGGGTGGTGTCGCATTGCTTCCATTACTTTCATCGTCTTCGATTATGATACCATCGGTGTCACGTTGCTCAACAAATGCCACTGCACACAAGGTTAAAGGTTCAATTTTAAAAAAAATTAGTAGTAAAATACACTGGTTGAAGAAGGAAAATAAATTACTAATTTCTGGAATGTCCCCTTTCATCCTTAAAAATTCCTTATACGTGTTGACCGTTTGATCCCTAGTGTCATCCTTCAAATCTGTTAGTCACCAAAAACATGTAAGATAAGGTGTAGTTTATATAAAGGTGCTAAGATTATGAACAAAACGAAAACATATGCGGAAACATAGATGATATACTTTTGGATTGGTCCTGTGGTAGCTTCTTTAGCCAGTCCTTGTATGCATCAAAAGGATCATCCATAAACGGATGCTCATCTTCTTCCAGCTGCTGCCTTGGTCGCTTGAGGGGTGTTATACTGACTTGCTGTGCTGTCTCTTGCTCCTTTGAGAGTACTAATCTGATTTCCTTCTCACTCTCATTGTCTTGTAGCATAATCTCTACATGTCTGACATAATCGAGGGGCTGAAGAGTAGCTGCATCTCTTCCACAACGCTTCTTGTAGTATAACAAGTCCCGGATAGCATACCCAAGCTGGTCCTTAAGAGATGTCAATGTTGAGAATTTTATATCAGGCCTTTCCACTTTGAACATTACATACTCCTAATCTGGAAGTCCATTCTTGCAATGAACATAAAGAGTCCACATTTCACCCGTGCCACTGCATACATACGACAATGGTTGATAAATAAACAAGAATAAAAAAGAGTGCACAACCTCGTCCGTGGCAACGTCAGGTCACCAGGGCAATGACTTGCCTGCAATCTCGCAAAGACAAAGTAGTACTAGCACATATCCTATTCCACCGCTCGTACAAATACTCATTGTAACTTTCAGGTTTCATTCAGTTAGCTTTTGCTCATTTGACCTGACACGAAAGGTTCATAGCATTGAACCATTACTACAACAATATTCACAGGGCAAATCCACACCCCTCTGCTGCTAATCAATCGACAAGGAAACTGCTGTGGTGGAAATAAACATGAATCTAATAAACTAGATTAAACAAACAATGTACCTGGGGTTATATTGACAAGGAAACCCATGTTCGTCTTCGGTTTCAAGGGCGGCTTCAGTATATCGATGTCGATGGGCGCCCAAGGCGGTGGCGTCGTTGCTGGCGCTGATTCCCTGCGGAGGAAGCGTCGTCCTGCCTGTTAGCGTTGCCGGTGGCGTCCTCGATGGAGGCAGCGTCGGAGGCGTCCTGGAACGAGGTGACGTCGGTGGCGACGCCATGGCCCTCACGGAGTCGGAGGAGGGATTTAGATCACGATCTAATTGGGGTAGGGGAAGGGGATGTCTGTCATGGGAGATTATTAGCCCGACATATGTGGTGATCTTTTTTTTCCGCAGCAGCTTCGGGGATCGGCGCACTGCCTCGGGGCGGCGCGCTGGGCAGCCGGAGGAGACGGCGGCGCGGTGGCAGAGGCAGGGGCAAGGAGCGGCGCGGCAGAGGGCTGGCGGCGCTGCGCGTGGCGTCGCTGGATGGGCACGGTGGCGGCTGGAGGCGCGGCTGGCAGGGGCAGGCGACGGCGCGGCGAGCCAGACGGCGGCGGCTTAGGGTGAGCGGAGAAAACGAGAGAGGTGAGTTCGGGAGAGCTTTTTGAGGGCACGGGAAGGTGGAATCGTGGCCGAGGATGCGGTTTTGGAGCGGGATGGGCGCGGGAATGGCGGCGTCATGGGGAGAAGGAGACGGGAGGTGGAGGTGACCGGGTCCGGGGCGGCACGCGATTGGCGGCCACGGCTGTTGCCAGCGGAGACCGGGGCGGTGCGGGTTGGCGCAGGCCGGGGGAGAAGCAAGGGAGCAGGCAGAGCAGGCCGGGGCGTAGCCCAGGGCGGCGGCGGCTTCGGCTGGCTGGCGACCAAGCAGAGAGAGAGAGAGTCCAAGAAGATGAACAGGAAGGGGAAAAAATGGAAGGGTGAGAAAGAGAAAAGGGGAAGGGAAAATTGGAAGGAAAAGAAAAAGGGAAAAGAAGAGGAAAAATGTGGGGATTTTTCCGGAGATTCCAAATTTAGAATTTAAATTTTAGAATTCCAAGATGTATCAGAAAAACGGAAGTTGGGAATTTGTTTGGAATTTTGGAGGATTGTGAACGTCGGCGTATATATATTTGGAAAAAATCGGAGACGTCAAAACACTTTTGGAAATCGAAATATTTCTTTGGAATCAATGAAATTCGCCAGAATTTTTGGGATTCACCAAGTGTAAGAATATTTTGGGAATTCCTGGAATATTGGAAGGAGTTAACAGGAATGTTCCGAAGTCAGGAAAAATCGAGAATATTTACGGAGTCAGGGACTTGGGGAAAAATAGAGGTTATTTTGCGTCGACCGAGAAATTAGGAATTTCAAGGAATATATTTCACGGAGTTTGGAAAACGGAATAAATGAACTTCCAAAATGTGGGGAATATTTTGGGAGTCGAGAACGGAGGGGGAAATAGTTTTGGAAATATTCAATCGCTTGAAATATTGGTGTATTTTGGAGAATCGGAACGTCGAGGAGGTTTTAGGGTTTTGGGAGCGACACGAAACCCCAGAAGGAAAAAGAGTCAGAGTTCATGATGAACGGGGAGATTTCAAAGGACTGAACCGAAACGACCCGAATAGGGGAAAAGACAGGGGTTTTATTACATATTAGATTTATCTAATTATAGAGATGATCTTTGTCCCATTAAAATTAATTCTGGAGCTCCGAAAATTCCGAAAAATTTTCAGAGAGTTTATTAAATCGTGGGGAATTTACCAGAAATAAATGCCACCACGAAACAGATAGAGTTTAATATTATAAATACTTAAACACTTAAAATATTCCGACAAACACCCAGGGAATATAAAAGCGTCCAAGCATTCATTCAAAATTTTCAACTTGGGATTTTTAATATTGGAAATTTCAAAATTTTATTCAAACACGTTTCTCAAACAAAAATTTTCTAGCATATTTTTTTTGTTTTTTGATTTATCCAAAAACAATTTTTAATTAAGGCGATTTTTAGGGCATGACACGCCACCGCCTCCCGCCCATCGCTCGCCTGTCGCCGCGCCGCGCCGCCCCTTCCCGCCCGTCGCCTGTCGCCGCACCGCGCCGCCGCCCGTGCCCGCCGGTCGCCGCGCCGCCGCCTCTCGCCCGTCGCCCTCCCGTCGCCGAGCCGCCGCCTCCCGCCCGTCGCCTCTGGATCCCCTCGGGCGGCGGCCTTCATGTCTATCTGTTAGCTGTACTGTACTGCAGGACACATATATATAAAAATATACAAATAGCTGTATTGCAGTATATATATATATATATATATATAAAAACAGAGAGAACAGAGAACAGAATTTCTTTGCACTCTCATTTGGCTCTTCATTGGTATTACCACTGGTCGCACCCCTAATTAATGCGGACACCAGATTGTTGGCCGATGATGCATCATCTGGAGGGCCTACATTCAGATCCCTATCATCATTCAAAAATATGCCAGCATTACCTTTCTCTTTGACAAAATTCTCATCAAAACCTTTTGTTAGCAAGTCCATTTGAACCTCGGATTTTGTTTTGTACACGACTCCACGACACCTTGAACATGGACACGGTGCAGTTTCTGATGCATAGGTGCCTTCAAAAATAGTATCAATAAATTTCTCCAGACCTGCTTGCCACTCAAGTGTTGACCGAGACAACAGCATCCAACTCCGATCATCATCATGTGACATTAATTCTATTTTCCAAATATCACAACGATTTCCTGCAGCACGTTAATTGAAGGGATCACGACATTATTATAAACTATATATAATCAATAATGAAACATCTAGCAATAATGCAAGCATACGTGATCCTCTTTCTCACGTACGAAGCTCTAATTGAGGCCTGAATCATAGTACCAAATATAGCAAAAATAATCTATCCATTGCTCCTTTCTGAGATTGAGTTAACTCCTCAATTCTTTGTTTCTTCTTATGCTTTTGGGAACAGGATTCATATTTTCTAAATCGATTTGTAGAAGACATGGCTTCAAAAGATGACAAGAATAAAATTAAAATTATACAAGCAGTTCTAGACCTTCATACCAATTAGTACAATATAGATGGATTTTTAAAAAAACAATACCTGCACTCCGGACAAACGGACGAGCCTGCTTGTTGGTGCCTGCTTGCTAGATGGATAGATCCTTTTCCTTGTCCCTGTCGTTGGTGCCTGCTTGCTAGATGAACGTTGAACGGACGAGCGCCGGACGGAGACGAGATGAACACGGAGCGTCGCCCACGGGCACGGCCCTGCTCGTCGATGAGTAGGAAGGAACTAGGGAACCAAGATGCCGTCGCTGCAGGGAATTTAAGGGCCATGACGACTCCGGTTGCAGGGAGGGGGCGCCACGACGACACCGGCTGCAGGGAGGCCGCGACCACGCTGCTGGCTGTAGGGAACGAACGTTTTCTCGTCGTTGCGCAAGGGTTAGAAGTTTGTAGTATTTCCAATACATAAACGGGTCTACATTAATTCGTATAGGATACGCTAGCTATTAGAAACACAAACACATACATGGTCTAATGGTAGGCTCCTATCTTCTTAACTCTGAGGTCTCAGGTTCGAAACTTGCTGGTGGTGTTTTTTTTAATTTTTTATGTAACCATTAAAGTGGAGAACCTTAGGTATTGCAACGATGTAATTTTTCGTTGCTATATGTACAACCTTTTTGCAACGAACGAAACTATTACATACAACGAAACTGTTCTTAGGTATTGCAACGATGTAATTTTTCGTTGCTATATGTACAACCTTTTTGCAACGAACGAAACTATTACATACAACGAAACCATAATCGTTGCAACCTTAGTGATTGCAACGATTTATTTTTTTTCGTTGCTATATGTACCACTTTTTTGCAACGCCAGCGACTATTATATACAACGAAACATATTCGTTGCGACATAGACGGGCAATTGCAACCATCATATAAAGAGTTGCAACATCACCTTAGTATTGCAACGACAATAAACTTGCCCGCAACGCAAATCAAATCGTGGCAACAGGAATCACTTATTGCAACCATTCAATAATTTGTTGCGATACACCTTACTTTTCGCAACGATCTCCATACTTAGGGCCACGAAACAATCTTCGTGGCAAAAGTCCAATCTATCGCAACCAAAATGAAAATCGTTGCGATAACAACCCTTGTTGCAACCAAATCTCGCCGTTGCGACAAAAAAGCGTGGCATAAGGGTCAGAAGTTAGTAGTGAGTGCTGTTGGCAGTCAGGCAATCGGCTCAAGGGAAATCGGTTGGCAGGATTCTTATCGGCCGATTGTTTCTCACGAGTACCTGGGCGCGGGCACGAGCGAGGACCCGGGCGCGGGTAACACATTGGTAGTCAGGCAGTCAGCTCGAGGGAAGTTAGCGGGTTCTATCTTTATATTATTATCGGCTTCTAGCCGATATACAAGTACTATCGGCAGTCGGCTGGCAGCATCCTTATCGTCCGATTAGTTCTCGCAAGGACCCGGGCGTGGACACGGACGAGTACCCGGGCGTGGGCACGGGCGAGGACCTGGGCGCGGACACGGATGAGGACCCGGGCACGGGTAATACATTCAGTGCGGCGCTAACAATTACCGATCACTGATCTAATATTTTCTATCTCCTTGTCAATTGCGGGGTCAAATTGACTGGCACGCCTACGAACCTCAATATTTTAGGACCTGCACTGGAGCTAAGCAGATCTTCTAGGCCTTCGCGTGTCTCAAAGGCGCCGAACGGCCCCGGCGGTTTTCGGCGTCAACAGTCGAACACCACATCGCGTGTGATGTGAACACACCCCGTGGCTGGGTTGTAGGCGCGGTACGCCTTGGAACCTGGTTCATACCCGATGAAGATCATCTTCATGCTCCATTCATCGAGTTTCTTGAGGTGAGGCGATGTATTCTTGATGAAGGCGATGCACCCGAAGGTGCGGAGGTGCTGTACTGCCGGCTTCTTGCCATACCACGCCTCGAAGGGGGTCATCCCCTCAACGCTCTTGGTGGGTGAGCGGTTGAGGAGGTATACCGCCGTCGCCACTGCCTCTCCCCAGAAATAGCCTGGGAGTCCTTTCGCCTTGAGCATGGTGCGAGCAGCTGCCACGACGGTTGATTCCGCCGCTCCACCACGCCGTTCTGTTGCGGGGAGTATGGCGTGGTGAGTTGGCGACGAATTCCGGTGGCGGCGCAGTGCTCGGTGAAGTCCACTGAGGTGAACTCCCCCCCACGATCAGTGCGGAGGGAGCTTAACTTGTGGCCTGATTTGACCTCTGCCGCTGCTTGAATGCGCTTGATCGCCGCCGGTGCGTAGTCCTTCGTCGGAAGTAACTCCATCCACATAAATCTGCTGAAATCATCCAAGAGCAGCAAAAAATATTTTTTACCCGTGGGTGTCGCCGGTGTGATTGGGCCACACAGATCCCCATGCACAAGCTCCAGAGGCCTCTTGGCACGCTCACATGCTAGTTCAGGGAACAGCGTCCTCCTTTGTTTCCCGATTAGGCAACCCTCGCAAGGTTGGACGGGCAGCTGCAGCTCGGGCATCCCGCGAGTAAGGCCTTCCCGCGCCAGCTTCTGTAGCGCCTGGAAATTGAGGTGGCCGAAGCGTGTGTGCCACCTCCAGGACTCCTCTTGTTCTTGCGCCTGGAGACAAAGCGGCCGTGCAAGGGTGATGTCGAGCACGTATAGCCGATTGGGCGCACGCGGGATCTTGGCGAGCAGGCGGCCTCCCTTGTCACAGACCTGCATGATGCCCCCGCGCACGAGAGCTTCGTAGCCGACCTCATCCAGCTACCCCACGCTGATGATGCTTGTACGGAGCTTGGGGATGTAGTACACGTCTGAGAAGGTGCAATGTTCCCCGGTCTTGCATTCGAAGACGACAGTCCCGCGACCCTCGATCTGAACCAGCGACCCGTCGCCGAACTTGACGGAGCCGCCGACGCCGGTGTCGAGGTGGGAGAAGGCGGCTCGAACGCCGGACATGTGGTTAGTGGCGCCGGTGTCGACCACCCATCGACGCTCGTTCTTCTGTCCTTCATTGCCGATCTGAAGATGGACCTTTTCCGCGACGAGGTGGAGTACCTCGCGGGTCTGTGAGGCAGCGGCCGGCGATGGAGTTTGTGCCAGCGGCGGCACAGGACCGGTGGACGGCGGTGGAGTACGTCCCCGCGGCGGCACGGGACTGGCGGACGGCACTGAGGCGTGAGGCCGCAGCGACGAGGAAACGGCAGGCGACGCTGGGTCGCGAGCCTGCGGCGACGTGGCACCGGTGGGCGGCGCCGGGGCCCTGTCCTGCGCCGGCGTGGGATCAGCGGGCAGCTCGGAGTCGCACTGCCGCCGATGCGGCGGCGGAGGAGGAGAAGGGGATCGCGAGTTGGACTCCAGGGCGCACAACTCGCTGAAAAGTAGGCTTTCCTCCTCGTCTTGGGCCACATGGGCCTCTCCAGTTTTCTTGGGCTTGGACCGACACTGTCTGGCCTAATGGCCGGCCTTGCCACAGTTGTGGCAGGTGTCCTGGCCTGCAGAATTGGTGCACGGCTCTCGTGCTCCTCCTTCCCCGCTGCCAGCGCCTCTCCCTCTTCCCCGACGACGGTTACGGCCGCCACTGCTGCCGCCTTTTCCGCCGTTGGAGTTCTTTTCTTTTTCACGTGCCTTGTAGCGCGCGAGCCACTCTTCCTCCGTGAGGTATAGACGGCGGCCGCCGCCATCCTTGGCCGCGCTCGCTGGCCTCTTACGCTGCTCCACGGCTCGGAGACGTCCCGTCGCTTCCTCAATGGAGATGTTGTCGAGGTCGAGGAGGGTCTCGATGGAGATGACAACCTACTCGAGGTACTCAGGGACCACCTACAACATCTTCTTGACCACTTCCTTGTCGGTGATTGGATCACCAAGGCTGCGGAGCTCATTGGCGAGGCCGGTGACGCGCAAAGAGAAATCCTCGACGCGTTCTTCCTCCTTGAAGGTGATGGCGGCGAAGTCCTGCCGCAGCTTCTGCCCATTCGCCTCCTTTACTCGTTCGATGCCAATACGAACGGTGCGGATCGCTTCCCAGGCTTCACGTGCCGTCTCCTTTTGCGCGAGCGACGTCAACATGTCTTGCGGGACGGCGCGCAAGATGGCGGCAAGAGCCGTGCGATCGGCGTGGAAGTCGTCGGTGCCGGGGTTGATGGCCTCCCAAAGCCCCTGCGCTTGGAGATTCACCCGCATGACCATTGACCACTCGGTGTAGTTCGTGCGGGTGAGCGTGGGGTAGACGATGGAGGCAGAGCTTCTCTCAATCACGCGCTCAATGACAGGTTCGCGGCCAGTGCGCCGCCCATGCCGGGGCGGCGGCGAGATCGATAGGTGACGACCTCGGTCTTCACTGGTGACCGAGTACGACATCGTATTAGGAACGTCGCCGTGGGCTCTGATACCACTTTGACAGCTGCGACCTGCAAACTCAAATCACTCGAGCAGAGAACGCGAGAGAGAAATCAATGATCTTGTAAACACACAGAACAACAAGATGTTTTTGGCCCTGCGTAGAACGTTGCAGCATTTTCTCTATTATCTTCTCCTTTTATTGAGTACAACAAGTAAGACGTGGGCATGATGGCCCGACATGCGCGGTCATGAACTCATCGAGGCCGCGCGACGCGCTCCGTGCAGAGCTCAACCTGTGCATGGCCGAACAAAACGCAACCACGCACTTGACCAGAACAAAGCATAGGAAGAAGGGAGGCTAACAGAAAAGAAAGAATCCTAAGGTTCCAGACTGAACAGGCACAAGTTTATTTCTAACAGCGGCTTCGGAGCAGCGCACAGGAGACGCGCGGCTCGGCAGGTTGGCAGGGTTTGACGGCGGCATTTGGGTGACGGTGAGGCTCACCGGCGGTGATTTTTGGACACCATCGACGCTGCTCGTTAGATGTCGCGGCGGATAGCTCGGGCGGAGCCAACTCGCCTCGCTCCTGCCCGGGTAGGCAGGCCGCCTGGTTGCATGCCGAATTAGTCGGCCCGAGCCAGTCGGCTTACAGGGCCATCCTGGATAGGTGGGCTAGGTTAGCAGGGAGAAAGAGGTAGGTTGGGCTAGGTGGCCAACTTAGGGTTAGGTTTTGAACAAATTTTTTTTATTTTTATATTTATTTAATAAAATATTTACAAAACTACATTTTCATTTCAAAAATTTACAAAAATATACTCCCGCCGCCCTCTGGGAGGGCGATATCTCTGAAATCGCCCTCCCAGAGGGCGATATGATGACGTGGCTGACGGCCGTTGGCCGGCGGCCCCCCGGTCACCCAAAAACCGCCCTCTGAGAGGGCGGCAAGGGGGCCGGCCGGCCATTTTACAGGTGGCCCCCTTGCCGCCCTCTTAGAGGGCGGTTTTTGGGCAGCCAGGGGGCCACCTGTAAAATAGCCACTTTATTTTTTTTCTTTTTTTGATATTTTTTTCTCAACTAGAAACTCAAAAATAGCAAAACCTCGTGAAGGTGCAACTCAAACCGATGTAAGATGTGGCCTGTAGAAAATTGTGAGCGTGCTTTAAAAAGCGTGCTGAAACTTCGGACCTCGAAAACTCAATCTTCCTGGCCGAATTTCGCAAAAAATTTTCGGACAAACCCGACAAAGTCGGGGAGAAGCGGATATAAAATTTTTTGTAAATATCCGCAAAGTACTTATTTGCCCAATTCCGAGACCATATGCAAAAGTTATGACTGTTTTAAGATACGTAGCGCGTGTTACAACAATTTGTACAGTCCGGACCGTCCGACCCGGTTCGGACGGTCCGGACTATATACTGTGAAGCGGCAAATTGTATAGTCCGGACCGTCCGAATCCTGTCCGAACGGTCCGGACTATATACTGTGAAACGGCTATTTTACAAGCGCCCCCCCGGCCACATAAAAACCGTCCACTGAGAGGGCGGCAAGGGGGCCGCCTGTAAAAATCTGGTCCCGGACCGGATTTTTACAGGCGGCCCCCTTGCCGCCCTCTCAGAGGGCGGTTTTTGTGTGGCCGGGGGGCCGCCTGCAAAATGGCTGACGGCCGTGGGCCGCCGGCCAACGGCTGTCAGCCACGTCATCATATCGCCCTCTGGGAGGGCGATTTCAGAGATATCGCCCTCCCAGAGGGCGGCGGGAGTATATTTTTGTAAATTTTTAAAATGAAAATATAGTTTTGTAAATATTTTATTAAATAAATATAAAAATAAAAAAAAATCCGTTTTGAACATATTCTTTATTAGGAAGAGTAATCGAAATTATTTTTTTTGGGTAATTGGATCTGGGTTTGGATAAACTAATCCATATCCCAATTGATCTTATCATTTAGGTTCTGGTATTTTATTCTTATTTTGACAATTGGGGTTTAAATAAATAATCTTAGTTCCCGGTCCATGTCTTTCTTTTGTATTCTGAAAATTAGGAGATTAATTAAGTGAATAATGTATTTCATATACTTGGACGATATTTGTTGCACTTTGGAACTTGTCTCGATTTCATTTCCGAAAGATACTTGTAATATCATCTTGGCTAATATATATATTTATATATTATTCGGGTTCCATATTTTGTTGGCATTTAGGTATTCGGGAATTAAAATAATTATTTTAATTCCCTGCCTCTTATTGTCAGATTACAAACTTGATTGTCAGCCTGTATATTTATAAACTGGAAATTAAATGGGTATTTAATTTCCTTTCACTTGCATAATATTTGCTTTGGATACTATTTATCAATTAGATTATGAATTAACTCGGTATAATCTGTGATTTAATGTTTCCTTGGTTTATAGGGATTATCAAGCAAGTCATACAAAGATACAACATGATGTAAAAAGTTTTAAAAAGTTTAAAATTTTACAGATTTTCATTGTCACGATTTTCAAAATGTTACAAAAGTATTCTTATATTTTTGGACAAATTTTAAACTCTAGATGTAACTTATATTTTTAAACAGATGGTGTATCTTTTGACATTACCCTCTTTTCCTCGTAGTCCCTCCATCTCAAAATATAGGGCGCAACTTTTTTTTTCATATCTCCTAATATAATGTGTGTATGTATGTATGCATTAACTAGCACCTCCCCCTTCTCTAAATTCAGTTTGTTTTAAATACTCCGCTAGCAAGCCTCCTAATCATATTGATTGCATGCGAGTATGCACCGGATGATCCAAACGAGGAGATGATTATAATTGTTTCTTGGTCTCTGCGTCAGTAGCAATTACTTCATATATTTTAGGATGGAGGGAGTAGATGACAATTTTCAACCTTACCTAAGTTCCCATCGACATTTGTTTCCTCTGGTGAAGTGTTTTTTTTTGTCCTTTTCGTTTTCCTGAAACGTCCTTCAGATGAAGTTGCTGTAAGACTACACAGTACACGCCTCTTGGTGTTTGTGAAGTGGAAAAGGTATGCATCCTTTCTTCAGTGCTAGTTTTAGGCATCGGCCCAGCATTCTGGCCATCTCGGCCTTTTTCGGCTCTGAATCGAGGACATCAAGGCCCAGATGAAAGAAGGATTGGAATGTTTGGCCCGCTTCAATTTAGCCTGCCTAGTTAGTCAAGGAGTTCTCCTTGTGTCCTTTTGGAAATTAGTTAGTCTATCTATGTAAGGAAATTGTTTTTTAGACCGTAGGTCAGGTGGACCCTGCTTTATATTGAAAGTATAAAGTATGTAAGCAAATTGTTGAGACGTGTTTTTTCAAGAAAATTTGTAATTCATTTTAGTTTTTGGAAATTTAAATTAAAAGCCAACCAAAAGGATGAAAGAAGATCTAGTCTTTCGAAAGTGTTTAAAGAGACTGGGTGTGTTTATAGGAATTAGGTGTATTTGCGTGCCTTCCTTCATAGAGCTAAGAGGTGAGTGCGTGCGTCTATATCAACATCTATATTTTTTATAGATTTGTTATTGATCAAATATTTGATTTTTTAGATTCTATCAAATAATAACACTGGCTGTTGGATAGAACTTTGAGATTCGGGATAAAAAAATGAGTTTTAAGTTACACTTTTAACTTGTTATGGTTATACTTTTAACTTGTTATGGTTGCCATTATTAATTTGTGCAATTTTAGTTATAAATTTATAAACTCAGTCATAAATATGTGAAACTGTATCTAATGATTTATACCTTAGTTTTTGGATACAGAAAAAATCATTTGATAGATTTATTTTTTTAAAACATTTGATCAATAGATGATCCTATATTTTTATTGTCTAAAAAAGTGAAGGAAGTTCCCGCAACAAAATGAATCTCAAGCCACCAAGGTCTGTGTCTTGGTGCATGAGATTGGACCGCGGAAGCTAAATCCAATTTGTAGTAGTCCAACGTGACACTACATGGAGAGGAAAAGATGAATCCTTCTCTCTTCTTTTTTGTGAAGAAGAAATTACCCTCCAAATTTATGACTTTCATTGTTTCAGACCCTGGCTGAAACAGATTATTAAACTAATTATTAATATAGATATTAAGTGGATTATTAATATAGATTATATAAGTTTATTATAAGGATAAATTTAATATTATAAGAAATAACCTCCACAAATAGATTAAAATAAGTGGTCTAAACGCAATAGAAAAAAGTTTTTTGAGAAAACGTATTTCTAGAAGTCCAGAGCAAATTATCCGTTTCAATCCTCCAGTGAATAATTCGAAAAATCCGCCCTTTAGGCCTCTTAGGCTGACTTTGAGTATGAGGGAAGAAGAAAAAAATAATCACGTAAAACGAGATGAGTAATTAGCGTATAATTAATTGAGTATTAATTATTTTAAACTTGAAATCATTGATTAATATGATTTTCTAAAGCAATTTTTAGATAGAAAATTTTTATAAAAAAGAATCGTTTAACAGTTTAGAAAGCGTGCTTATAAAAAATAAGGGGAGTTTCTCCCCTCTTATTTAGATATTAGAAAAAGAAACTTGTAAACGAGACAGAACAGAAACCAGGTGCTGTAATTACACAGTAAGCACAGTACGGACCAACGGATGTACACTTTACAACGAGCCAGCTATCACGGAGAGATCTCTAACTTAAGTCAGATAACTTTATAATCACTTATATATAAATCTATAATAAAATAGATTATATGTTAGTGACTCAAAGTCAGCTAAAAGTCAGAGGATCCATATCCAGCCGCAGCCAAGTCCCTAGCCCATGAGCCCACGCGCACCAGACCAGACACAGTAATAAAAAAGAATCTGAAAAACAGAGCCTAATTTAACCGCTCGGGCCCACCTGCTCGTGACCCGATAGAGAAACGTCGGGCCCACATGCAGTCACACCACCCCTTCCCCTCGTTATCCCGACTTAAAACCGGTTGTTTCTTTTTCCATTTTCCTTTCTTGCTCTCGCCGTCTCGCTCGCAAGAGTTGTTGTCTTCTCTCCTCTTCCGCGTCGCATCTCGCCGTCTCCTCCTCCTTCCTCCAGCCTCAACCCACCGTATTGACTTGTTTTTTCTTTTTCATCTCGCTTTTATTTTTGTTTGCTTCTACTCCTCCTCCTCGACTCGTACTCGTATCCAAGTTCTGCTTGCCTTTTGTCACCCACTGTTTCACCTCAATTCTCGTGCTCTGTGAGGCGAGTTTTCCGTTTCTTCTTTTATTTTTCTACCCAAAATGGGATTTATTTAATTTTTTGAAGTAATTCGGCCTATTGGCGTGGCGGATTTCGATTTGGTGCTGGTGTTTAATGGCTGCGGCGGCCTGATTCGGATTCCTGCCTGTTTCCGTCTGTAGGGATGGGCGGCACCGGCGGCGGCAGGGTCGTCCTCAAAGGCGGCGGCCGGCGCCGGAGCAAGCTGGACGACGAAGACGATGAGGAGTATGTGGCTGACGACGACGAGGAGGAAGAGGACGAGGAGGAGGAGTACGAAGAGTCCGCCGCCGCCGCCGCCGCCGCCGCCTCCGACTCCGACGACGAGGAGGAAGAGGAGGGGGGCGATGACGAAGCGGAGCCGGAGGACGAATCTGATGCGGATTTCGTCGGGGACGAGGAGGAAGAGATGGAGGACCTCCAAGACGAAGACGATTTGGAGGTCGAGGCCCCGCGCCCCAAGCGCCCGCCCAAGAAGGTTCGGAAGCCGCCGGGATCTCGCCGTCGGAGGCGCGAGGAGGACGACGACGACTACGAAGAGGAGGAGGACGACGATTTCGATCCGGATATGGACGAAGAAGAGGAGGAGGTAGAGGAGGAGGAGGAATTTGAAGAAGATGACGACGATTCGGATGATTTTGCCCCGATTCGCGCCAGAAAGACAACCACCAAGAACCATGTGGCGAAGCGGAAGCCAGCAGCCGGACGTAAGAAGAAGAGGAAAGGTTCTAGGGTTTCCAAGTCAAAGTCTAAGAAGGGCACCAAAGCGCGCCGGCGGCGGAAGCGATGGGCGGCCGACGACTATGAAGATGACGAAGAGGAAGAAGACGATGATGCGGATTTTATTGTCGAGGACAATCAGGAAGAGGAGGAGAATCACCGGCCAAAGAAGAAGGCCAAGGCTGCTAGGAAGACCAGGGATATCACGCCAGAGCCAGATGTTGAGGCAACCACATGGCCAGCGGTCGAATCGGACACATCCGACTTTGAATTTGTGACATCTGATGAAGAAGTTGCTGAGAAGGAAGCACCAGCCGCTGAACCAGCCAAAATCAAGGGAAAGAAGGGAAGGAAGAGGTGGGGATCTGGGTCAGAGTCATCATCTGATTCTGATTATGTCATATCAGAGCAGGAACTGAAGGATCTGGAAGTCTCTATGCCTCCAGAGTCAGCTCTGCAGTCACCTACAACACCACCGCGGCGAACCTTTCTTGCAAGGAAGGTGGGGGAGAAGGGGAAAGAGCCTGAAGAGGCTTGGAAACAGACATGCGGGATATGCCTCTCAGAAGAACAGAGAGCTACAATACAGGGTGTGCTTAATTGCTGCTCACATTACTTCTGCTTCGCTTGCATCATGGAGTGGTCAAAGGTGGAGTCGAGGTGCCCATTGTGTAAACGGCGATTCACAACAATTACCAAGTCATCAATGGCAGATCTAGGTCTTGGATCAAGGAAAGCTGTCATTAGGGTTGAAAAACGTGATCAGGTAATGGTCTCCTTGTCTTATCGTTATCAAATTTAATATCTGCTAGGTATCAAAACCATTATCCGTTGGATGGCACTTGCATGGAAACTCATCTCTTTTTCAGCATCCGCTAACTAGTTACCGCAAGAGACATAATTATCTGTCCCCATATGAAATACCTTGTATACTCTTACATTTGGCTGCTATTTTCAGCAGCAAGCGTTCTGAGTTTCCACCTGTGACCATCCAAAATGTTCCTTTGTAGATAAATGTTTCAGCAGATTTAGCATGGAATTTTAGGGATAACAGATCTGTAACTTCTAGTTTGCAATTCTGAATCAGAGTTCAGTAATGTAAGTTGCTGATAGTCATAGGTATATGCTCATATGAATCTCTTGCAGTAGCCTTTCTGGTACATGCATATACTTGGCAAATAGAAGGTTCTGTTGTCATACTTCCAACCTTGGTACCATGGTATATTTGCACATGTTTAGCTTTCACATTAGCTCTCATGATCAACTTATAGAAACACTTTTGATTGTTATGACGGCAACTGAAACCCGTGATGGTTAGCCTTAGAATTACTGTAATCCAGAAATGGCAAAAAGGTTGGGGCAGTTGCATGTTGTCACGTTGGTACTTTCTGCTGAATCTCCAAATGCAGTTGTATAATTTTTCTTTCTTGAACAGGTGTATCAGCCCACAGAAGAAGAAATGCGGCGTTGGCTTGATCCGTATGAAAATGTTGTATGCATAGAATGCAATCGTGGTGGAGATGACAACCTCATGCTACTATGTGATATTTGTGATTCCTCAGCACATACCTATTGTGTTGGTCTAGGAAGACAAGTACCAGAAGGAAACTGGTACTGCGGAGGATGTAGATCTGGTGGGGAGGGCCCCTCTAATGCTCAAACACAGGATAGGGTGGTCCACTCCAGAGAAAGTAATATCAACCCTGCCAACAGCAGTTCTGGATCATTTGGCGCAGCTACACCAACTGGAGTGTTCCAGAGACCACCGCCAATCAACACCCAGCCTTCTCTACAAGGATTCGATCTAAATCTCTCACCAAGAGAAACCCCTGATGAAGATAAGCGGGACGAGTCTCATGTTTCAGCAGATGCTGTATCAACTCCTACCGGAAGGCATGCCACTCTCGATAGGAGGCGTGCCTTTAACCGACGTATCCGCATCCTTCTATTTAGACCAAGGGTCGCAACTAATGGGTGGCAGAATTCCATTCAGTCTGACAGGACAATACCGGAGAATGAACAGAATCCACGGAGCACGTGCACTCCAACCAAAGTGAACCCATCATGTTCCAGGGATAGTTCTATGCAGAACCAGCAGAGTAGCTCATCTTTTGTTCCGCCAGCGAGGGGTCTTATTGAACGCACCTATGGGGGTGGAAGCAATTTCCAACAAACAGAAGGTGCTAAGGAACAGCTAATTCCTATTGTCAAGAGGAACCTCAAACTAATCTGTGCTCAGTCGCCATTGGGTATGTATACCTATTTGCACTCATCATTGTTTTAACAGTATCAATTTGGGTATGCATACGCATTTGCACCCATCATTATTTTAATGTATCGATTTGGCTTGCACATTTGTATATAAACTTTGTAATCAGTTAGTCATCAAATAACATTAAGATGTAGTAGTTTGCCTTGCCCCCTTCACTGTTTATTGATTAACCACCAAGATTAGTAGGCTCTTCTCAAAGACTTGTAGCTTAGCTTTGTGTTCTAGTGTGTATAATGGCTTGCCAGAAACAAAATGCTTATTTCAGTTTGTGCTAGGCCAGTCAATTGTATCAGCACATTGGTAAAAAGAAAATGTGGCTACAACACGGTCCTTCCTTTTTGTGGTTTTGTACCTGCTGGCCTGGAAGTACTGGTCATGCTGGAGATGCTTTTCTGCTTGTTCTATTTGTTATTGGGTGAACATCAGTGTCGTTATTGTTTGAAGTAACCCTTTTTTTAGTTATTACTCCCTCCGTCCCAAAATATAACAACTTCTAGAGTTCAAATTTTGACCCAAATATAACAACCTAATACTTGTAAAAGTTGACTTTTACCACTAAACTACCCATACTACCCCTTGGCTTTATTATCACTCCAACTAGTCCGAGCCCACATCTCACTCACCCCTAGGAGGCAAATAAGTCTTTTTACCCCTCTCCTTAATAACCGTGCCAGGGGCTAAAACTTGCTATACTTTGGGACGGAGGGAGTAGTAGTATTGAGCTATTGGTAGACAGCAAGTTTTGCTTTTCTTTTGTGGTGCCTGATTGTGTGAGGGTGTTGGTCATGGTGCCTGAACTGAATGCAAGGGCATATTGTGTTGCACTCCTAAACTCTGCTAAACGGTGTATATTTAACTTGTCTGACCTATCCTTATTGTGTTTAAATTGTATGTTTCAGATCAATCTGATTTCAAGAATGTTGCACGGAGAGCAACACACACTATCTTAGCATTGTCTGGGATTGCACACAACGAGGATTTTGTTGTGACTACGCCTCATCCTCTTCCTAGCCATTGTAACCATGCCTGTGATGGTCAGGAACCAGCATTTCTCATGAGAACCTGCTGCTCGTCATGCTTCAACTCCTTTGTTGGTGGTGTCGTCAGTTACATCGCGAAAATGTTTACCTGAAGATGGTGCCATCTATTGACTTGACAATTTTTCTCTATTGTTGTCATTCTTTCAATTATAAACAGTTCAAAAGATTATACAACCACAGACATGTTACTCAATGTATGGATAGTTTAAAATATAATGCATTTTTAATGACGCATTCTGAGCTCCATTTGGTCTTGGGTTTGAATAGTTTGTGATCATGTGCTCATTGAGGGTTTGTGATTTGTGTGTTGGTTTGGCTCTTCTTTTTATAGGGTTTTGCTATATTTGATGTGCGAGAGAAGGAAAGGAACATCGTGCAATCAAATGTTGGGTTAAGAAATGGTTGCAGTCCAGTCCCATGCCTAAGTTGCCTTAGAACAAACTATATATTTTCAGTGTGGTGAGGGGTCACCTTTCACCTTGGCTGATGGAGTAACTGGCTGCGTTTGAAAGGCTGGTGCCGTGCGTCGTAGACAATTATTGTAGTCTTGCTGACGATCTTTAGCCCATTCACTGGTGGTCCTTTTTTTTTTTCCTGCGGGGAAATGTTTGCAGTGCCATTGACATATTGGTACTTTAATCTTCTTTATTAACTTTGAGATATTGCATGCACATTTCGCAAAAATGTTAGATGAGATTCGATGGTTTTTGAGCAAGGAAGGAATCGTGTCCGTCCCAGTGCTTTTGCCGTCAGACTCATGAGGTTGAAGGAGGGAAGATATATATATGCCTCCATATATCCTTTTTTCGGTCCACTAGGCGAGCAAGATGGCATCACTCTGTCATGTGAGAGGAATTCCAGTCATGAAGCACACGCCATTTGTTCTTTTTTCTCTGCTATCTTAAAGTTTTATTATGTAGCCCTTTACAGTAATTACAGAAAGAAAAAAAATGCAAACATTGATTAATAGCTTGGCACATTTTTGAAAAAGAAATTACGAAGGATTATTTTTTAAAAAAATTATAAATAAAAGAGAGGAGGGAGGGAGGTAGAGGACATAGCATAGGATGCCTGAGCTTTAGCTTAGGTGCATCCATCCAAGGACCGAATCGTATTCATGTCGGCAGAGGCAGGCAACGTCACACCTCTGCCTTTGGGTTCTTGGGATTCCTCTTCCTCCCTCCCTTTGCTGAGACATACTACAGTATATATCCAGAGCAATATCTATCCTATCCTATCCTATCCATCCATGGCGCCGTCCTACCGCCCCTACTCTGCGGAGTATGGCAACGCGGTGGTCCCGTATGGCGGCGAGCGGAAGCAGGTGGGTCGGTGGGTGCCGGGGCTGTGGTGCCTGTCGGACCCGGAGATGAAGCGGCGGAGGCGGGTGGCGGGATACAAGTCGTACGCGGTGGAGGGGAAGGTGAAGGCGTCCATCCGCAGGGGCCTCCGCTGGATCAAGGCCAAGTGCTCACACATCGTCCACCGCTAGCCACTACTTGCTCTTCTACTTGTTCAATCCCTCATCGATCTCTCAAAAGTCTTGCTGTCCATTGATGAGCAGAGCAATCTTGTTCGTTTGCATAACATCTGCCGGCCGGATCTTCCGATCCATCCTGTAAACGTACGTTGGTACTTGTGTATCTGCAGAGTTGAACTTGATTTGATTTGATTTCCCCCGGGAGCAGGGATTTGGATCTTTGCATGTGCTTCTTGTTCATCTATTTACATATCAAGGCAGTGAAGGCGCTCCATGCTCCTCCTGCTGTGCGGTCGTTGAGGTGTACGTTAAACTATAATGTCGCGAGAGATTGCCTTGCCTGTCCGTCTGTTTACAGTCAGAATCTTCCGATGAAGCCAACTTTAGAGACGCCGTTCCCTTAATCATTTTGATTTCTTCTTCTCCTTTTTTTTACTATTTACTTAGTTTCTTACAATGGCTGCCATGAATGAAGTTGATGTGCCCAATCTCGAATCACACACATGATATATGCAATACGAACGTTGTTTGCATTGGCAACGAGCGAAACGCACACGTTCAGTTCAGTTCAGTTCAGGTAGGCAGCAAAGCAAAGTCCGCTCCGCCTTCAAAGCCAGAAATCTCCCCCTCTTTGCTTCACAGCCCATGGGCCAATCCGTCTCCATCTACACATACATATGGGCCGTCCTACACATCGTTTGGATGGGCCACAAATACGGCCCATTATGCTCACTAGGCCATAAGGAAGGCCCACATGGAAGGCACGAACCAAAACGGCGCAAAATTTTTCTTTCCCTCCCATTCTCTAGTACTAGTAGTATTCCCCACTTCAAAATCACGCGCATATCCGATAGATAGGCGGCGAGCGAAAGAGATCTCTGGAATCACACACACCCACACAGTAGCACACTAATCTCTCCAATTCCCCAACCCTAAATCCCTCCTCCTCCTCCGATCCGTCCGCCCACCTCGCCATGCTCGCGTATGACAGCGACGACGACGGGTGCCTCTTCGCCGGAGTCCGCTTCGCGCTCCTCGGCTTCGACCCCGTCTCCGAGTCCCAGGTGCGTGCGTCCCGCCCTCCCCCTACATTCTCCTCGTTTCCGCTGCGATTCCATGTCGGATCGGTGCTAATCAGCCGCGGCTTGGCAATGCCTCACCCGATTGATGCGGTGCAGTATCGGTCGGAGATGGTGCGGCGCGGCGGCGTGGACGCCGGGGAGTACGGCGCAGGCTGCACCCATCTAATCGTCTACGGCCTCGTATACGTGAGTTGGGTCCCCTTTTTTCGTACGCTTGCTTTGTTTGGTTGTTTGGTCATTGGATTTTTTGAGTGACCTGCTTCGGCGATTGCTCTAGGATAACCCAATCTGCGTGGCGGCGCGCATGGATGGCAAGAAGGTCGTATCCGACCTCTGGGTGGAACACAGCTTGGATCTCGGACAGATGGCTGATGCAGACCGGGTCTGTTTTTCAGTTTCGTATTTGCATCTATATATGCCAATTAGCCTAAAAGAAGACAACATGTATTCCATTTTGAACAAGCTAGTCAAACAAAATTAGTGTTTCCTCTTGATTAGTTTGGCAATTTGAAGCTGCTTGTTTTGGACTCGCAGGTACTGTATAGCCGGTGAGAGATTTTAGGGGCATACCTGGTAGTCAATCACTATGCATTTGCTTGACAGGCTACCAAAAAAAATGGCGTGAAGACATAATGGTAAACACTTCTGCTTTTATCCTCAACCCTTCCATTGTAGAAGTCTATGATTTGATTGTTGTTTCATGCAGCTGTACATACATACCAGTCTATTGTTGATTGGGATCACTTAGCTTTTCCTTCAGTTGTAACTTGTGAGAGAGCAGAGATGATATAACATGCTTAGGCCCCCTTGTATTGAGAACTTGTCGCTACTATACTGCTAACTCAATTTATTGACACCAAGCATGTTTTAAGTCAACCTTTCTGCCGAATTAGAGCAACTCGGTTAATATGCCATATGAGTGGATCCACATGCACCAGTTGCTTCAGTACTCCTTCCATGGAGGAATTAGATTTTTTTTTTTTATCCCAGTCAGGTTTGAATACCACATTTTATTCTTCTCCTCATCACGTATCTTTTAACCGCTCGTTTTGCTATTAAATGTAGAAAATGGCTACTTTAATGGGAGCACAGTTCTCCAAGAGTTTAGCTCCGCAAACAGTCACCCATCTCATTTGCTATAAATTTGAAGGTATACTGTTTTCTCCGTAATTTTGCATACTTTGGTCTGAACTTATGTTGCATTTACTGTTCTTCCTCATCTTTTTTTCCCCAGGTTATAGTTGTATGACACTGATTTATTTGATCTTTTAGTTTTTCTTCTTAGACTTTTGAAATTATGTATTTTACTATAAAGGTGTCGAGCGTAAGCTTGTTGACTTACCTTGACTATTGGAAGTTGAATGTATGAACTGTATTGTATTTTTATGTCCCTTGTTGGGTTAGTTTACATAACTGATGCACACCTCTGAATAGTTTCCTGAAATTAGGTCCTGTTCGCATTCAATCCAATGTACTATTTGAATGGAATTCTCCACCTTTTCTAAATTGTGCTAGGTAAGAAGTATGAAGTTGCCAAAGAGGAAAATATCATTCTGGTTAATCATCAGTGGCTGGCAGATTGGTATGTGCATTTAATCACCTACCTAAAATGTTACTGAAGCACCATTGTTACACTTTGCTGAAATCCCACATATGTTTGCTTCTGCAGCTTAATTCATTGGGAAATTCTTCCAGTTGATGATTATACAAAAAGGTGAGGATATAATGCCACATTGTCCCTTCAATGTATGTATCTTTGTGCTGTACCTGTACTGTGCCACAAACCCACAACTGCTCCTTCTTCAGTGTTCTCTATGTCATGTCTGGTGTACTTGCTCATCACAAGTATACATCTAACTTTTTGTCCTGGAAACTAATTATGGCCATTTCAGTGGTTGGGAATTAGAGATGATGACAGCACAAGTCAAGGACTCCGAAGATGATGAAGAAGCTGGTAGAAGCTCATCTGGTAGTAAACGTGTAACTAGAAGCGCACATACTACAGAGATTAGAATGACAGATCTTGTTGATCCTGATACCCAAGCACCCACTCGAGGTCCTACTATCTCCTCTGGCAATGCAGAAATTGCTGCTGGAGGACACATGAGCACTCCAGAGCGGATCAAGAATGCAGAAGGTTCAAGAAAAAGGTCACTCAACATTAAATCGGACATGCAGAATGCTCCAATCTCTGCTGATCCTAATGCTCATGAATCTGCCCATCTTCCTCTTAATGGCAAGGAAGAGGCTCCTGCAGCTCAGGTCCACAGAGATGAAGCTAAAGATGATGTTAAAAGGGCACTTAATGTTAGTCCTGGTGCCCATTGTATTTCCAACATAGGTGGGACCACAGTTTGTTCTGATCATCATGTGCATCAAACAACTACGGTACCTGCTACTGCTATGCTGGTGGACAACACAGAGACCATTGATGGAAATTGTTTGGATAGCACCAATCAGAACAATGTGAACAATGCACTTTGGTCAACCCCTTCTAAAGAAACTTTCTCAGAGAAAACATTACAGTCATCCGATATGAGTGGAAATGTAGGCCAGAAGGATAGTGGATCTACACCTGATGTTAATACTGCAGTTGATCAGTCAAATGCTGAACGGAAGCTAACTTTGTGTGAGGCTAATTTGAGATTAACAAGTAATGCAGCATCAAAGAATACCCAAGTCTTAAGTTACAAGAGAAGAAGTTGCCGGAATTCTGTGTCACCAGAAGCTAATTTAAAACCAACAGGATCACCACAAAGTTTTGAGAGAACTACCCCAAGGGTTGACTTTAATATATCTCCATCAATGAAAAATGATCACAAAATGGGTGACCTTACTGATGCTGAAAGCCTGAGAGACGATAAAGTAGTAAAGAAGGTGGATAAATCAAGTGGTGCGCTTGCTCAGAGGAGGACAAGGAAGCTTTCTTCAGTCAGCATGAAGCCATCAGAAAGCTCAGAAACTGGAACTGCAAATAGTCCTTTTTCAAGCAGGGAAAGTGCCTCTGAAGCAGCAACAATTTCTGGTCCGAGTAGAAACTCTACTCAATCTGTTATTATAACTGAGAAGGAAAAGTCTGGCCCATTTAAAAGCAACCTGTTGAACTATCGGAGGACTTCTTTGAAGCTTGCAAGGCCTGTTGAAGGTGAAGAGCTATCTGAAAACTCCACTAAGGGTAAGAAATCACTGAGAGGAAATACACTGGCACTTCGTGAGGCAAGGTCTGCAAAAGGTTGTGCTGCAAACTCTTCTGCCAATTCTGAAGTTGACAAAAGAAATTCTAGTTCCTCTCTTGAAAATGGGGACACAGAGATGAGTGATGCGCCACAGGTTAACAAAATTGAAGCTGTAGCTCCTAACATGGAATTTGAAAATGTGGTTTCTCGTCAAAACATGGAAGCTATTCCTAAAGAGATCCAAGTTACTGCAATCATCAGTGAATGTGAAACATTTCCCCAGGAAGAACCTACTTCTAAAGTGAAGAATGCCAGTGGCAAGAGGTTTGGGAATGCCTCAAATAAAGCAGCTACTAGATCTGTAAAGAACAAAGGTGAGGCTGTATCTTTTAAGTCTGATGGTGATAAAGTCGTTTCTTGTGAAAATGTTGAGGCGCAACCAGAAAAGAATCGTCCTAGTCCAAATGGTGTTGAATGTACAGTATTCATTCCTGAAGAAATCCCAAATAGCAGAGCAAATAATGCAGCTGCCAAGCACTCGCTGGATGCTTCACAGATGAACACAGCACTAGCACTTTCCAAGACTGAGTTAGCAGAGAAAAATATGGAGAAAACTCCTGGCAGTGCAAGTGCTGATGAGCATCGAAAGAGTTCATCTGAGAAGGTATCTCAAACTGCTGATGTCGAGACGCCTGATGCGCCAATTGTTGATAGCACTGGAGCTATGCCTTCAAAGTCAGGTTCTAAGGAAGTTCTTCCTCCAGAAAATGCAGGATCTTGTCCTAAGAGACTCTCTAGCAACACAAATATGGGTGGCCCTGAAACATGCACCCCCAGTATTATACCAAACAACAGAGTACGAAAGGCAGCTGCCAAGAGGAAAGCATCTGCTGTCCAGAAAAACAGCTTTGGTGCTGAGCCTTGCAAGAATGGCAGTGCCTTTGTATCTGAATTTAAATTTGTATATTCGAAGAGAGCTTCAGAGAGTTCCAGAAATGGTAGTAAGAAGACAATGGATCACAATATCCAAAGTTCCAATGAGGATGGGACGAAAGATGCTGGCGGATCATTTTCTGAAGATGCTGTGCTAGATAGATCGGAAATATTACAAAATTCGCAAGCAAGCAGCAAAAGACAAAAAGCTGCACATTTAATGGATGGTTCTATTGATCAGGACAAGGAGAACCTACAAGTGAATAGTAATATAATTTCTAAATCAAAATGTGGGAACAGTTGTACGAGTTCGAATTGTTTTATTGAAGCTGCAGGAAGTGGCAAAGATGTGCTTGCTGACCGCAGTGTGGTAGAAGAAAACGATTGTGGAATGCTAACTGTGCTAGAGCCCAGATTATTTATTTTGAGTGGACATCGCCTGCTGAGAAAGGAGTGTAAGTCGATACTTCGACGTCTCAAGGGAAGAGTTTGTAGAGATTCGCATCATTGGTCTTTTCAAGCAACACATTTTATCACCCCTGAGCTCCGCAGAACTGAAAAATTCTTTGCAGCAGCTGCCGCTGGCAGGTATACCTTTTCTCCATGTGTACCAGCGTTAATAAGGTTTAGTTCTCATAAATAGTTAGTAATCGTGTTGCACCAGGCCCTGAATAACTCAATTTTCTCTCATTGGGCTTTATATTTCGAATGTTTTAGACCTTGCTCTTGTGTGAATTTGGATCATCCAAAAAAGAAGTGCACAACCGGGGCACTTATTGTGTGAACTAGGACCTGGATAGATCAATTTTTCTTTCTTACTCCCTCTGGTCTCAAATAATTACCACATATACTATTCACTTTTTAGCTTTGACCATTTGTCTTTTTTGCAAAATATTTATGTATAATTAAAAGTATGCCATATTAGTAATGTGTGTTGTGCCATAAGTACAAACATACAACTTTTGTTAACAACAAATTAACCATTTAAAAGATATTAATGGTCAAAGTGGAAGCATAGATGGTCAACAGTGATAAGTAAATGAGGACTGAGGGGGTACGATTTAACCTTGTGGCTGAGCATTGCACAAACTTGTTGAGAATCTAGATTTGGACTATGAAAACAATGTCAGCGCAATTTCATGAGATCTTAAGCTTTGCTGTTTTCCCCCCAAAATAACAGGTGGATACTGAAGTCTGATTATTTGACTGCTTGTAATGAGGCTGGGAAGTTCTTAGAGGAAGAACCATTTGAGTGGCATGGTCATGGCCTTAACAATGGTGATACAATAAGTATGCATGCTTCTCGGAGATGGCGCCAACTAAGGCAGCATACTGGCCATGGCGCTTTCTACGGGATGCAGATAATAATATATGGGGAGTGCATTTCCCCATCACTGGTAAGACTATTTGGAGAGGCATTTTTTTTAATCCGACAACAGTCATGAGACAGTTGTGATGCTAGTACAATATTGTCCATCGTTATGATGCGCGTAATTGAAATGTTCGTTTCTCATCACGTTCGCTTTCTTTCCTTTTATCTTTTAACAGGATACACTAAAGCGCGCGGTGAGAGCTGGCGATGGCACCATCTTGGCAACCTCTCCACCTTACACCCGGTTCTTGAAACCTGACGTGGACTTCGCTGTTGTATCTGCTGGGATGCCAAGCGCAGATGCATGGGTACAGGAATTTAAGAGGCACGGCATCCCATGCATCAGTGCAGATTATCTTGTCGAGTACGTGTGCAAGCCAGGCCACTCTCTGAGCAAGCACGTCCTCTTCAACATGCACGATCTGGCAGACAAGTCCCATGCGAAGCTACTCAAGGGCCAGCATGGCGACGTGCTTGGCGCCGGCACCGGAGAGGGAGGCGACGCTCAACCAACTTGTTCTGCTTGTGGATCCAACGACCGGGAAGGACTGATGCTGATCTGTGGCAGCGAGGAGAATGGGGCCGGGATGCATATGGATTATCGTTGCAGCCCTCCCCTTGAAACTGAAGCTGCCCCAGATGATGGAGAGTGGCTGTGCACAAGCTGCCACAAACATAAATTCCCCCACAAGGCTAAGAAAGCTGCCAAATCAACAGCGCCCAAACGTAGGTGATTCCTGTGTTATACAGTAGCGATAATGCCTGTGTAAAAAGATGATGCTGGCACAAAAAAGTTTATCTCCTTAATGGTTTCGTCGTGGTTTGCCAGTCAGTGATCTCAAACTCTCAGATATATATAGTACAGCATACAGTTGGTTTTCAGTAAATAATTCCACATTTTCAACCGCCAATCGTACAGTACAGTACAGTGCACCACATGATTTTACATATATGTATTATAGTACTTGGCATGGAAGCAAGCAATAGCAACGACGCATTTACAGCTCTTGGGAAAGCATTCATGTAAAGTTCTTGGCTGTATGAGTGGACCATAATTTGGACAGCAACTTTGTGGCAACTTACCGCACGGATCTGAAATCTCGTGTCAGCTGCTGCTCCACTTAACTAAAGAAAAGCCCCCCCTTATTTTGGGATTCATCGGGAGAATCGAATATTTTCAGGAAAAGGCGAAAAGCCAGCAGAGCCATCAGGGAAACCTGGGCTACCTGTTGATTAAGGGCATCTTCATCCTCTCTCTACGAATGGATTAAGGGTGATAAAGAAATGACCTGAAGATTTTTTGCATGATTAAAGCATGCAGGCAGAAGAAATGGTTCATCCACTCACATTGTGTCTGTCAATCACGTTAGACCATGGGTACTTGTGGTGCCTAATCTTTGCATCATATTACACCTAGTACTTAGTAAGCTTGTTAGAGTGTGTAGCTCGGGCTACTAACTGTGGGCCATATTAGGTCTGTTATCTCATAGGTTTAATCGAAGTCATAACTTTAAGTTCTGGAACTATTCAATCTAAAAAGACTAGTATGATAAATGAGTACCGCCTGAAGACTTGTTTCCGGGTCTAGCCCATGGATCTCTCCTGTTGTTTCAAAGCCCATACAACCCTTGGCTCTCACACCATGGGATCCATAAAAATCGTTTCGGCCTTCTAAAGCTTGCGCTCTAATACAACTTGTTAGAGTGGGTAGCCCGGTCCATCAACCGTGGGCCATCTAGGGCACATTAGGTCTGCTACGCCACAGGCTTAACTGGAGTCACAACTTTAGGTTCTGGGCCTACTTAACCTAAAAAACTAGTATGATGTGTGAGGACCGCCCCCACCTTTTAAGTTGTACTCCCCATCATCAATTATCGATATAGGACTAAATCCAATAATTTTCTCCTGACGTATCAGAGTTTGTGCAACCCTAGAGACTTATTACCAGACTCTCCTACCGTGGGACCCATGAAAATCGTTCCGGGCTTCTAAACCTGGGCTCTGACACCACTTGTTATAAAAGTTAGCCAATATAGCGAAACGACGGCTAACCTTCTCGATCTTGTCAGCCATTAATCAACACAGACACATCAGATGATAACACAGAAACACACAATATTTATTAACGAGGTTCAGCCGAAACCTAATCCTTAGGGCTCTGATTATGTGCGTTCCTCCCAAATCAACATAGTACATCTAGCCACTATGAGTTCATGGTCACGTCGCTATCCTCATCCTGCACGCCTGTGCTATATTATTGTCACCATAGCTATATTATAACGTCTCTCTATTTAAAGAATTGTCGGGTTATAGAATCTGATGCTAATTCCACTCCAACCATGTAATGAAGCAGGATGCCAATGAAGCATGTATAATGCTGTCGCTACCACAACAAATCAACATCAGCTCAGCGTAAACTCCTACCCAGTTACAGTAAGTTACTGCAGCTAAGGAAAGGTTTAACATTTCTCCTACTCAGTTGCAGCAAGTTACTGCAGCTAAGATAAGGTTTAACATTTGTGTTCCTTGGTAAGTATCACTTCACCGCGGGTATCATGTGTACTACAGTACTGGTTGGTACCACAATCTTACTACCTCATGGTAGATCATAGACAAAGTTGGCAGTGCACAGACGGCATTTCAAATGCTGTCTTGTCCTGCCCAGGTTGATCACTTTATCCGCTTGATCGATCCAGTGATGAAGGGTATTAAACCAGGCATCATGTGAGCCATCAACCTGTAACATACCATGTTGTGTGATCTGACGCAATAAATTAGGGTTGCCTGCACGATCTACCAACTAAATATATTCTACACGAGCCATGCTAAGGGACAGCTAATTCGACTTCCTTTTCACGTCATTCTTTACACGAGTCATGCCCTGTTCATGCAGTTGCATCCCCTTCCAATTCCTTCTTTCCAATCCAGATCTGATTTCGCTGGACTGACGGCCGATCAAAGCGTCCTAAACCACGGCTTGCTTGTTTGTAATGGTAAGGCAGAGTGAATTTGTTAGAATAGATATCGAATATACTAATTCTAGTATGTTATAGTTAAATTTAGAGTTGTATTAGATGGTACAGGTGAAGTTAGCGTTGGACTCTGTAACCCAGTAATTTTTTAAATATAGAAGAAGGCGTCATAATATAGCTATGATGATGATAATGTAACGCAGACGCATATAGAGAGCATATAGAGAGGATGGCAACGAGTCCATAGACTCACAGCAGTTAGATGTGCTAAGTTGATTGAGGAGGAGTGCTCATAATCAGAGATCTAGAATTAGGTTTCGGTTGAATCTCGTTAACAAATATTATATGTATCTGTATCGTCATTTGATATATCTGAGTTAATCTATAGTTAAAGAAATCGAGAAGATTAGTCGTTGTTTTACTTTATCGGCTAATTTTTTATAACAGAAATTTGATCGGATGGGCCGATTGGATTAGAATTAGATATAGCCATCCAGCGCCATCAGCTAGCTGGATCATCAGAACAAAAGCTGGCATGCCATGGCCATGCAGGATGGCAGCGCAATCTTATTAAAGTTTGGTCTCAAAAGGAGAACGTCCTTTGTGCAGTATTGAAAATTTTTTCATGCACAACTGTACAGTCTCATGGATTTTTCTGCACACACACCAGATATGTCATCGGATTATGTCCACATTTGTGCACTTTAAGAAAAGTCGCATAGGATGTTTACATTGTTACTTCCATTTCTTTCTTTCATTCACCACCGGGACCATGCTGGAGCGTTCCGTATAGCCTTTCGGCTTGAGCTATCTCCCGAAAAACGGAGTAAATTATTAATACGTAATTAATAAGTATTAACTATTATAAATTTAAAAAATAGATCTATTTAATTTTTAAGATATTTTTATATAGAAAATTTTTACACGAAACATATTGTTTAGCAGTTCGAAAAGTATGAAGCGTGCTATGAAAAACGACTAAGGATGCATTCGAAGGAGAAGAAAGGTTAGGCTACTTCCTCGTCTTTCATGAGCATGCTTATCGAATTGCTAAAAAGCATGTTTTTTAAAAAAATTTCTATAAAAGTTTCTCAAAAAATTATATTAATCTATTCTTCAAATTTAAAATAATTAATACTTAATTAATCATATGCTAATGATTTTTCTCGTTTTATATGCCGTCCAAAAATCTCAGCCTTTCCCCCCACGTTCGAGCTCAGCTTAAGTAGCTCAGGCTGGCAGGTCTTGCGAACGCTGCCTGATGTACTAGTCAGTCATTCAGTCGTTTGAAGCAAGCTGTAGCTCACGCGCTGCAACTGCAAGCCTGCAGCTCTATCTGCGGCTGCAAAGCAGAAACGGGCGACTTTTGGCTGTATCATGGGACCAAGACGACGACACGAGATCTGCTGCTGCTGCTGCTGCCCATCTCGTATCATCCGCCGTCAGAGAGCACGGGCACACGTTCAGACTTCAGACTTATCCACATGCATATGCTTTCACGATTGCTTCGCTGAATTCTGAATATCTTCTTGGTGACATGCACAGAGCTAGGAGTAGTAGTAACAAGCAGAGGACGAAGAAGCTTGTAGTATAGCAATAGCATCGTCTTCAGTTGGAGGTATGCTGCTGCAGGTAAAATATACTCCTGCTAGTGCAGAATCTTGAGAGAAAATTCAATTGAAATCTGTACAAAATTTGCAGTACCAAGGGGGTAGCCTAGCATGGGCATGTAGAGAGAGAGAGAGAGAGACAAGGGACCAGATTTCACAAGGAAACTAGAGCTAAGAGTACTCAACAGTCTCTACAAGTACAACACAAAACAAGACGAAACCAAAATTTTCAACAGCTGCCTCCGTCCGCTTTTTTTTTTTTTCTGGGTCGTTTTCCCCGCTGGAAAGCGCCATTTTGAGCTGTACACAAACTAGTGCAGATTTGGAATTAAGCCAACGCTTCAAATTTGCTCTGCGTTTTCCCGCCACCTCTTTCTTCTTCCGTCCTGGTAGTAGTAGCAATTTGGGCCAAATCAGCAGCTCATCGCCTCGCACTTCACCGGCATCGCCCGGTCGAACCCGCCGCGAGACAGCAGGGTCCCGACCACCGCCATGTCGCGGCAGAACACGCCCTGGAACACCGGACTTCCCGTCGCCGCCGCGACCATGGCCGCTGTTGGCATTGCTGCTGTCTGAGGAACCTGAACCTTAACATGAACATTCGCGCTAGGCACACCAACACTACTGAACTTGGGCTTCTCCGGCACGGCGGCTGTCTCTTCTTGCTCCCGCGCCGACGCAGCCGCGGTGGCCAAGGCGGCTGCTGCTGCTGCGGCGGCGGCGGCGTCGTCCTTGCCCCTCTGCCTCTCCGCGGCCTCCTCGTCCAACACGACGGACATGATGAAGGAGTAGCCCTTCTGCAGCATACGGTACAGGGACAGCGCCGACATGCGCGCCTGGTCGCGCACGGCGTCCAGGTCGCGGTGCTCGTCCACGAGCTCCAGCCGCTCGGCGAACGACGCGCACCGGTCGGGCCTGAGCTTGAGCGTCAGGAGGAGGTGCGCGCGCTCCAGCTCCGACCGCGTGCAACCGCGCCGCACCCCGAGGAGGGCGTAGTAATCCACGCTGCATGCCTCGCCGGCGGCCACGCGCCCGCGGAGTTGCTGGATGCGAGGGGTGAGCGCGCGGTGCGCGCCGACGATCTCACTGAAGCGGACGCCGCCCTGAGGCCGCCACGTCGGCCCGGGCAGCTTGCCGTCGCGGAGCGCGGCGTCGTAGAGGAGCTTAAGGTGTTCCAGGTCGCGGAGGCTGTCGCTGAGTGCGCCTACCGACTCGAGGAGGTCGGCGCGGGAGCGCAGCGCCGGGATGAACGCCGGGTCAAGCGCGAGCGCGCGGTTGCAGTCGGCGATGGCGTCGGCTGGTCGCCCGGACGAGCGGAACGCCTCGGCGCGGCCGACGAGGCAAGCGGTGGCGAACGGGTGCGGGAGCACGCCACGGCGCGCGTCGAGCACCTTGGAGAAATGGCGCACGGCCTCGGCAGGGAGGCCCGCGTCAAGCGCCGCGACCGCGGCGGCTCGCCGGCGGAGCAGGAGCTTCACGTGCGCGAGGAGCTGCGACACCGACTCCGCCTCGCTTCCCGCCGTTCCTGATGCCGTGCCGGACTTGGAGGCTCTTCGGTTGGCCGGCACGGAGATAGCGTTCGCCGTCAGGTTGGACGGGGAGAAGCTGTCCTCCGACCAGCACACGCTCTCCCGTCGGAACGCCGCCGAGGCGAGTCGGCGCCCGGTCTGGAGCAGCGCGGCGGCGTCCTCCATTAATCCGAGGTGGAAGCAAGCTTGGCCCAAGATCAAGTACCTCCACTGGGTCTCGGCGCTGGTGTTCTTGGAGAAGCCGGCGACGACGCGGTGCTTCAGCTCGGATATGTCGAAGCAGCAGAGGAATCGGGTGGCCGCCGAGCCAGCGTCGGAGCGGTCACGGCCAGGCGAGAGCAGCTCGGTGCGGGAGGCGCCGGCGAGGTTGCCGGAGCCGGATGAGCAAGAGGACGACGACGACGAGGTGGTGGTGGTGGTGGTGTCGTCTCCGGAGCAGGCCTTTGTGCAGCTGGGGATGTAGTCGCGGAGCATGTCGGCGACGTCGCGGTAGCGCCGGAGCGCGAGGAGCGAGCGTGCCCTGAGCTCGAGGGCCGCCTCCATGCGCGGGGACATCTCCAGTACCGCGTCCACTAATCCAAGCGCCGCCGCCGCCGCTGTGTCGTCGCCGCCTTCCCCATCCTGCGCCGCCGCGGCGAGAGCAGCCCGCGCCTCGCCGAGGTACTCGCCGATGATCTGCTGCACATTGCACACAACCAACAGATCAGTTGCTGAATCACGAGAAGTGGCATGCATCTCGACACTTGGCGAGCGAATCAAACAGACTAGGCCAAGGGGAGCCAACTTGGGATTGGTGCGGCCAAGTCGCCCAAATTGCCATCTTTCGCTCGCATTGCATCAACAAAGAGGTAGAAGAAGCAGTAGCAAGAAGCAAGAACCAACCTTTCGGTTTCCGCGCAGCCAATTCCTTCTCTTCTCCGGAGGGGAAGACGGCGAGGAGGACACCGCCATTGGTGGCAAGAAACAGCCGCTGCTGCTGCTGCTGCAGGGCAACAAGGCAGGAGGAGGCCTAGGCAACACGTAGTATGTATGAATCTATGGAGTATATATATTTTGCATTTGTTGAGGGCGGAATAGATGGAACGGCAGGTGAGGGAGTAGAGAATGGGCAAGAAATTAAGAAATGCCAGCTCCCTCTGTCCCTCAACGAACCAACCAAATAAAGAAGAGAAGAGAATGGAGATTGGAGCTGGATGGATGGATGATCCTTGGAGTTCCAAGCTGGACAAGAAGATGCCCACCTGCCGTGCACACCTCCTTGGCCAGCCTACAGTAAACTAGCCTAGCAGTGCTGCGTAGGGTAGGGTGCCATGGCCTATGCCTGCGCCAGCAGCGAGCTCGGCCGATCTTTTTAAAGAGAGAGAAACAAGGAACACCACTGATGCTTGTGCTTGGAACGATTGGCACATCACCAAGCCAGCCAGCAAAGCAATTATTCCTGCCTTTTTCTTTTTCTTCTTTTTCCCTGCTGGCTTTTCTGTTTTTCATCTTCTCCATGTGATTAGGACGTCATTCATTCATTCGCATCTCACTGCCAGCGAGCATGCCACCTTTTTATTTTACAGCACTGCACACCAGCTACAACAGTAATGGCCACGGATAAACTGGAAGAGGGACACCAAACCATTTTTACCGCGCATATGTATATATATGCTCTTATCTTAGTGGCAGTAATGGAATGCAGAGGGATGACATTCATTCATTCAAGCCTGGTCACATGTAGAGGCCTCATTGTCAGCATCATGCATGGCCTTTCCAGCACAGCAACTACTGTCCTGCCTCACCCATGTTCACTTTCTTCAGCATGCATAGCCTCCTTTTTGATTAATTCATCAATGGAACGGAACGGAATACTCCACTCCCATTCCATCTCCTTTAAAAATTTAAATACAGAGTAATTTACAGTACTACGCCAACAGAAACCAAAACAACCAACCTACCTGTCCTGTACACACCAAATTCATCTACTGCCAGAGGAGAGTACCAATACTCAGTAAGTGGATTATCAACTGTTTTACCGCCAGAAAAGCATATTAGCAGCTAAGAATGAGTGGCCCCAACTGTCAGTCTCTGGCCATGGAGTGCTAATGAGGTGGAGCCAGCTGCAGGCTGTTGGAGTAGGAGCAGTCGCTTCTTGGTTAATTATTGATTAATTAATAAAAGGTTTGGTTGCCGTAGCATTGGGGTGACCATCGGATGCCTGATCGCCTACTGCCCCTGTCTGCGCATACGGTCAAACGGAGGTGGAGAGATCATTGGATCAACCCATCCCTGTTTTCAGACTAGATTTCAGAGTTTTTCAGGTTGCTGGACTGGATTGGACCCTATTTCCATCACTTTTAATACTCGGTTCGTCTCAAATTATTTGCTATTTTAATTTTATCATAAGTCAAATATAATTCTTGACTATCAATTTTTAGGGATTCATATAATTAGTATCATTATATTTATGTTTTTAGATTCATCATGATAAATACTTTCATTATATATATATATATATATATATATATATATATATATATATATATATATATATATATATATATATATATATATATATATATATCTCACTCGTTAGTAGATTATACAAATATATCAAAATCAGTGATTAAATATAAAAATATTTGACTTATAACAAAACTAGAGTAAATCAGGGAGTACCTAATAAGCCTCCGCTGTACTCCAGTAGAGTACCTAGATAAGTGTACATGTTTGTGACTAGTATACTCCTGTTCAATTGTTTAGTCCAGTACTTGGGTTTCCATTTTCATGAACCATTAATTATTAATAACTGCAGTAGTTGAATGTCATATGATCATCCTTGCATGTTTGAGCGATATGAATATGAGCATGAGCACCATTAGTTAGGGAATAGAGAGTGGGGTGGTGAACCGGTACCACTGATTAATTATTGATTGCCCCTCTTGCTAGCTCATCTTAGTGGTTAATCCATTGGAATATCATTGGATGAGTTGGTGTTTATGACTTTGTGTGGTTGGTTTGCTTTCTGTTTTCATGTATAAATATTCGGGCGAAACGATAAGCCAATAATCTTCTCCTGTTCGTAGGTAGGAGTATATGTTGAGCTGGTGAGAGAGTTCGTTGATGGATAAACCGTTCGTCAGAGACGGCCAAACCTTCTCAATTGTAAAGTTCACTACTTTCGTTTCAAAAAAAAAAAAGTAGTACAGTGAGTATATGCGTGCAGACAATACAATTGTTATGTCAACATCACGTATATATACATTGAGCTATGATCACTGAACATCTCTCATGCATGCTAACAACTCAGCTGCTAACTGTCTCCAAATTGCCACTGGGGAATTAATGTACTACTGGTCTACTAACCACCCGGACCCAGATGCCATGTGTTTTCAGTTGATTTTGTAATTCAGCTAATTAAGGAAGATTTATAGAAAAGAAAAAAAAGTTCAAGTTTCCTGTAAAACCCAACGCTGAGATGAACATAAGCTGTTGTTTGGGCGAAACTCGCATACATATACAAGTCAAATTAATCCCAGAAATTAAACGTGGCAAATACTTCTACGTAGCTGGAAAAGAAGACACGAGTACTCGTACTTAATTAGTTGATCGAAACTGTTTGGTAAACAAGAAGCATTAGTGCTCGAAATCTACCAGCAAAGAACAGCAAGCATCTAGTCACATGGGCAATGGGGCACATATATGCAATGTGGGTCAGTCAGGTCAGGTCATCAGGTCAGATATATGTATGGGCCAGGTGATCAATGATCCTCCAAAGCCATTGGAGCAGCCATATCTGCTACTCCTCAAGCAGTAATTAATTACACTTGTGCCGTGCACTCAACTCAAGGAGCCCAGCCGGCAGTTGCTGCAACCTTCTTTGGATTCTGTCTGGACTGCTCCAAATTCAGCTGCACCACTGTACTCTCATTTTATTTTTAGCTAGACCATCTGTTCAATCTTCTGAATAATTTATCTATAGGTGCATTCACAAGTTAAAACTGATAGTTTAGTTAAATTGAACAGGGAGTAGCTCAGAATTACTGAATGCAACTAAACATGGGCATACTCCTACATATGATCTAGCATTAGTCGCTGTCCATATTGCCTTCTGCAGGTGTTTCCTGTCTGCATGTTTTCTGAATTTGCTTTCGTCCCCAGCAAGCGCTGCTGCTGCTAACACATGAAAGAGACATTATTAGGCCTTGTTGAGAGGCAGAGCTGGTTAGTCCACTGTTCCAAGTACAGCATGCAAGCATTGGTGACATCCATGAAAAACGAGTGAGTCGTTCCAATATGCAAGTAAAGCTCGATCACGCAGGACAGGATCGGATGCCTAGGCAACAACAAGCGCTAGCAAACAACGACCTCCTCTGCGCTGCTATGCTAGCTGATCACTTGATTCATGCCTGCCTGCCTTTAATTCTCGCCGCCCGGAACGGAGGTCAGCACTCAATCCATCGACGAGGAGCAAGAACAAGGCCAAAAAGATCAATAAATGGATGAATAGTGCTTGCTTTTGTGTTAGATATAAGCTTATATAGGAGTATATACATGTATGTATCTGCTTATATATATATGTATGTGTGTGTGTGTACATGTAGCTGAAATGATCCGATCGATCTTGGCAAGATGGAAGAGATCATCCAACAAGTGTTATATGCATGTACAGTAGCAGTGCGGTTAATTTGGATGGACCCTGGTTAGGTTAATCATACTGCGTACATATATATGTCAACTATAGCTATAGCTTGTTACTGTTCGTCTTTGTCGTTGTTGCCTTAGCTTAGCTATAGATCCAGCTCATTCTTGCTGCTGATAGATGCTGACTCTGATGCTGCGCGGCGTACGACGTCTTCGGTCGATCATGGCCGCAACTTTATTCGTCGTCTCTCTAGCTAACTATAAGTAACTAACTAAATTAATTATTGGTCTGCCACATGAAATGTCTGCATGCCGGATAGATATATGCTAGCTCCTCATCTTCATGATCAGTACTCGATCCAGGCTAAAAGAATTAAAAGTAACAATCTTTATCTGGCGAGCAGCTAGCGGGAGCCCACAAACGGGCACACTCTCTTCTCAACTTTAATTTTTAACCCCAATTTGTTGGAACACACGAATTTTTGCAATATTTTCATATGAGTACATTACCGGCCTTTGTATCTACCGAAAATTGCACTGTTGAATCTTTTTCTAAACTATTTTAAAAAATAAACCGGTTTCAAAACCTTTTTCAAAAATAGACCGCTAGTTCAGTGCCAACCCCGAAGACGCTGAGGTCCAACATGTCCGCACCACAGGGCCTAGCACTGAGGTCCTTATCCCCGTGGCTGCCCCGTCCGTGCGGAGGGCTAACGTGTCAAAAAGCTTCGCACCAGCAGGCGCGGCGCTAAGCTAGCTTAACCCAGCGCCACGCCGCGTCAGGCCCACTCGCCCTAGCCGTTCTCCTTCGCCTTTGCTCGAAAGAACTCAGCGCCAGCTCTCTGTTTCTCTCTCCCCCACCCCCAATTCTCTACGAATCCACTCCAAATAACTAAGATTTCGTTGGGATATCAGGTGGATGTCTATCTCTAAGGTATCCTCTCACTTTCTCGCATTTTCCATTTGGATTTGTGATGCATTTGTGGTATTTGGGTGAACCCTAGGTGTCAATATATGTGTCTGGAGTGTACTGGTATTTGGTGATGTATGTGTTGCATATGTAGTAGTTTAAATGATATCTAGAATGTATTTCGTCGATTAGGATTTTATTTTATTTGCATTATGTACTTATAATAGTCATAATTTTTTGTTAGGCCTTTGATATTTATTTAAAAATTTATCTCATGTTATGTAGATGGATAGATTGGTCCGTATATATTACGGTGGTGTAGTGAATGAGCTAAGTAATAGCGGAAGTCATTTCGAGGGTATGACCATTAATTCTATAGTCTTTCTTGCCAAGCCTACTTTCCAGGAGCGTACAGCCCGTATAAAGGATGTGTTGAGGTGGTCAAACAAGTCAATTGCTCTGCAAGGTAGATACGATGTCAGAGGTGGACAAATGTCACATAAGCATATGCTTGAGTTGAATGGGGAGGTGGAGTGGAAAGTATACCTTGACATTATGATGGGGTCACAATTCAAGTCCCTTGAAGTGTTTGCCTGTAAGGTGCAAGGGGTGATAATCAAGGAGGATTACTTGGGCCCGATGTGAAGAGTGACTTGGTTAGGTGGATGGCAAGTGAAGAAATGGTCCCCGATAGTCCACACCACAATCGTGGTACATCACTCGTCGAGACGCCTATCGAGGATGCGGTTACACACAATCAACTGGACAAGAATGATTTGGAAGAAGAGTAAGAACCTATGACAGACAGTCAAGTACATAGGGGTGTACGTCACTTGCTGTGAGAGGGTGTTTATACACGTAGTGAGTGCGAGGAGACTATGGAGAACCACGGGTTGAACCCTAGTTTGCTTGATGAAGAAGGCAAGGACGAATCCCTATATGACGATGATTATGCCTCTAACTCAAATGATGACCGGCCGTGTAACGCCCTGGTTTCCGGGCCGTTAAAAACTATTTTCGTAAAAACCCTAATTTCAAAAACTTGGATTCTTTGTGTGTGCTTAAGGACTAAGTGCCGTAAATCTCAGATCCAAGCTCCCTTTGAAACTCTAAATCCTCGATCCCAAACTCTTTCCGATTCCGAGACTCGAATTTTGCAGTTCGATTGTCTCTCTCAAAACCCCCTCGGAAAAATTCAAAATCTAAACCCCTTCGAATTCCTTCAGAAGCCTTTATTCACTCCTCCCAAAAAAAAAAAAAAAAATACCCGGGTTCGAATTTTGCAATTCGAAGCCCTCCGATAAAACTCTTCGAAAATCATCCTTGCAGCCTTTCAGTGAAATCTCTTCATTTTGTTCCTCTCAAAAATTCAGATTTTCATCAAGAACTCCCTTCCCGCAACTTGTCAAATTTATATATTTCCAAAAGTCCTCAAATCCCAAGAATTAAATTCAAGTTCTAATATTCCCTCAAGATACTCCAATTCTATTCCATTACAAAATTCCCAAAGTTAAATCCAAATCCAGTCCCCTTTTGAATCTCCTTCTTTCTTATTCCAAATATATCCAAATATCCATATATATGTATATACGCCCAAATTCCATCTCAGAAACACCTCTCAAAAGTCCCCACAAATTTCCCTGAGTCATAGTCTCGAATTAAAATTTAATTCGAGACCGAACCCCCCTTTTGAAACCCTCCCTCCGAATCCTTCTTAAAAATATATATACATATCTATATGTATATGTATCAGAGTCTCTATTCAAAGCCTCTTGATTAAATTCCTGAAAGTGTTTATGAGCCAAGCATCCAAATCCCAAAATAAAATCTCCTTTCAAATTCCCTACAAATCCCTCAAATCAAATTCTGGAAAAATGTCAAAGCCTCCTGTATCGCTTGGGCCTCCCTATCTCTCTCTCTCCCTCGGCCCGGCCTCCCCTCCTCCTCTCTTCCTCGGCCTCTGTCGTAGCCAGCCGAAGCCGGGACCCACCAGCCAGGCCGCCAGCCGGCCTCCGCTGCCTCGCGCCCTCTCGCGCTCGCCCGCGCCCTCGCGCCCTACACCCGCGCCCTGCACGCGCCACACCCCGCCTCGCACCTCGCGCGCACAGGCGCCTCTGCCGGGCCCCGTCGACCACAGCCGAGCACGAGGCCGCGCGCGCCCGCGACAGCCCGTGCCCGTGCCCCTCCAGCCCGTGCCCGTGCCCCTCCAGCCCGTGCCCGTGCCCCTCCAACCCGTGCCCCTCCAGCCCGTGCCCGTGCCCCTCCAACCCGTGCCCCTCCAGTCCGGACCCCGCACGTCGGGCCCGTCCCCTACCTCGCGCCTCTCCCTTTTCTCTCTCATCTCCCGAACCTTCTCGCCCATCCCCGAGCCGGCCGCCTCCTTGCGCACGCCCATCACCCCGGGCCCGCACGCCAGCGGCACGGAGGCCGGACGCGCCCGCGCGCCCCGCGGACAGCCGGTCGTCGTCGTCTTCCCGACGTCGATCTCTCTCTGCTTTCTCTCTCTTTCTCTCGATCCTTCTTCTCTCTTCCCAACACGTCCGTGCCCGGCCCGACCCCTTCGTCAACCCCGCAGGACACGCCCCTCGGCCGCCGGCGCAAATCGCGCCGCCCCTCCTGCTCGATCTTCCCGGTCAAAAGCCTCGATTCGTCTTGTCGCTATCCCGTCGCCATACCCCTCTGCCTCTCTGTCTCCCTTCTTCGTGTCTCGCGGCAGCACGAGGTAGCCCGATGACGCGAGCCACAGTAGGCCGGCGCCATTGATGCGCCTCGACGGCTGAGCTTGAGCTTATCCGTGCTCCCATCACCCTTATCCGCTGACCGATAGCTCCCGAGCTCCTCTATAAAATAGGAGCACCCCCTCCGCCATTCCGTCGCCAAGCCGAACACCCAAGACTAGCTCGCCACCGGAGCATCCCTCCGCCGCCTTTCTGACCAAGCTCCACCGCCGTTCCAGCGGGGCACCGCTGACCAAACCGCCGCCACCACCGAGTCCTGAGCCACCCCCGAAGCACTCCGCCCACCGCCGCCGATTAGCCACTAAATCGAAAACCCCCAAATCCTTCCTCCGCCGTCCGCCATTGCGTTGCTCCAGAGCTCGCCTTTGCGCGTGGTAAGAGCTCGGTTTTTCCCCTCCGTTCTCCTCCCCGCAGAGCACCGCCCAACCGTGTCCATCCCCAAGCTCCCGACCTCACTCCACCACCGCCGCATTCCGCCGGGCCGCCCATCTTTCTCTCTCTCCGCCGCTCCTGTCTCGTGTCGCGGCCGCGTCGACCGCCGTTAATCCAATCCGAGCCGGCCACCTCTTTTCCTCATCCTTTCCGCTCCCCCGCGCCCTGTCCCTTTTTCCCGGCGCGCGTCGCTCGCCGAATCCTCCCCGGCGCAGCTAAGCCGTCGATCTCTTCCCCGGCCTCTCTCTCTCTCTGTCTCTCTCTCTGTCTCTACAAGTGAGCCATGCCCTCCCTCTTTCTCTGAGCCTTACATGTGGGTCCCTACATCTTCTCTCTGTGCCAATGACAAGTGGGCCACCTCAGTTTCTCTCTCTCCAGCACTGATCCAGGGTCCCACCTGTCAGCCCAATTTCCAGAATTAATTCCTTTCCCAATATTTCCCAATAATTCAAATAATCCTTTTCTTATTCCAGAAAATCCTAAGACTCCCAAAATTCATATCTTCTTAACCGTAGCTCCAATGACTCCGTTCAAGTCTCTAAACTTTCTAAAAATAGATCTACCTTATGGCACTATTAGTTATTAATAATAGTATATTATTTCTAGGTTTTGTATGTGTTTTTTCTCTCGTTTTGCGCGTAGTGACGCTTTGGAAATTCGTCGGACGTCGGATTTTCATGAAGCCTGAAGACGAAAGTCTGAGGCAAGTCACTCCTTGACCATATTGCTCCTAAATTTAAAAATGTATTGTTTGCAAAATTGCATTGCTAGTGTGCACGATAAATTGATTGGCCTCGTTTGCGTGTCGAACCGACGGACCTGCCCGTAGTTGATAAATAACCCTGTAGGTCTTTGATACCCTATTCCTTGTCGCTCCACCCCGTGGTACCTCGGTGACCATGCTCTCTGAGCATGGATTCCGATGACTCCACTCACAACACAATTGTTTGTCGATCTGGGAAAATTTGGGTTTCCAAATGGTTTTAAAAACCCGACATGCGATGTCGGCGAGATTTGTGAAACAAAATTTATTTGAGAAAGTTTCCGCGGTGCAAAGTGATCGCCTGTGTGGTGGCACTTCGTATTCGCATATAAGGACCGATTCCTTGAGGAATTGCACTGAGCATGTCATAGTGCGACCACACGGGTGGTATGGGACACCCCTGGCTGAGTAATTAGTGTTCCCAGGATGGTTTTCGGTTGCTAATAAATGTGGGACCGGCTGGGTGCCAAGAGGGGATATACCCCCGTCCCTGAGTACAGGAAAGTGAGTTCCTGGTACTTGGTTGGGTGTGAGCACCCAATTATAAGGGCAGCGTGCTATCCTGGGAAGGCTTTGGAAAGGCTTTGTCGCGAACCTCCCCACCTGATCAGTGTGGGAGTAAGCTCGCGTCGTGTGGGTAAAGCGTACAATCTTTGCAAAGATCAATGAACTGTTCGAACAGCCGTGCCCACGGTTACGGGCAATGTGAGGTGATTCCTCTAGCGTAGATTTGTTTGCAAGTGTTTGCGAAAGAGATTTGTGGTATGGGAATCGTTACCAAAATTGGCCTTTGTGGCTGATGGATGACCTGAGTGGTCTGAAACGGGGCTGTGTGACCCGGGATGTCGATTGACATCATAGTTAGGCTCCCCGAGTGGAAGCAGTTTGAGTTGAGATTAAGATGGCTTGGAGATCATCGATATGAGTATGAGATGAGATGAATGATGTCCCGGATGGACTAAAGTGAAAGATGAGATTACGTCCTAGTAAGGACGAAATTGAAATAAAGTAATAGATGTTGATACCGTGGAAGGCTGCTTGTAGGCAGATCCACTGAGCCGCTGTCATGATCCCGACAAGCGGTATAAGAATACTTGAGATCAATTTAAAATTTGCTTCGTCCGCTTGAGTTGTTGAAAAGCAATTCGCGGACAGGATCGAGGCGAGAGCCTCCTTCCAGTCACTTTGAGACAGCTCACACTTAGGTTTTCGAAAGTGTTTTCAAATTAAAATGGTTTGCATAATAAACCCAGCCTATTCTTTGATAGCCTGCATAACTCACATTTCCTGTGACTTGCTGAGTACGTAAGTACTCAATCCATTCCTTTTCTCCCCTCATTCAGGAAGATTGAAGTTGAAGTGAAGATTAGGGTTCTTTCCTAGTCCCAAGCCGTTGCTTGTGGATTGGGTTCTCGCTGCGCTGTCGTTCCGCTGCTGTGGTTCTGTTTGCCGGTTGCTGCTCAGGCTTGCCCGAAGTCGCAACTTATAAAGGTATAGTATATATATATTCGTATATTAGTTAATTGCTGTGGTACATCTCAGTTGACCGCGGGTACCAGCTTGGTTTCCTGGACTGGTACTGGCATCGCGGTTCCGTGGAGTTTGGTTCACGCCAAATCTTCCACGCGCTTGCCCTCTGGTATCGCTGCAGGTGGTGCCAGGGCGGGAGGCGCTACAGAGGTGGTATCAGAGCATAGGTTTGGTATAGGAACGAAACCCCTTCTCTCATAGGATGCCTTTAAGGACAATATATTTAAATGTAAAGGCTATTTGCGAAAATTTTCTGCTCTCTTCTCTCACTCTAAATTTGCAAAAAGAATTTTCTACTCCTTCACCCCCTCAAAATCATAGAAATTAGATATCCCTTTTCCCTTTCTCACCTGAGGACATGGAATCTTCGCCTGAAGACATGGAGTATTCACCGTACTCGAGACAGGACATGAAGATGGAGCCAAGGAGAGCTTAACCATAGAAATCGTCGCGAACTCGTTAGGAGTTTCGCGAAGATAGTGTGTGAGTGTGTAATGTTTGGTAGTTCGTTCTTGCATGGTGTGTTCCAGTCCTGGACTTGGCCACACCTATTTTGGTCTTCTCGTTTGCGAAAAGAATTTTTCGTGGGGATATTTCTTTTCCTTCTCTTCTGTTCTCTCCTTTCCTAGTAATTTCCCTCTTACCTTGACCTTTTCTGGGTTAGAATGGCTCGTCGTGCCCGTCGTCAAGTCCGTGTCCCTAACCGCTTCGGATATGAGGATGACCCAGTTCAAGCAGCCAACCATAACCTCCACGAGGATCAGAATATAGACCAAGTAGCAGATAATGGACATGAAGACGCTAATGAACCCGTCAATCAGAATGCAGACACGAACCAACCTGAGTTTCCCCCACCTCCACCACTTCCCTGAACCTCCAACAACTCCTGGCTATGCAAACTCAGATCCTACAAGGAATAGCCCAAACCCTAGCGGATTACAACAAGGGCAAGTGCAACTCAACAACCTCAGCAAAACAATGGAAGATCCAAGTTGATAGACTTTCTAAGATCAAGACCCCCTGAGTTCTCCCACACCGTCGAGCCAGTCGAAGCCGATGATTGGCTTAAAGACGTGGAAAGGAATCTAAACCTGGTACACGATGCACCCCAATAGAGAAAACCCTCTACGCGGCCCATCAATTAGAGGACCAGCCGCGGAATGGTGGGAAAATTATTGTGCCGCACATGAAAATGCCAGCGACCATCGAAGGAAGGAATTCGCGGAAGCTTTTCGAGCATCGTACGTTCCTGAGAGTTATAATTGACTGAAAAGGACGAATTTTAATCAACCTCAAGCCAAGGGCATAGCCAAGTATTAATGAATACCTGAGTACTTCCATAAGTTGGCCTCGATATGCCCCCATGAAGAGTAGATACAGACAAGAAGAAGATACGGAAGTTTCTGAAAGGAATGAAGTGGATGTAAGACTTCAACTCGTGCACATGAGTTCCAACCTTTCAGCATATGATCAACAAGGCTCTATTGGTAGAAGAATGCTGACAGAGAAATAGTGGACATAAGGAAACGAAGAGCCTCACAGCTTGGTTCCAAAAAAGGATGGAACTCTTCGAAGAACCAACCCATCAGGCAGTTTAATAAGAGGCCCAACCCAGTATGCCCTTTTTCTGGATTCGTCCTCGCTCATCTACTCCAAGACCCACAGCAAATGTCAGGTGTCAGCAATGGTATAGTGGAGGAAGTAAACTCACGACACCAGCCGTACCAACCAGAAGCTTGGCGAAGTCGAGTGTTTCCGTTGCCATCATGATGGGACATACTCTCGACAATGCCTCAAGGCCAACGCGATACCCGACGGTGCATCCAATATAGGAAGTAATAGAGTTCCCAACGATCGGTCAAGAGCGTCAGTCCACAGAATAGCGGATCAGTGTCGCAGACTTCGCCTGTTTTCAGAAGATCTCGCCTCAACCACGTAAATGCAGAAAGAGGGTACAAAGACGCCTTAACCTTCGAAGACATAGACGAAGAAACAGAAGATCAGGTTTCCACCGGAGCAGATGAACCTACACAAAGACCTGGAAGATTAAGCGTCAAGACCGACGTACCGCCAGGATGTCGTGAAGCTTTTGCCAAGACCCGAAGGATGAAATCGGATAATGTAAAGAGCCGACGAAGACGCTAAGTAAGATAGGGTGCCGTAGTTCTCCCCGTAGCCGTCGTGGTTCCCTTATCTCGAATCTCGGGGACGAGATTCTTTTTAAGGGGGTAGGTTTGTAACGCCCTGGTTTCCGGGCCGTTAAAAACTATTTTCGTAAAAACCCTAATTTTCAAAAACTGGATTCTTTGTGTGTGCTTAGGACTAAGTGCCGTAAATCTCAGATCCAAGCTCCCTTTGAAACTCTAAATCCTCGATGTCCCAAACTCTTTCCGATTCCGAGACTCGAATTTTGCAGTTCGATTGTCTCTCTCAAAACCCCCCTCGGAAAAATTACCAAATCTAAACCCATTCGATATCCTTCAGAAGAACCCTTTATTCACTCTCCAAAAAAAAAAAAAAAATACCGGGTTCGAATTTTGCAATTCGAAGCCTCCGATAAAACTCTTCGAAAATCATCCTTGCAGCCTTTCAGTGAAATCTCTTTCATTTTGTTCCTCTCAAAAATTTCAGATTTTCATCAAGAATCCTCTTCCGCAACTTGTCAAATTAATATATTTTCCAAAAGTCCCTCAAATCCAAGAATTAAATTCAGTTCTAATATTCCCTCAAGATACTCCAATTCTATTCCATTACAAATTCCCAAAATTAAATCCCAAATCCAGTCCCCTTTTGAATCTCCTTCTTTCTTATTCCAATATATCAATTCATATATATGTATATACCCAATGTCATCTCAGAACACCTTCAAAAGTCCCCACAAAATTTCCCTGAGTCATAGTCTCGAATTAAAATTTAGATTCGGAGACGAACCTTTAAACCCATCCCCGAATCCTTCTTAAAAAATATATATACAATAATCTATATGTATAGTATCAGAGGTCTTATTCAACACGCACTCTTGATTAAATCCTGAAAAGTGTTTATGAGCAATGCATCATCCCAAATATAAATACTCTCTTCAAATTCCTACAAATCCTCAAATCCAAATTTGGAAAATTGTATCAAGCCTCCTGTATCGCTTGGGCCCTCCTATCTCTCTCTCCCGGCCCGGCCTCCCCTCCTCCTCTCTTCTCGCCTCTGTACGCAGCCAGCCGAAAGCCGGGAACCCACCAGCAGGCCGCCAGCCGCGCCCTTGCTGCCGCCCCTCTCAGCGCTCGCACGCGCCTCGGCCTACACCCGCGCCCTGCCCTACGCGCCACACCCCGGCTCGCACCTCGCGCGCACGCCGGCGCCTCTTGCCCGGCCCCGTCGACCACAGCCGAGCACGAGGCCGCCGCAGCCCGCGAACAGCCGTGCCCGTGCCTCCAGCCGTGCCCGTGCCCCCTCCAGCCCGTGCCCGTGCCCCCTCCAACCCGTGCCCCTCCGAGCCCGTGCCGTGCCTCCTCCACCGTGCCCCTCCAGTCCGGACCGCACGTCGGGCCCGTCCCTACTCGCGCTCTCCTTTTCTCTCTCATCTCCCGAACCTTCTCGCCCATGGTCCGAGCGGCGCCTCCTTGCGCACGCCCATCACCCCGGGCCGGCGCCACGGCACGGAGGCGGACGCGCCGCGCGCCCGCGGACAGCCGGTCGTCGTCGTCTTCCCGACGTCGATCTCTCTCTGCTTTCTCTCTCTTTCTCTCGATCCTTCTTCTCTCTTCCAACACCGTCCGTGCCCGGCCCGACCCCCTTCGTCAACCCCGCAGGACACGCCCTCGGCCAGCCGGCGCAAATCGCGCCGCCCTCCTGCTCGATCTTCCCGGTCAAAAGCCTCGATTCGTCTTGTCGCTATCCGTCGCATATCCCCTCTGCCTCTCTGTCTCCCTTCTTCGTGTCTCGCGGCAGCACGAGGTAGCCGATGACGCGAGCCACAGTAGGCCGGCGCCATTGATGGCCTCGACGGCTGAGCTTGAGCTTATCCCGTGCTCCCTCACCCTTATCCGCTGACCGATAGCTCCGAGCTCCTCTATAAATAGGAGCACCCCTCCGCCATTCCGGGTCGCCAGCCGAACACCAAGACTAGCTCGCCACGGGAGATCCTCGCCGCTTTCTGACCAAGCTTCCACCGCCGTTCAGGGCACGCTGACCAAACCGCCGCACCACCGAGTCCCTGAGCCACCCGAAGCACTCCGCCTCACCGCGCCGATTAGCCCACTATCGAAAACCCCCAAATCCTTCCTCCGCGTCCGCCATTGCCGTTGCTCCAGAGCTCGCCTTTGCGCGTGTAAGAGCTCGGTTTCCCCTCCGTTCTCCTCCCCGCAGAGCACCGCCCAGACCGTGTCCATCCCAAGCTCCGACCTCACTCCACCACGCGGCATTCCGCCGCCGCCGCCATCCTTTCTCTCTCCGCCGCTCCTGTCTCGTGTCGCCGGCCGCCGTCGACCGCCGTTATCCAATCGAGCCGGCCACCTCTTTCTCATCCTTTCCGCTCCCGCCGCCCTGTCCTTTTTCCCGGCGCGCCGTCGCTCGCCGAAAATCCTCCCCGGCCGCGCTAGCCGTCGATCTCTTCCCCGGCCTCTCTCTCTCTGTCTCTCTCTCTGTTCTACAAGTGAGCCATGCCCTCTCCTCTTTTCTCTGAGCCTTACATGTGGGTCCTACATCTTCTCTCTGTGCATGACAAGTGGGCCACCCTCAGTTTTCTCTCTCTCCAGCCACTGATCCAGGGTCCCACCTGTCAGCCAATTTCCAGATTAATTCCTTTCCCAATATTTCCCAATAATTCAAATAATCCTTTTCTTATTCCAGAAAAATCCCTAAGACTCCCAAAATTCATATCTTCTTAACCGTAGCTCCAATTGACTCCGTTCAAGTCTCTAAACTTTTCTAAAAATAAGATCTACCTTATGGCACTATTAGTTATTAATAATAGTATATTATTTCTAGGGTTTTGTATGTGTTTTTCTCTCGTTTTGCGCGTAGTCGACGCTTTGGAAATTCGTCGGACGTCGGATTTTCATGAAGCCTGAAGACGAAGTCTGAGGCAAGTCACTCCTTGACCATATTGCTCCTAAATTTAAAAATGTATTGTTTGCAAAATTGCATTGCTAGTGTGCACGATAAATTGATTGGCCTCGGTTTGCGTGTCGAACCGACGGACCTGCCCGGTAGTTGCATAAACCCTGTAGGTCTTTGATACCCTATTTCCTTGTCGCTCCACCCCGTGGTACCTCGGTGACCATGCTCTCTGAGCATGGATTCCGATGACTCCACTCACAACACAATTGTTTGTCGATCTGGGAAAATTTGGGTTTCCAAATGGTTTTAAAAACCCGACATGCGATGTCGGCGAGATTTGTGAAACAAAATTTATTTGAGAAAGTTTCCGCGGTGCAAAGTGATCGCCTGTGTGGTGGCACTTCGTATTCGCATATAAGGACCGATTCCTTGAGGAATTGCACTGAGCATGTCATAGTGCGACCACACGGGTGGTATGGGACACCCCTGGCTGAGTAATTAGTGTTCCCAGGATGGTTTTTCGGTTGCTAATAATGCGGGACCGGCTGGGTGCCAAGAGGGCGATATACCCCCGTCCTGAGTACAGGAAAGTGAGTTCCTGGTACTTGGTTGGTGTGAGCACCCATTTATAGGGCAGCGTGCTATCCTGGGAAGGCTTTGGAAAGGCTTTGTCGCGAACCTCCCACCTGATCAGTGTGGGAGTAAGCTCGCGTCGTGTGGGTAAAGCGTACAATCTTTGCAAAGATCAATGAACTGTTCGAACAGCCGTGCCACGGTTACGGGCAATGTGAGGTGATTCTCTAGCGTAGATTTGTTTGCAAGTGTTTGCGAAAGAGATTTGTGGTATGGGAATCGTTACAAAAATTGGCCTTTGTGGCTGATGGATGACCTGAGTGGTCTGAAACGGGGCTGTGTGACCCGGGATGTCGATTGACATCATAGTTAGGCTCCCCGAGTGGAAGCAGTTTGAGTTGAGATTAAGGATGGCTTGGAAGTCATCGATATGAGTTATGAGATGAGATGAAATGATGTCCGGATGGGACTAAAGTGAAAGATGAGATTAGTCCTAGTAAGGACGAAATTGAAAATAAGTAATAGATGTTGATAACGTGGAAGGCTGCTTGTAGGCAGATCCACTGAGCCGCTGTCATGATCCGACAAGCGGTATAAGAATACTTGAGATCAATTAAAATTTGCTTCGTCCGCTTGAGTTGTTGAAAAGCAATTCGCGGACAGGATCGAGGCGAGAGCCTCCTTCCAGTCACTTTGAGACAGCTCACACTTAGGTTTTCGAAAGTGTTTTCAAATTAAAATGGTTTGCATAATAAACCCCAGCCTATTCTTTGATAGCCTGCATAACTCACATTTCCTGTGACTTGCTGAGTACGTAAGTACTCAATCCATTCCTTTTCTCCCTCATTCAGGAAGATTGAAAGTTGAAGTGAAAGATTAGGGTTTCTTTCCTAGTCCAAGCCGTTGCTTGTGGATTGGGTTCTCGCTGCGCTGTCGTTCCGCTGCTGTGGTTCTGTTTGCCGGTTGCTGCTCAGGGCTTGCCCGAAGTCGCAACTTATAAAGGTATAGTATATATATATTCGTATATTAGTTAATTGCTGTGGTACATCTCAGTTGACCGCGGGTACCAGCTTGGTTTCCTGGGACTGGTACTGGCATCGCGGTTCCGTGGGAGTTTGGTTCACGCCAATCTTCCACGGCGCTTGCCCTCTGGTATCGCTGCAGGTGGTGCCAGGGCGGGAGGCGCTACAGGCCGGTAGCTAAGATGTCCGAGAAAGAGAGAAAAGCCTTTGAGGAAATAATTGGTCGTAATCCGGCCATAGTACAATTTGAGGATCTCACCAACACGAACCTCGCAACCGCCGATGGTGACCTTGAGTACAATGGTGGTATAGATGCAATGGGAGAGGAGCCAAGGAAGAGGTTAGAGTTCCGATCTCTTGATGAGTTGAAGATTTGGCTACAACAGTACTCGATTCGTGTGCACCGTTCGTTCCTCTTGAAGTACTCTAACGTCATGGTTAGGTACACGGTGGCTTGTCTTGATGCATCGTGCAAATGGGAGGTTCGTGCACGCAGAACCACAGGCGAGAGGTGGAGAATATCCAGGATGGGTGATGAGCACAGCTGTTGTAGCGCGGAGGCATCGGGGCGTCATTTGCAGCTCACTTCTCGCTTCGTTAGTAATTTGCAAGTTTTGCCATTGAATAAGGGTGCATACTCCGATAATTACCACAATCACACGGTTACAATATACCTATATAACTACATACCCAGGGTATACTAACATGACTATAAAAAATGAAATGACATCGTCTACATTTCTATCTCCTTAGCATCTCTCGAACTAGGGTTTCTCATCTAACAAAAAAGAAACCTAACTCCAATCCTAGGGTTTTCACATAAAAACCAATAACATCGCACATTTGCGACAAAAGTAGGTATTGCATAGAGGATACCTTGGAGATGGCTAGCACCAAAATCCGGAGGAAAATCAGCTCAATTTTAGCTTCAATTTGTGGAGATTTGGGGGTGAGGGAGAGATAGAGTCGCCTCTTCTCTAGCCGGCCGAAGGAAAGAAAAGGAGGAGTGGGCCTGACGCGACGTGGCGCTGGGTTAAGAGCGGAGCTTTGACACATTAGCCCTCCGCGTGGACGGGGTAGCCACGGGAGCAAGGACCTCAGCGCCAGACTCCATGGCGCGGACATGTCGAACCTCAGCGTCTTCGGAGCTGGCACTAAGATGATGGTCTATTTTAAAAAAAAGTTTTGAAACCGATTTATTTTTAAAAATAATTTTTAAAAAATATTAAACAGTGCAATTTTTGGTCGTATTTAGGATGTACACAGCAATAAAATTTGAGTTCAACCCTCATATCCCACGGATATCAATGAAAATCTCTTAATACGAATCCTCGCGTGATTTCCGGGCAGAGAGCCCCTCCACGTGGCGCTCTAGAATCTCAGCGTTCGTTCCCCTTCCGCAGCCGTCAGATCGCGGATCTACGGTGAGAGATCGCTGCAGTGGACCTTGTTGTAATATACAAAGTTTGAGGGGCTTTTTTACAAAAACGCCCAATCCCTACCGCCCACCTCCTCTCTCGCCTCGCCGCCGCCTCCTCTTCCTCCTCCTTATAGGTGGCCAAACGGGCGGACCGGGCCGGCACGGACCGAGGCACGGTCCGGCACGGCCCGTGTAGGCACGGTTCCTGTAGCGGGCCGTGCTGTGTCAGCCCGCGTGCCTCCCCCCGGCCCAGGCACGGCACGCTGAGGTCATGGGCCGTGTCGTGCCGGCACGACCCGTCGGCGGCCCACCGTGCCCGGGCCGGCCCGGTCCGCCGACGCCGAATTTTTACTGTTACTAATTTATTTTTTTTTAATTTACAAAACTAATTTTTGATTTGGTTCATTTGCAGAAGTAACCTCTTGCCGCCGTGGGCCAGGGCGGTGTTTAAAAACCGCCGTGGCCCAGTGCGGTGAATGTCCTGGGCCCACGGCGCCGTCGCCAGGCCATGACGGCGTTAGCGGGGCGGGCTTGCCGCCGTGGCCAGGGCGGCGAATGCCAGCCTCCGCGCGGGCCCAAAACGCAGGGAGAGAGCGAGCGGGAGACGACGCGCGGGCGGGGCGCGGGGACGCAGGGACGGGGGAGGAAGAGGCACGCCCCACCGGCGCGCGGGGAGGAGGAAGAGGCACGTGCGCGGGCATCTCGAAAGCCGGGGAGGAGGAAGAGGCACGGCACGGCGGCCGGGAAGGAGGAAGAGGCACGGGCACGGCACGGGCACGCGGGGAGGAGGAAGAGGCGCGGGCGCGGGCATCTCGAAGCATCTCGAAAGCCTGACGCCGTGGGCCGCCGTCGTGAGGCCATGGGCCCAGGCCATTCGCTGCCCTGGGCCACGGCGGTTTTTTAAATACCTGCGAGCCTGACCACGGCGGCAAGAGGTTACTTCTGCAAATGAACCAAATTCAAAAATTTAGTTTTGTAAATTTAAAAAAAATTAAATTAGTAACAGTAAAAACTCTGCCACGCTGCCGCCGCGCGTCCGGCGTCCTCGGCCTCCGCCGCTGCCGCGCCTCCCCGCCTGCGCCCGCCCCCCTCGCCGCCTGCCGCCGCCTCGGCCTCCTCCCGGCCTCCTCGGCTCCCCGCCTCCTCCGCCGGCTCGGCCTCCTCCGCCCCCTCCGCGCCGCCTCCCGCGTCGCGCCTCCCCGGCCTCCGCCGCCTGCCGCTGCCTCAGCCTCCTCGCTCCTCCGCCTGTCCCGCCGCCTTGGCCTTCCTCACGCCCCCTCCGGACCGCCCTGCCTCCCGCCGCGCCTCCCGGCCTCCGCCGCCTGCCGCCGCCGAGCTCCGCCGCCGCCTCCCCGCCTGCGCGCCGCCCCCCGAGGCCGCCTCCGCGCCCTCCCCGCCTGCGCCGAGTCCGACTCCCGACTGAGTAAGTGAGAGTGATGAGAGAGACAAGTAAAAAAAGGAAAAAAGAGAACTTAAATTTTTTTTTTTAAAATTAGAGGTAGTGGTAAAAAAATATGAAAAAACTGTAAAAACATTATCTAAGATGAGTAAAAAAATATGATGGGTATTTTTTGATGATATTAGAGGAGGAAATTTTTATATTTTTTAAACAAGCAAAATGAGGAACATATAATAGCAATTTAATTTCTACATAAGATATAGGAAAAATTGCGCAATGACCTTTATTGATTTTGATATTACACAGCTGCCTCATTAAAACTCTGTCATGTAAAAACTCAATTTTGAGAAAACCATGACAAAGAAAAAACAGAGTACAGGCAAAGGTCAATACTCAAAAAATAAAAAAAGATTACTCTAGTTTCTCAACATTTTTGTAGGTAAAGATTTTCGAACTGCTCAGCTAAATCTTGGTTCTCGTGTGTGTTGGGCACGTTCCTTTGCTAACTCCCAGTCTTTAACCGAAGTAGCATTCTACCACCTCACTGCGGAATTTCTTCTTCTCTCCTCAATAATTCTTCCGCAAATACTGAAGGCCGATTCGTATGATACCGTAGACACAGGCACCGTGAAAACACATCGCATGCTAGCTTTGAGAGCACGGGATAATTGGGTCATGTATCATTCCACCATTGAAAACGTTGAGATCTTCCTGGTTGATCGAGTCGCTGTCCAAGTAGGTGGACAGCTCAAGAGCTTCAAGTGAAGCGTGTGCAGGACTGCTGCAGCCGAACTTTCACTACCGGTGCTCGAAGTTAAGAAGAGAACCACCCCAAATTCCTCGGCCCACTGCAATTTATCTTCTTACTGGGACAGGGACGGATGGGGCTCTTGCACGCGAACTCCCTGAAACTTATTTCATACTTTCGAAATACTTCATACAATTTTGATCTACAATCAGAATAGTAGTTAGTGTAATCAATATTCATTGTATCCCCAATAAGATTCAAAAATATTAGACCCCCTATTTTATACCCTAGGATCAAGAATAAATGCAAAAGCATATCAAGTATGGAATGTTCCTCCAGTATTTAAGGTATTTTTGTTTTCATGTTATATACTGCAAATCCTAGTAGTTGTGGGTCATCTTCATATTCTTTTAATAAATGGGCAATCTCAAAATTTTATGTAAAATTAAATTAGCAGTTGGATAGTAAACACCAGACAAAGTAAACAGTTGCATCATAAAATATTTCAAGAAAGTAATAAAACCTTTCTACACATGCCAAGATGTTCGTCAGTAGCGGTTGCCCGTCACTGGTAACAACATCATCTTGGACTGCAAGAAACAGTTAGTATATCTTTGTAAGGCAAGACATGTTTCAACATAAATAAGTCGAGTTCCACTGATGTCCGCATCCGTTTGGAACTTGCGTGGATTCCCTTGTCCGAAGCGTTGCAGAATCGCCTGAAGGTCGCAAGTCGAGGATTAAAACCATTCAGCCATGTATGGCTTCACGGATAGAATCGAGATATACAGTTACTCTTTTAAAACTGGATTTAACTATAAGATTTAATAACATGGCAAGCACAACGTTGATGTAAAGAATGATTCGCATAAACATTGAATAAAGGCTCCAAATTTCCATTGCTCTGGAATTTGCAGCTGCATTATCTAGAGTTACTGCAAATATTTTATTTGTGATGCCAAAATCCTCACAAACTCTAGAAACTTCGTTCAGCAGCATATTTCCTGCATTATGTGAAACATCAATTAATTTTAAAGCTATTACTCTTTTTGTAGTTCCCATTCATCATCAACATAATGAGCAACTACACTAATATAGTCTTCCTTAGCCCTACCACTCCAAATATCACGATGTGATACTAATAGAAAAATGTGCAAGTAGCAAATAATTGTTAAATTATCCGGCCTTGGTTGTAAATATTCACCAAGTCCCGGGTTGTAGTTTGTCTACTAACACCTTGAACCTAGGATTATGAGCAGTTTATGTGAAGTCTCAAATGCAGGAGACTCACCAAAATTTAGGGGTAGATCCTGTCTAGCAATTAAATCGGGTAAGGGAATCTCGTCTACCTGAGGATCATAGTCCATGAACGTACCGTACGTACCGTCCGGATTGAGTTACCAGTTGCTGCTTGCCTTACTGGTAACCTTACTTTTTTCGCACACGCCTCAGCATGCCCGCCCAAATGCCGAACACTGTAGCAAACGGTCATCAGCGTCGCAACGGGCAGATGTCAGTGCAACGGTCGCCTGCCTCCTCCTCCCGCACGCACCCGGCCTTGACCTCCTCCCGGCCTCCTCTCCTCGGCTCCTCCTCCGCCGCCTCGGCCTCCGCCGCCTCCTCGGCTCCTCCGCCTCCTTCCGCCGCCTCCTCGGCTCCTCCCGCCGCCTCGGCTCCTCCGCCTCCTCGGCCTCCTCCCGGCCTCCTCGGCTCCTCCACCTCCTCCCGCCCCCTCGGGCTCCTCCTCCCGCCTCCTCGGCTCCTCCACCTCCTCCCCGCCGCTCGGCTCCTCCGCCTCCTCCCGCCTCCTCTTTCTCTGCCTCCTCGGCCTCCTCCGCCTCCTCGGCCTCCTCCCGCCGCCTCGGCTCCTCCGCCTCTCCGCCTCCTCTTCCTCCGCCTCCTCGGCCTCCTCCCGCCCTCGGCCTCCCGCCGCCTCCTCCCCGGTCGCCTCCTCCTCCCGGGCACCTCCTCCCGGCCCGACGCCGCCTCCTCCCCGCGCCGCCTCCTCCGGCTGCTGCCTCGGCCTCCGCCGCGCCTCGCGCCGCCTCCGCGCCCGGGCGCCTCCCCGCCTCGGCCGCCGACGCTGCCTCGGCCTCCCGCCGCCAGACGCCTGCCACGGCGGCGCGGCCTTCCGCCGCCGCCCTCCGGGCGAGCCGTGCCGGCCAGTGCCCCGTGCCCGCGCCCGTGCCCCGTTCCCGTGCCCCGTGCCCGTGCCGCGTGCCGTGCCCGTGCCCGTGCCCGTGCCCGTGCCCGTTGTAACACCCTGAAAATCGTCTTAATTAAAAATTATCGTGGGTAAATAGAAATACAAGAATACACTAGAAATTTTTTGTTTGAGAAAAGAGTTTGAATAAAATTTTGAAATTTCCAATATTAAAAATCCCGAATTTAAATCTTTAAATAAATACTTGGATGCTTTTATATTCCAGGGGTTTTGTCGGAGTATTTTAAGCGTTTGAGTATTTATAATAATAAATTCTTCGTGTTTCGTGGTGGTATTTACTTCTGGTAAATTCCCCATGATTTAATAAACTCTCTAAAATTTTCTTGGATTCTTCGGAGCTACAGAATTAATTTTAATGCTATAAAGATCACTAAAGTAATTAAATAAATATAAAATAAATTCCTTTTCTTTTCCCCCTGTTCGGGTCGTTTCTGATTCAGTCCTTTGAAGTCTCTCCGTTCATTGTGAACTCTGACTCCTTTTTCCTCTAGGGTTTTGTGTCGTTCCCAGAACCCTAAAGTCACCTCAAAAACCTAAATTCGGAGTTATCGGATTTATTCATTTTTGAAACTCTAGAACTCTTTTGGACTCCCAATTCGAGATCCTTTATATTCGAAATATCTATACATCCCTTTGAGATAAATCCCAGATATTCCCTTAAACTCCTTTTTTGTCAAAATGAATCCAAATCCCCAATCGTCTGAGATTTCTCCAAATTCCAGTCCCAATAAAACACCCTTGTCAATTCCCTAATCCCAAAATATTTTATTTGGAATATTCCATTTTCCTGTTCCCGGGAAAATATTATAATTTCCCGCATCTCCAAAATATTCACATATTTTGGGAAGTTCAATTATGCTCGAATAATCCGAACTATTGATCTCTACAAAATAATTCCCAATTTTATCGGATTCCCGAATTATTCCGAGATCCGGTTTCCCCAAATACTCCTTGATAAAATACCATTTGTTTCCCGAACCTCTCAGAGTATATTCTGTTTCCTAATCTCCTCCAAGTGTTCTCGGAATCCCACAAAATATTCTGTTTCCTGGACCCCACTAAATATGCTTTTGTTTTCTAAATTCGTCCAAATACTGTTCGATTCCCAATATATATATGTATATATATGTATGAATGTATATATCCTCAATATTCAGAATAGTCGTTTTATCCTAAAACCCCTTGGTCTCCTCTATTCCAAATAAATATTCCGATTTTGAAGATGTCTCGTTAATCCCGAGTTCCAAAAATAGTCTAGAAAATCCCTCTTCTTTTTCCCTTTCCTCTTTTATTTTCCCTTTATCCTTTTTCCCTTTTCCCTGTTTACCTTCTTCTCCTGCCCTCCTCTTTCTTCTCGTCTCCTTCCTCTGTCTCTCTCTATGTCCAACCCCGAGCCGCCCGGGCTGAGCCCCTCCTCGGCCGAGCACCTCCAGGCCCGGCCTGTGCTCGACCTACCGCCGCCGCTCCCGGCCCAGGCCGCCGCGCCCCGGGACTCCCTGCCCGTGCCCGTGCCCTCTCCCTTGCCGTGCCCGTGCCCGTGCCCTCTTGCTCGCCCGCGCCCGCGCCCTCTCCTCGGCCCGGCCTGCGCCCCGGCGCCGCGCCTCCCCTCGGCCTGCGCCCGACCTCGGCCCAAGCAGCGCCGGTCCAGGCCAGCGCCTGCGCCTCCTCCCCGCAACGGCCGCCGCCGAATCCGCCGCCAAGTCGCCCCATACATAAAGCCAGCCGCCTTCCCCTGTGCCCTAGCCGGCTCTGCTCCTCTCCACGCCGCCAGGCCGCCGCCGCCACCCCGTCGCGCCGCCCTGCTGTCTCCATCTACCGCCGCCCAGCGCCGCTCTCTCCCGTGCGCCGCTGGTTCGGAAGCCACCCCGCCGTCTACACCTGCCGCCGCGCCAGCGCCCTGCCTCTGCTGCTTCCGCCGGAGCCGCTGCCCTTTCCGCTCCTAGCGCCGCCACCTGTGGAAGCCGTCGCCGCCTCCGGAAGACGCTGCCGGTGAGCCTCCAAACCACACCTCCTCCCTCTGCTCGGCAACTCGGCTTCGTCGTCGTCGAACCATCGTCACCGACCGGTCGCCGCTCTGTTACCGCCGGACGCCGCTTCATCCTTTCGGCGTTGCCGTCTTCGTCATCTATCCCCACCGGAGGACGCCACCAACGTCGCCGCCTCTGCCCCTGCAAGCCGTCGCCGATGAGCACCCTACCATGCCGCCCTCTGTCTTCCCCCATCTGCTGCCTCAGCCTGCTCCTCCCCTGTGCACCGTGCCGCCGCCCGGCTTCCAGCGCCGTCGCCTGCAAACCCGCCGCCGCTGTCCAGCGCCATCGTCGCCGGGCCGTCGTCGTCGCATTCGCCTGCGCCCGCTGGTGAGCTCTAGGCCACTCCCATCTTTTCTATGTTCCCCAGCGCCCTGTTTCTTTCCATAGCCTGCCGTGTCGCCCGTCCCTCATCGGTATCGGCTCGCCAACGAATCGTCATCGCTGGTTTGCCGCGCCGTGGCGCCATCAGTTTCACCGTCGCTGTCGCACCCCATCTGTCGTGCACCGTCGACCTCCACCACCCGGCGTCGTCGCCTGCCGTCGTCCATCGCTATCATCAGTGATGCGTGTTGCCGCATCGCCGGGGACCGCCAGTCCCCACCCACAGCCGAACTTCGTCGTCGTCTATGTTCTTCACTACCGCCGGTAAGCTCCGGTCGAGGACTCCTCCATCGGCATCTCCTCATCGGAGCCGCCTCCTCCTTCCTCATCCCGTGCCGCGCCGTGGCACTATCGTCGTCATCGTCTTCACCATGTCGCGCCACCCCGGAGTCGCTAACCCTGCCACCTAAGTTGTTGTGCCGTCGGATTTTCTTTTAATTGTCAACCAGTGCCATCTCTGCTTTAATCGTCACATCGGCGCCCACATCATCGTCATCTCACCCTGCCAACCCAGCCGGTTCATCACACATCACTCCTCTGGTCCATGGGCCCAGGCCCTGTGATCTAGGTCATCGCCAGTGGGCCCCACTTTGTACTGTACACAGCCAAAATAGTCTTTTTAATCCGAAATTCAGAGAATATTCTTTTCCAATTCCTTTTGGATTCATTCTGAATTCAATCTTCCAAAAGCCATATCTTTTCCATTTGAAGTCCGAATCGACCCGTTTCTTCCTAAATTCATTTAAAATCACAATTCACTTGTTTATGTATTTTTATGTAATGTTTATTTAGAGTTTCTTAGGGTTTGTTATTGTTTTACGTGTAGTTACGTATATCGTCGTTTCGGAAGACTTCGGAGTCTGCGGAAGAGTTCGGAAGAGTATTTGAAGACTTTTGTGATTGCAAGGCAAGTCACACAACAATCTCCTTGAGCATGTTGATCCCAGTTGTGAAACCTATTTTATTTTAAAGTTATTGCATAAAATGTTTTCGAATGACATTATTGTGGGTATTTACTTATTATCCAATCTCCATTGATAATTATGGCCATTTTGATGTTGATATCTATACCTTGATACCCCGGGTAATAATATTGACTAGCTAGATATTTAATTATTTATCTGGCTAGATTATTTAGGATTTTGCTTAGCCATGCCTAGAAACTATAGTGTCATTTTATGTGGGTAATTAATGACTCATTTATGACTAATTATGGATTAATGGTTATATTTTCACGACCATGAGTCGTGGTTGATTAAGTAACTATGTCAACTAAAACTTGATTGATGGTGGGTTGTGAGCACTAGGATTATGGTTGTTGTTAGCGATGCTCATGACGGTTAAGGACCGGTTCGCGGACTACTTGTTGCGAAGCAATACTCGTGCTAACCACAAGCCAGCATGGGTAATGGTAGGATCCAATGTGTAGTACGTTCAACCGGGGTCCACCATGGTGTGTTGTGGCTGTGTCAATAAGACCACCATGGCTGCGGCAATAAGTCCATGTCTTGGGCGTTGGATCGTTTCCCAGACTCAGAACCCGATCAGTTCTGGCCGGAAACTGGTGGTCTAGCGGGTGGCTTCCTTATTGTGTGGATTACATGGAGGGTCTTATCACAATCTTTATTCGGGTACTTTCGAGTATCGCGACGCATGGCTGACATGATGTTGAGATTGTGTCTTGTGGGTAAATTGGTACATCTCTGGCCAGAGTAAAACTATTCGAATAGCCGTGCTCGCGGTTAATGAGCGGCCTAGCAATGTTTCTGTGATTAGTCCCACACTACTCATTAATAAAAATAAATGATGGAATATGGATAGCTCCTGGTTGGAGAGATATGGTTTGGGCCTGAACTGCGTTGGAGCGCTGTTCAGTAGTTGATTCAATACTGATTAATAATTAAACTATACTGTTTTTAATGATTTTAAATGCAAATGTTTCAAATGTTGTTTTACGCAAATAAGCTATATTATGCCTTTCCTTTGGTATCCTGTTGCATTACATTGCATTCCCTAGTGTGGCTTGTTGAGTACGGTGGGTGGTACTCAGTCTTGTATTATTGTAATCTTTAGAGTGAAGCTTTGCGTGGAGGAGAAGATGGTGTTTGGCTTATACCCCAGTTGAGCTGCCTGTGGCTTGGTGCTGAAGCTACGCTAGTTGTCGTTCCGCTGCTGTTTTCTCCTGTGTGAGGACTAAGTGTCTCTGTTGTAAGTATTTATCGTTATTTCGTATTTGGTTATGTTTATCAAATTGTCAATTTGTGTACCTCGGTTGATTCCTGGACGAGGATTTATTGCACAAATTAGCTTTGGAAATTCTGGTGAATTTCTGGGCGTGACACCCGTGCCGTGCCGGCCCGCTACAGTCCACAGGCCGTGCCGTGCCGGCCCGCCGTGCCGCACCGCCGGCCCAGGCACGACACGGCTACTCGGGCCGTGCTGGCACGGCCACGGCCAACCGTGCCCGGACCGGCCCGACGGGGCACGGCCCATTTGGACATCTCTACTCCTCCTCAGCCGCACTGCCGCCGCCGACCTCCGCCCTGACCTCCTCCCTGCTTCTGCCTCTTCCGCCTCACGCCTCCTCATCTACCAACGCCCCTTCCCTGCGCCATCGGCCGAAAAAACTAGAGGGGTGTGAAATCCGAGCGAGCGACATAGCGGCCGCTTCCTTGGCCTCTTCACCTCGCCGACCCCGTCTCTCCCCACCTCCCCAACCGTGGTGACGAGCTCCCCGAGGGGCCTCTTCCCGCCGGCCCCATCCTCGGACCCTCTGCCGCCGCCCAATGCGTCGGGCAAACCGGGCCGTGTCCCGGGCGGCCATGTTGGGCTTCTCGCCGCACTGCACGAGGGAGACAGTAGGCTCCCTGGAGGTGGCAGCGCGGGAGCCGCGGTCATGTGGGCGCTACTCCGCCGCAAGGCAACCATCGCCGCCGCGGAGACGACGGCGTCCTCCGCGCAGACCCAGTCACTTTCCGTCAGCCGCGCGGGCGATCCCGTCGGTCCCCAAGACGACCTACTTCAATCGCTCGGCCAAGCCTGCCGAGCCGTCCCCCTCGTCCTCCGCGCCGTCGTCGCCGCCGCCGCCCGTGTTGGACAAGCTCTTTTCCCAGGTGACTCTGACTTGCAACAGTTGCTTCACATTTTCAGGTCTTTCTTCCTTCTGCTTTTCATGATTAGCAAGAAGTGCAGTTATCAAAATATGAGTTCATTGCTTAACTGCTAGGACAGTGGATTAATAATTTGATGATCCTATAGTTATTTTTTACGGAATAATCCTATAGTTATTGCTTTAGATGATTTTGAATTTTTCATAAATCCATGTTTGATATAATCTAAACATATAGCTGTGTGGGATGAAAATTTGCCGTGCTAGAATCTCATAAACTACTTTCTGTAGCGTTTGATAGTTTGCCTCAGTTTGTATACCTTATGGCAATTTATTCAGAAAGTATTATGCATTAGGCCATTGACTAAAACCGGCTTCTTAATAGGTTGTTGGGAACTCCTACTGAGGAGCAGTGGCCTGGAGTAACTGATTTGAGAGACTGGCATGAGTTTCCACAGTGGAAGCCACATATCTTGGAGCGTTCGGTTCCATCATCGGAACCTGAAGGAGTGGACCTATTATCGGTAATTAATGCTGGTTTTCCATTTTCTCAGCATTGAAAATTATTTAGGCTGTCAGATAATTTGAAATTCTCTCTCAATTTAATATCTTTCAAAGGGATCTTTTATGCTGGTTAAATGATGTCATCTTCTCTTGATTTGTTAAATTGTGTTAAAATTAATAGCTTTCAACAAGATGTGAGGTGATAATATTGTGAATAATTTCTTGCAGAAAATGCTCCAGTATAATCCAGCAAACCGAATCTCAGCAAAGGCTGCAATGGAGCATCCCTACTTTGACAGCCTCGACAAGTCCCGCAAGGTCACCTTCAGCCGTGACTTCCGGCAAGGTCGCCAGTTGCGGCAAGGCCGCGACTTTCGCCAAGACTGCTGAGTCTTCTCTGCCAATATCTACTACTTTCCCATCCAAGTAAGCCACGCGGAAGGAAGGTGAAATCTTGTCTAATATATATAAACTTTAGCTTTGTCGAGATGATTTTTTATAGTGTGCTTCTGACAAGGGTACTCATGGCTGACCCGGGCAGCGACAGTGTCGGTGCTGGGTTTTGTGGTGGCGTCTGCTAAGGAGGGCGATGTGGATATGGTGTTCTTGGAGAGTGCAATGAGCAAGGAAGAAGGTGTGTGTGCTCTGCAATGTAGCTTCTGTTCTTCCCATCTCGCAGCATCGCAGCATTACCTGTGCAGAAAAACAAAATCACAATGATGTTCTTGATTTTTTGTGAGCCATGGTTAAATTTTTTTCTGTCCTTTGGTTTATATGTGGCGCAATTTGCTTGGATGGGAGCCCTCCAGTTTACCACTTCTCTCCTGGTTCTGGTTCTGGTGCCAACAACTGGTTGGTTCATATGGAGGTAATTAATCGGTAGAAGCCAATGTGATTTAGATTTGCTTGCTTGAGCCTGTTTATCAGAAAGTTCCAGATGAATGCTTTTACAGATGAAAATCGGATAAACTTTCACTGTTTAGCTGAAAGTTGCAGATGAAATCGGATAAACTTTTTGCCGACGTTGTAAAGAATATTAGCCTTCCATATACATTTCTATAAAATTAAAAAAGAATGGTTATTGCCAGTAATTGAATTGACAGCATGCTGCTTATTGATCTTTTAAACATAAGAAATGTTTTTAATCCAAATAGTAAAGTAATGTTACTTAAGGGCATTTTACCTCCAGCAGTAACTTCCTTTTTCTGATACTGCTTCCACAATACAACTGGCTGCCTTGAAATTTTGCTCTTCACCGGAAGAAAAAGAAATAAGAGGTAGAGAAAAGGAACAAGTGACAGAAGAGGAAAGAAGCAGTAAAGGTCCATCGCTACGTTTTTTTAAAAAAAAATGGCCCATTTCGGTTGCTAAAATTATGGATGTTGAAGCCTGGTTCATAAATTTTTTGGTTTGGATGGTTGGATCCTGGTTTTTGTGATGGAGAGCAATAGCATTTTATGGATTTCAGGACCAGTTGGAGCTTGCATTGCTAACAATTTTGAGCTGTGAGAGAAAATGAAAAAAGTAGTGCAAAGTGATAAGGACTGGGATTCTCATTTCAGTACTGCTGTCATCTGAACGTCTTCACTGAATTAAGGTGTGCAAGACAGAGGCTACTTCTTATTAAATCATTGCATCTGATTCTCCAAAGGATTAAATCCCTGTAGCTATTAACAATCATTGTATTAGATAACAGGTTTTGAGTTCCATGTTTTGAAACATGTAGACATTGCGTGTTGACAAGTTTTGAGGGTGGGTTTCTTCAAGAAAGCATATGTTTTCCCTGCATACTTTTCTTGATACCAACTATCTTCTACTACAACCTGCATGTATCTCATGCGCACATATTTTTATGGCCTCGGACTCGTATGTTGATGTTTTCCTTTGTTTTTTGAAACTATATTTAGGCGTCATTCCTTTAAATGCCCATCTTTTTGGGAGCATCAAGCATAGTTATTTCTGATCCCTAGGATCAACTACAACTTGGGATACTCAACCAAAATCAACATGTATTCTTATGTTAACCAACTTCTACATTCCTGTCATTCTGTTTTTCTACCAAGGAGGCAAGCAAACTGATAAAATAGACAATTTAGTTTGTTATTATAATGTCAGATCTTCAAAATTCATATGCCTTCTGGGTTGTATTCTATTGGAAGATATACCAATGCTTGCAATTTAGTGCACAGTTGATTTATATGTTGTTCTGGTAGTTGTTCTTAATAGTTGGAGCTAAAGCAAAATATTTCGGTACTAATTTGCTATTATCATAGCAAAGAATCATTCATACCGTTATTAAATGTCTCTTTTCTTTCCAGTTGGTTTCAATATGGATGAGCAGCTTATTTCCTCAAAATTTTGGCCCACGCCCACTTTAAGATTTCCCCTGAGATAAGAGCTTGGGTGCAGTATAAAAGAGTTAGTGGTAGGTTAGTGTGGTTTGATATACCTTCAACTGCGTTGAAATTAGCAGAAAATATTCCTCTTTATACAAGTCAATTCTGGCGTTTGATACTTCAATATCGATGTGTGGAAGGTTGGGCTCCTTCTCTTTCTTTTTTCTTCTTCTCCATATATCTATGCATCAGGCCCACCTAGCCCATCTATACTTCGGCGCGGCTTTTGCCGCGCGGACTTTCTAGCATTAAATTCCAATCCTTCCGAAGACTCACGAGAATATTTTCCAATCCCATGGAATTGCTAAGTTTCAAAGACAGTTTGATTTGCACAATAGAAAAAGGGGTCAGGAATCTCATAACACGAATTCTGGGTGCTTTCTCGGCCAGGGAGCTCGTCCACGTGTCACCACGTGAATCAAGGGATCAAAGCCTATATCAGCCGATAGATCTGCAATTAATAAATCGTGGAAACATATCAGCCGTTGGATGAGGCAAGTCTAACCAGCAGCTACTGAATCGTTCGGAACCGAGAATACGCGAAGGCCTCGCGCGCATCGTCTGCTTTGTTGATCTTCTCCGGAGTGTGCTGGAATCAACTAGAATAAAATATACATCTTTTATAGAAGAACATTGCGATGATGGAAATCAATTAATAGGATTAGAAATTGGCATGCCAGTGTCATACTACAACCCTTCTGGAAAATCAATATTCCTATGGAGAAATGTCTCTAACAATATCAATGAAGATAGAGAATTACTTGCTCTAGAAGCAATTCAGAAGCTTCAAACTATTTTTGGATTTGTTGTCATTGATTTTAATTTCCATAAAATATTGTTGTATCAAAAAATCAGCAAATCCATGCCCTCTGTAGCCACAGATGCATTAAACTTCAGTATAAAACTAATTAGAAATGATAATCAATTAGAAATGCAGAAATACCAATACTATTTGTCGGGATTTGCAAATTTTTCACGATGGTATAAATATAGTTAATTATCTTACTGTATAATTATTAATGTACAATGGTTGTGTTCTACATAAAATTATACAAACAATAATTGTACTACCTCTTAATTTTTAAATATCCATTCTCTCTATAGCTACAGATGTATTAAACTTCATTATAAATGATAATCAACTAGAAATACAAAAATACCAATACTATTTGTCAGAATTTGTAATTTTTTCACAATTATTGTAAGAATATCTTGTATAAATATAGTTAATGTATCTTACTGTGTATACGAACAATTATTGTACTAAATTTTTCCTTAATGAATTATTAAGCGTGTAATTATATAATTTTTTATCTTTATGTACAATTTACATAAAATGTTCACTAATATATATTTTTTGCTTATAATGTACAGTATTGATATAATATGCCATCAAAAAGAAAGCCAAATCATACAGATTTAACAAAATATGATAAATCAAATTGCAAGAAGATAAGATATATCAGATTAAAAACAAAAGGCAAAAAAGAAAAATGAAAGAAGATAGTGAAAGTATTATACAGAGTGACAATAAAAAATGTAAAATAAAAAAGAAAACAATTATCAAAATAGTAGTATGAAATATCTAACACAAATACCAATAAATACAAATAATAAAATAGTAAATGAAGAGTCACATGAGGAAAAAAGGTTAGATTTAGAAGCACAAATAGTAAAATACAAAAAAAACAAAAAGAAATATGCTAGAAAACAAAATAAAAATAAAATGTTTAGAGATTGACTATAAATATTCATGTTTATTATCTTTCTATGGTATGGTTTCCTTTACCCCAGAATATATTCAACATCTAAAACGATTATATGAAAATAGATCATATATAGGTATACTAGAATATAAATGTAAACATTGTAATGCTATATTATGGTTTCTAGAAAGAAATAAAAAAGAAACAAAAAAAAAGCAAAATGAAATTATATATTCAAACTGTTGTAAAAAGGGAAAAAATTAAAATACCACCATTTAAAAAGCCACCAACAATACTTGATAAACTACTTAATACAAAAGAAGATATTTTTATCAAAACATTTTAAACAATAAAATTAGACAATATAACAAAACAAAAAAAATTAGACAATATAATAGCTTATTTGCCTTTACTTCAATGGATGGTACAATAGATAAAAATATAAATGACGATAATGGTCCATATATATTTCATGTAAATGGACAGATACATCACCACATTGGATGTCTCGTACCTAAGCTTGATAAAATCCCAAAATTTGCTGAACTATATATTTTTGATACTAAAAATGAAATTGAAAACAGAATACGAGCGTTAAATAAAGAAGAAATGGAAAATGCAGATGTTAATCCTTATATAGCTGAACAGCTTAAAAGAATACTTGATGAATATAATCCATTAGTTAAAACGTTTCGTTATGCACGTGATCAATTTGAAAAAAAAATAAAGGTGTTGATTTTGGTATTCGAATCATAGGAGCAAATAAAGGTGATCCAATACAATATGAAATGCCACATAGAGAAGAATTAGCAATTTTAATAGTTGGTGAATTAAATCTAGAAAATCATAGAAGGGATATTATTGTTCAAAATAAAGACAAAGGATTACAATGCATATCCATTTTACATCCAGCATACATGGCACTACAATATGCTCTATTATTTCATTACGGATAAAGAGGATTTCAACTTGGCATACCATATTATAGTAATGGTACAAGTAAAATAAACAACAAAACAAGATCAACAGTTACAATAGATGATTATTATAAATATCATGTACATTATCGACTAGATTATCCAAATTCTTATTTATGCTATGGTAGATTATTGAAATAAGCAATTGTTGATGCACGTGCAATAGAAGATGAAGATAGGCTAATGTTTATCGCTAGAAACAAGGACAAATTAAGGGCTAAATATGTACATGGTATATTTGATGTTGTTCAAAAAGGTTTAACAGATGGAAATCAAATAGGAAAGAGGATATTATTACCATCAAGCCATATCGGGTCTAAATGATATGCAATAGAACTTACTATGATGGTATAGCAATATGTCTTGTATATGGACCTCCACATTTATTTATTACATTTACATGTAATCCTAGATGGCCTGAAATTATGCTACTAATATTAGAAGATGAACAACCTAATGATAGACCTGATACTATAGTTCAAGTATTTCACATAAAACTACAACTATTGGAAGATAGACAATCAGGCTCAATATTTGGACCTACAACTGCCATATTATACTCAATAGAATTTCAGAAAAGAGAATTACCACATACACATATTTTAATATGGTTAGATAAAAAAAAACAAGTGAACTAACAGTGGAAATGATAGATAAATGGGTATCAGCAGAAATACCACATTCTAGAGAAGATCCTTTAGGATATATTCTCATATATGAACACATGATGCACGAACCATGTGGAGATAAAAATGAAAATTGCCCATGCATGAAAAAAGGCAAATGTTCAAAGTTTTACCCAAAAGAATTTAATGATCAAACTAATTTTACTGAAAATAAATTTGCACAATATAAACATAGAGATACTAACGTATATATATGTAGAGATAATCATAACTTGGACAACAGATGGGCTGTTCCACATAATTTATTACTACTTAAAAAATATCAAGCTCATATAAATGTTGAATATGTTAACCAAAGTAGATTACTAAAGGCAAATTTTGCTACAGGACATCGTGACTTTGTGATTTTAGCTGTAGGACACCATGAAAACGAAACTTTGGGGAAGACACTGTTGAAAAATTAAATTTGCCGTAGGACACCGCCCTCATTATTTTAGTCTTTTTCAGCTCACGAGAGGAGAGAGAAGGCGCCGGGTCATATGAAGAGACCAAAATGCCCCTCCATCGTACATACACATAAGCAGGGAGAGGAAGAGAGAGTCCTATTTGGCCGCCGCCTCTGCGCCTGCCTGCGCACTGGTCAGTCCTAGCGGCTACAGCTGTGGCTGTGTCTCCTTCTTCCTTCCCCTCCTTGCTTGCTTCGCTTTTTATTCCCTTGCTTGCTACTATGCTGGATCCTGATTAGTGTTGCGGCCGCGTCTCTCTCTGTTTTTTTCACCTTTTTTGGCCACCTTGGTTTTGATGCGGAGGCTGTGGTGTTTCTATTTTTGGGTGCGGATGCATGGTGCTGGTGGTTTTGGATGGGGATTTACCTGACCTAATTCTACCGGTTTGGGTGGATTGGATGCGGTTCGGTTTGTGGAAGGGAAAGGGATCTTGGTCAGCTACCCTGAAGGGAGAGGCTTCGGTGATGAGGTTTGCTGGCAGATCGACGAGGAGGCCACAGCCGTCGAGCGTGGCGGCAGTGGGTCATGTGGCTTGATTGAACGGAGGAGACGGGAGGAGGAGGAGGAGAGATTCTGTGATGGTTTCTCTCATCCGAGCTCGGTTGTAGCTATCCAACTGTATCGGAGAATCTTAGTTCGTACAACCTCCCATGATGGTATTGCAGGAATCTTCTCTAGATGGACCAGTTCTTGGTCCTATTCTTTCATGTCTAGTTCCCCATGGTGGTTCAGTTGGCAGTTGCGCCCTAGTTGTAGGAGTAGTACTAGCAGTGGCTTTAAATGGTTCATGCTCATCAGCTCTTCCGAGGATCCCGAGGTTTGGAAGGTCAAATCTTCTCTTGCTTTAATCGAGTCAATGACATTCATTTCCTGCTTCGTGCTATCAGACTGCCGCTGTTGCTACATCAATAAATTTGCCTGCCTATATGGGGTGGATCTCTTTTACTCACCTCTGTTTCATGCCTTTTCTTGCTGCTACTGAATGAACAAGTGAGCAAGCATGGAGTCGAGGCCTAGGGGAACTAGCCTAGTGGAGCCGAGAGGGCAGGGTGCACTGCCGTCCAGCATACCGATTCAGCAGCCGTGGTGGACGACCTCCGTCGGGGTCGGGGTGGTGTCACCGCTGTCGTGGCGCCGGGAAGCAAAGCAGGGATCAGCCTATCGAGCAATCTTGTAGGCGGTGGCGGTGGCGGTGCGGCCAAAGGTGCACAGGACAGCGATGGCGAGGACGATGCAGCAGGGGAGAGTAGCAAGGATTCACGGAGATCAGGGGATGGCTGAGAGAGGTACAGTGAAAAGAGAGCATCGATGGGGAGGGGATGCGTATGTGTGACGGAGGGGCATTTTGGTCTCTTCATGTGGCCTGGAGTCTTCTCTCTCCCTGCGGGAGCCAAAAAAGATTAAAATAATAAGGACGGTGTCCTATGGCAAATTTTTACCTTTCAACAGTCTCTTCCCCCAAAGTTTCGTTTTCACGGTGTCTTACAGTTAAAATCGCAAAGTCACGATGTCGTGTAGCAAAATTTGCCATTACTAAATATCAATGTAAATATGTCAACAAAGGGGTTGGTCACACTAAAATAATTTTCCAGCATATTAAAAAAGGAATCGATAATTCTGAAAATGAAGAAATAGAACGATTTGGTGAAATAGAGATAACATAATTTTATAATGTAGATATATTTCAGATCAAGATGCATTGTGGAGATTATCTAGATATGAAATACATTATCGTTGGCCATCAGTTGAAAGAATGTTTGTTCATCTTTCCTTATTGAATATGGTTAAGATAACTAAAGATACAAAACTAGAAAAAAAATTATCAAGAATCAAGACAACTAAAGAACTATGCTTACAGAATAGCTCATAGCAAATCATATATACGAAGAAGCAAGAAACTTCACATACTGTGAATTCCCACAAAAATTTTGATGGGATAAAAAGGAAAAAATGGTTAAAGCGACAATATGGTTTTCAAATAGGACGTTTATATTATGTTAAACCAACTGAAGGAGAATGTTTTTATCCACGTATGTTATTAATGATAGTTAAAGGAGCAAAAAACTATGAAGATATTAGGACATATAATGATGTTACATATAAACCTTTTAAAGAAGCATGTGCAGCACGTGGATTATTAATTGATGATAATGAATGGTATAAAATATTTGATTAGGTGGCAAGTTGGGCCACATCCTCACAACTATGATCTTTATTTATAACCATGCTATTATATTGCAATTCAGAGGATGAAATAAATTTTTTTTGAGAAAAAATGGATAAAAATGGTAGATGATATACAATTTCAAATAATATCAAAATATCACCCAATAAAATATAAGTCAACTGATATAGAGTTGAAAGATAATTTACTCGAACAATTAGGAGATTTACTATCTAAAAATTGTATAAGTAAATTTAGTCTTCCTCAAATTATAGAAAGATACAAGTCAGATCAATCTAATAAACTAATTCAAGATGAATTAAGTTATAATACAAATAATTTAGAGGAAGAAGCTAATAAATTATATTTACAACTAAATAATGACAAAAAACAACATTCCATCTTATAGCTAATAGTGTACTAAATAAAGAAAATAACTTTTTCTTTGTATTCGGCCATGGAGGAACTGGTAAAATATTTTTATGGCATACTATTGTATCATATCTAAGAGCTCAAAAAAATGTTTTAAAAGTTGCATCATCTGGAGTAGCATCATTACTACTTCCAAACGGTCAAACAACCTATTCAAGATTTAGACTACCAATTGATATAGATGAGCTATCAGTATGTGATATTAAACGTGGAACTAAATTAGTTGAACTACTAATAGAAACTTCTCTTATAATATGGGATGAAGCATTAATGACAAATCGTCAATGTTTTGAAGCACTCGATAGGTCGCTAAGAGATGTATTATCAGAAATATATACTAATGCTATAGATAAACCATTTGGAGGAAAAGTTGTTGTACTAGGAGGCTAATGCTATAGATAAACCATTTAGAGGAAAAGTTGTTGTACTAGGAGGGGACCCTAAACAAATCTTACCAGTTATTCAAAATGCATCAAAAGTTAAGTCATATCTTTGGGAGTATTAAAAAAATATCTATTTGAAAATATGAGATTGAAAAAAATGAAATCTGATAATCTAGAATACAAAGAAATTAATAATTTTAATATTGGATTTTAAATATAGTAAATGGAAATACAGATGTCAATCAAAGTAGTGTTGAAATTGAAGATACAGATACAACCATTATACAAATACCAGAAAATTTATTAATAAAACAGGTAAGAATAAAATAGAAGAATTAATTAAATTTACATACCTAGATTTCAGTACCAATTTCTATAACCCTGACTATTTGAAAGATAGAGCAATTCTAGCTACAACCAATGAGATTGTTGATGAAGTTAACAACTATATACTCACTTTAGTACCAAATCCAGAGAGAATATTTTAGTGCCGATACACTATCTCAATGTACTGATACAACTAATGATGTTGATATATTATATCCTATTGAATATTTAAATTCCTTAAATGCAAATAATTTTCCAACCCATATACTAAAGCTCAAAATTGGAGTTCCTATAATGTTACTAAGAAATTTAAACCAAAATTAGGGTTGTGCAAAGGAACAAGATTAATAATAATAAATCTAGGAGATAATATTACAGAAGGTGTAATAATAACAGGAACTCATATTGGAGAAGTAGCATATATACCTAGAATAAATCTAACAACTCGAGGAAACCAATGGCCATTTACTCTATGTTGACGACAAATCCTTATAAAAGTGTGTTATTTTATGACTATAAATAAAAGTCAGGGACAAACTTTATCTAATGTTAGTTTCGCATCTAAAAAAACTAGTTTTTACACATGGTCAATTGTATGTTGTTGTTTCACGAGTTAGCAATATAAAAGGTATAAAATTTTTAATAGAAAATGAAGATGGAACATGTGGAACAAAAACAAAAAATATAGTATATAAGGAAATCATAGATACATTTAGTGTTTAAATTTATGATGTCTACATTACTAATGTTTTATATTGCTTTTAATTGCAGATGAATATAACTCCAATTGCAAACCTTTGTCCAGGCCGATTGGACTAGATAATATGTGTTTAGATATCCAGGATGTGGGAATTTAGAGGAACTAATGAAGAAGATAATATTAAACATCTAGATCTGGTTCTAATTGATCAAAAGGTAATATCATAAGGCAAAATCAATTGTTATTATCAAAATATAAATAAACTCTCTTATATTATAATTATTGTTACAATGCGGGGGGATGCTATCTATGCTGAGATTCCACCTGATGCTATATCATCATTACAGCAACATTTACAAGAAGGAAAGATTGTCTTTATTAGCAAGATAACGATTAACAGTGCAAAACCCAGCTATAGAGCTGTTGACAATCAATACATGATCAGATTGAACAAAAGAACTTGTATTACTGAAGCCAATGATCAGCCAATGGATTTTCCAAAATACACCTTTTCTCTGGTTCCATTTGACAAGCTACATGATTTCATAAACAGAGCTGATCGCTTTCTAGGTACTAAATTAAGTATATATCATCACACAATAGAATAATGTTTTATACATAATTGTATAATCAAGTAATATATTTCTGTCTCTGCAGATGTTATTGGAAAAATTGTTGTTGTGTCCAATGCATCAATGATTTCTACAAGTTCATAAGATTTCAGGATAATAAGAAGAATAGTGAAACTACAAGATTTAAGGTAATACTTCTTTTTTGTTTCTACCCATTTTATTTATCTATTTATTTGAAATACCCATTCTAAGACATCTGGCCTGAATGACCAAAATTATAAGAAACATTTTAAGTCACAAGTGCAGTAGATAACATAAACCAATATATAAGAAATGGCATATAACCGTATACCATTTCTTTAGATAATCAAAGCATACAATCCTATCTACCAGTGCAGCCGATTGAAGTGCCTACTGCAATACATCATTTGTCAAAGTGTTAACACTAAAATTTGGTACGGTTCATTACATGTTCGGTTAAGGAAAGAAGCCATGTCAGCCAATGGAAGCTCATCTGGAAGAGACCAAGCCTGGAAGGAATCGTGAAGACCACGATATGGCAGTAAAATACCTTATCTATTAATTAGGTATTTTTTATACTTTTTAGATAAACCTGATCTCGTGTCCGATCAGGATTTGTTAGTTTTCCTTTTCTAGATAGGAAAGTTCTGTTTCGTGTCCGATCAGGACTGTGTCAACTCGGGGTATATATACGTATGCCTGGGTAGCTTGTAAATCATCTCAACGATCAATACAAATTCGGCGCATCGCCACCCTTTTACCAACGGGTTCTTGCTTCTCGAGCCGGGCTGCATCGGTTAGGTTCGAACTCCAACGAGAGGGTAAGTCTCGTTACCCCGGCTACCAATCGGCTAGGACTTCCTCGGTTAGGTCCGATATTCTAGTCGGTCTATGGTAGTCGGCTTACCACGATATATCTGCTCTGTCTACGGCTACATCGGTTCAGTTCGACCTCTTAGACCGATCAGGTATATCACATCACGCGTGCATAGTTTTCATCGGTTTACTGGGGATAGTTTATCGTCAGTTTGTGCTGCATCGGTTGGGTCCGACCTACTAAACTGAGCGATAAGCTGTTCCTGCTAGGCCGATGGTCTCTGTGCAAGCGTCTTATCGGAATGTATAGCCGGTAAGTTATCAGATACATCACAATTGCATTAGATCTATCGGCTCATTGTGGTTCTTTTATCGTTGTTAATCTGTGCTGCATCAGTTAAGTTTGAACTACTAGATTGATAGTGATAGATTTACTCTTGCTGAGTCGATAGGTTTTATGCAATGTTCTATCGGAGTGCTTAGCCGATAGGTTATCTTTTAAAGCTGACTGCATTGCCTGTTGATTATTATTCTGCTATCTATTTTATCATCGGCTTCCAGCCAATGGCTATGTGTCTTTTTGATAGTCGGCTAGCTTATGATTTGCTTGAACTATTTTACAGTGTGCTTTGGTCACCATCGGCTTCTAGCCGATGTATTAATACGTTGTTTTATATTCATCTACATTATTCTGCTATCGGCTTTCTAGCCGATATAACACTGTTTTTGGCATGCTATATTATCATCAGTCTTCCAGCCGATGCACACATTCTATCGGCAGTCGGGCAGCCGGCTGGTTTATTCTCTGCTCATATTATCATCAAGCGCAGTCTGACTTATTTGTCTATATCGTCATCAGTTTCTTAGCCGATATACGAGCGCTGTTGGCGGTCGGGCAGTCGGCTTAAAGAACCCGGGCACGAAGACGAGCGAGGACCCGGACACGGACGAGTACCCCGGACGCGGACGACTACCTGGGCGCGGACAAGGACAAGTACCCGGACGCGGACGACTACCCGGGCGCGGGCACGGATGAAGACCCGGGCGCGGGTAATACATTCGGTGCAGCGCTAACAATTACTGATCACTGATCTAATATTTTCTATCTCCTTATCAATTGCGGGGTCAAATTGACTGGCATGCCTACGAACCTCAATATTTTAGGACCTGCACTAGAGCCAAGCAAATCTCCCAGGCCTTCGCGTGTCTCCAGACGCCGAACCAGGTCATCGGCTCGTCATCGACGCTGCCGGCGATTTTCGGTGTCAACACAAAGTTAATATTACCATTAGTATTTCCATGTGTTTATTCAACAGCATTAGATATGAACTATTTACAAATATACACTTTGCCATTTCATTCCTGCATATTTAGCAGAAGACTTTTTCGATGACAAATAATTTCAGTTTCTAATACCAGGCAGGCCATGAAAGAAAGGTAGATACATCAAAGATTAAACTAGATGATGCAAAGCATGATTGACTAATATTTCTGTAATCATACTTAATAAAAGGACACTCAATTTTTAATTTTAACTTAAGATAACACAATCCTTTGCATGTTATGTGTATTAAATTTAGGCCATATATTCATGTTACTCCTGCTCCACGATTGTGGACGAACTATTTGTTAAATCATTGAGTTTTAGTCTTCATACTTTGTCAAATATCTGCGAAAGTCACCAATGTTGTAAATCTGAGATTGCTTGTTAACTAAAACTTAGGTTTATTTAGATTTAATGGTTAATCAAACATGATGTACTTACCTAATCTGACAACCATTGAGAAAGTCTTACTCCATTGCTTAATTTTTAAAAATTATGTACATTAATTATCTTTACAATAGCAAAAATAATGTCTTTTTTTAGATATTAAATATTCGATACTAACCTTAATTTTTTTCCAAGGGGAAATACGATCGATCTTTCATTATTAGAAAAAAGAGCTGTTGAATTCGATGGAGGGATAATATTAGAAGTTGGCCAAAATAACCATATAATAGCAATATTTGTTGGCAATTCAATGAAAATCCTTAAATGAACATATGAATCCAATATGGGGGCTAGGGGCCTTGAGCCCCTCTACCCCGTGGGATCCCCATGGAGGGAAGGAGAGAAGGGAGGGGAAAGAAGAGGAAGAAGAAGGAGACTAGAGAAAGAAGAAGAAGATGAGCCCCCTAAAAGCTGAAGCTGGATCCGTCCCTGATAGGTTGCGTTCGGAGGTGACGGTTAGACTAAGATTTTCAGCACACGTAAAACGAAATAAGTCATTAACACTTAATTGATTAAGTTTTAATTATTATAAACTTGAAAATAGATTTATTTAATTTTTTTAAACAACCTCTATATATAAAAATTTTTCACACAAAATATACCGTTTAAGCGTTTAAAAAATATGCTAACGAACACCGAAAGAGTAGGTTAGCTAATGTGTAGATTCTAACTCACCCTTAGGCTGCTAGCTTTTGACTATCACAGTCTATGCAGTTGCATCGATCATGCACCCGATTCCATTATCATGCTTCATGCATGTGTGGTTCTCTTCAGTCCATGTAGCAATCAGTAGTAAATGTGAAGGTGCTTGTGTTTCATTCATTTCTCGATTGTTGGCAGGGTGAGGGAGAGGAAAGAATTAATGGAGGAAGTGATGCAAGTGCATGCAAAAAGATGCATGCATAGGATTCCTAATGAGCAAAAATATACAGGTTTTTCAAGGGCCCCTCTCCGCCTGCCGCCTCATACTGGTACTCGCACTCTCATAGGCAGGCAAGCAGGCTCTGCATAACGTATATGATATCGAGACGTACGTACGACAATACTGCATGTACATAACAACAGGACATACACCGTACGTTTGCATTACATTTGCTGATTTGCAGCACACGTCTGCTGCATTCATACGTACATATATACACAGAATCGGAACTTTTCGCTCACTCACGTAGGTACATACGCTTGTTCGTACGTACAGTGACTAGTTACACGATCTGATCAATTTAATCATCTCGTGATTAAGGCCATATATTTTTACCAATATGCAGCGGCCACCGTACCACAACTGCTGCGACCGCATCTTCAAATTAACAAAATGCAAAACCAGCAGCACAGCAGATCGAGCAGCAGCAGCAGAGGAGAGGCCACGCGGGCAGGAAAAAAAAAGCAACCCCGGGCCGACCAAGTTATCCATCCGCCAGGTGGGCCCTAACAGCCTTCTTCCTTCTTTTCTTTCTAACATGTGCTAGGATCCGTTCGATCGTGTGGCTTATGTTACTTTTCTGTTTATCGTGAGTACTTTAAACTATATGTTTTTTTTAAAATTCTATATAAAAGTTTCTTTAAAAATTAAATAAATATATTTTTTTAGTTTGTAATGATTAATTCTCAATTAATCATGTAGTAATGAGTTGGGTCGTTTTACGTATTGCTGATAAACTTATGTCCTTACGCACTATTGTCAGTTGCTGCGCACACTTGTATGTTAGTATCCCTCTGTTTTTTAATATTTGACATCGTGCGTCGATGAAATGGAAACTAGGCCTTCCATCACTTGCGGCTCGGGACGGCCTGGTGCCACATCATCATATTGTCAAGGGCCATATGTATAACTCGTGGCCACTATGAAGCTATACCTGAGATCCCCCAGTTCCAAGAAGGATGATCCTGAGCTCGCACCCCAATGGGGTAAGCTTAGGGCGTCTCCCGAGCTCGTGGTCTCGGCAGGCCACGCTCGGGGCGTCGCCTAACCCTGCACCCAAGCTCAGCTTCCCTCCAACAGCTTGGGGAGCGTGCGGAGGCAGAAACATTAACGGTGACACGATGGAGCATGCTGCATCACCTCGATCGTCCCACGCATCTCCCATTAAGGACGACGGGACATATATTTACCAAGCGTGAGACGTAGAGGATAGGACGAGTCTGTACCTCACGCCGAATGCCATCATCACTCTTTTTCTGACAAGGGACATAGGCTGGTAGACAGCGTGGTTGACTACCACGCCACCTGCTCTGGTTCATTGCGCCTTTCTTACTTCGGCAAAAGGCAAATGGTGGAGCCCCGCGGCCAATGGGGCGAGTTCACGCTTTTTTCACAAGCTCTCGACGAATAGACCCGCGTGACAAGCAACCATTGCTCCTCTCCTCGCCTGCTTCAAAAGGGCCCCCTAGAGGACAGGTGGTCGGGCCCATCGGACAGCACAAGATGAGATCAAGAATACCTAATTCTTTAACTCCCACTGTGCGGTCATTGTTGTATTCTTCTAAGAATTATAAGGGAAGAGCCAAGGCCATAAGAGGGATCGGAACCAAAAAAAATTGGGAACGAACAACTCAGGAAAAACTCTGATAGCCTAAATCTTGTAAGCTTCACCTAGAAACAATCTCACAAGCACCCAAGAACACCATGGGAGTAGGATATTATGCCACTGTACGGCCTGAACCTGTATAGTCTCTTTTGTCTCATTTACTCTAGCATCTACCTACGCCAGATCGAACATATTTCTTCTCCAGCCAAACTCACAAAGGAAGTCCCTACGAATCCCCACAATTGGTGTACACACACCGATATCGTTGACCTTTGAAATTAAGTTTGACCATTTATCTTATTCAAAAAGTCTGTGCAAATATAAAAAATATAAGTTACGCTTAAAGTACCGATAAAACAAATCATAACAAAATAATTAATAATTACGTAATTTTGTTAAATAAGATATATGATCTAACATAATTTTAAAAATCAACGGCATCAAATATTAAAAAACAGAGGATCGTAGATCGACAAGGGCACATACTTGCATCCATCTTCACTGCGATCGACTAGCAATAACTGACGACGACATTAATTACTTATATTAATTTAGCTCTACTCGACTCGACCGATCAGCTCGATCCATCACTTTAAACAATTAACTAAATTATGAAAGAAACGCGCTCGCAAACAGCATTATTTATGAGAACAATTACAATGCATGAAGCTACATTGTTGTTGTGCCTACATAAATTTGGCTTGAAACTGTTACAAATCTCTATTTTTTTAGAAGATAAAATTCTTTTTTATAGACCAATCCAAATTAGTTAGAGATAAATTTATGATTCTTATCTCTAGCCTTCTCTACTTATAAATAGAGAGGTAGGGGTGTCTTTACTGTACATATTGATCATTGATTAATAAAGAGAGAGTAACACATCTATATCTGTGTCTCTTGTGTTCATTGTTTTCTTCTGTGGTATAATTGTGCAGAAAGGGATATGGTCTTCTACATTTTCTCGACGCCTTATTTGTTGTGGGAGGGAAGGGAGCGGATCTAGACAATCCGCCGACGTAGCCGTTCTACAACACGTAATCAGCAGCTCTACCGGCTGGGCTGACATCAAATGCTCTCACGCCAATCAATCAACGGTAACAAATTTGGTTGTTTATCAATTTATAGATTGATTTTAGACTGGTAGATACTTGTTCTTTGGTTTTTTTAGATGCATGTTTTGTAGTAGATCTATTATTAGTAGTAAATTTATTTCATGCTTTTACTCTATAATTGCATCTATTGATAACTGGAGTAAAACCGTGTGCAATAATTGTAATTGATCGGTTTTTCCCTGTTCTCGAAGCGAACCCGGTTCGGCTGGGTGAACCCGGTTTGGCTAGACCGAACCGGTCGTCTTCCTCGCGTTCCCCCCATATCTCTCTATTCTCTCTCTCCGATGGATGCCACGCCAAAGCCGCCGCCATCGCCGTGGAATCGCCCGCCCTACTGGGTTGATCTACGTGCGTGGCTGCCGCTCGCCATCGCTGCTGGAAGTGCCACTGGCCCTTGCTGTCGGTGCCGCTGCGGGAGAATGCCATCATCGGAGGAAGCCCTAAACCCATGTTGTCACCACCGCTGGTTTTTCGATGCCAAGGCAGGACAGCCGCCGCCGTTGAGCCGTGGTGGGAGGACGATAGGACGACCGGCCGCCGCCAGAAGATCGAGACTCCGCCGGGACGTCATGGCTGGAATACCTCCATGACACCGCCGCTGCAAGACCTGATACCAAGGACGGGCAGTCGTCACTGTCAATTTCTCACCGACGCGCCTTGGAGCCGTAGTAGGAGGTCGATGGGATGAATGGCCACGGACCTTGGATTGGGATCCGCCTGGACGCCGTGGTTGGATGTGAATCGGTCGCCGTCGTTGAAGCTTCGGTTGTCGATGTTGAGCTCTGCCTCGTCGCCGTCTTGAGGATGTGTGGGTCGTGGCGGAGCTCCGCCGCACAACGTTGAGCCACTGCCGCACCGATTGCCGCATGGGAGCGAAGCCGCTTCCTCCATCTTGCCACCGGGCAGTCGATGGGTCGCCAGCCGGCCTCCTCTCCGTGCACCGCCTCTATCTCCACTGCCACCGACAGTTGGCGTCCTTCATCGCCGCCGCCATGCCTATCTGGCCAACACGCTGGGCGATGGGCGCCGTCGAGGGTGCTGGTGGGGATAGGGGAAACCCTATTTCCCCTTTTTCCCTCTCTCGGTCATTTAGGAGAGCCGGCTGGGCTGGCTTGCCACCGCCCGACCTCTTTTAGCCCAATTGCACTGACCAGCCCACACACAAATTAATAAAAATCCAAAACCATATATGGGTCTTGAATTTGGAATTCGTCCTATTTAGCATTTGGACCACATTCTATGTGTGCGGCCCAATAAGATTGCGGCCCGACGGCGTTTTCGGCCCAATTAAATTTGATTTTATTGACAATTTGTGTTTAAGTCCCTAGAAAGGTTGATTTTTACGCTGACAGTTCACTGTTTATTTAATATTTACAGTTTGAACCCTTAATTTACCAGAAATTACATCAATTTGTGTTTAGTGACTGTAAACTTGCTGTGTAGATCTTTCTTTAGTTGGTTTCTTGCATGTGAGTCCCAGGACTCGTTAATAACCATGTGATGTTATTTTTAAGTATTTATTTGCTTTTAAATTTGATGCAACTCTAACTAGATAATCTAGATATGATTCTAGATTAATATGCTTCCATAAAAATATGTAATCACCTAGTCTAGTGACCCCTCCCTTGGAAGTATTATTTGGGTTTATTTTTTCTTGCATGTGTGATATTTTTCTGTGGGCATAAAATTATTAATTTAATGCCATAAGGCCAATAAAAATCACAGAAAATCGGTAAATGCAAGATAAATTCTGGGAAAATACCAGTAATTACATACGACTACATTACATTGTTCTGTGACTTTGTTTTCATGCAAGTTAACCTGGCATTGGTTTTTTGCATGACAACAGGCCATGTCTGACGCAGACTTCAACAAGAGAGAGTTCCCCGTTCTCCCCGTTAATGGGGCGAACTACCAGACATGGGCCATGGACTGTGAAATCCACCTTTCCGCGGTGGAGCTATTTGAGACCATCCGTTGGCAAGGTGCTGGTGTAGCTCCGCTTCTGGTAGCGAAGCGGGCAAGGGCACTTGCATTCATTAAGAAGCACATTCATGAGGATCTCAAGGTTGAATACCTTGAGCTAGTGAGCCTCTCACATTGTGGGAGGCCCTGAGGGACCGCTACACCGTCGAGAAAACTACCATTCTCCTGAAGGCTAGAGCAGACTGGGCTCAACTTCGATTCTGTGATTTCAAGACCGTGGAGAGCTATAACAGTGCCGTCCACCGCATCGTCAGTCGTCTTTGCTTCTGTAACCAGGTGGTGACAGACGCGGATATGATTGAGAAGACTCTTGACACTTTCCACCCCAAAAACTCGATGATGTAAGAGCAGTACAGCGAGGCTAAGTACGTCAAGTACTCAAAGCTTATCCGGTCGTTGTTGAACACTGAAGTCCACAACAAACTTCTGATGGCCAACTACAATGCTCGTCCTGTTAGTTCGCAGCCTATTCCAGAGGCAATTAACTTCATTGAAGAAGCATTCCTATACCCAAGTGCTGAACGCACGCTCCTTACTTTTAAGGATATTCAACGTTGTGGCTACCACCTCACCACAACATGTGAAGGAGAAGATGAATTTCTCTTCATGACATTGTCTAAGGACGATGAGACCACGGTGGTTGAGAAGATGCCAGGGAGCTCCGATGGACTGTACTATACTAAAATAAAACCTCCAAACGAATATGTTGCGATGCAGATAATCTATAGGAACCCAGAGTCTTTTAAGATCTGGCATGAGAGATTAGGTCATCCTGAATTGACTATGATGCGGAAAATAGTCACTAGCTCGCTAGGTTATGGCATAAACACTAAAAACTTCCTCAAGGAGTTTGTGTGTCCCGCTTGTGCAACGGGAAAACTGATCATTCGACCATCCTTTGAGAAGTTGAGGGTTGAACCCCTACGGTTCTTGGAGAGAATCCAAGGGGATATCTGTGGACTTATATACCATTGGTCTAGGCCATTCAGATATTTCATGGTGTTGATTGACGCCTATACAAGGTGGAGCCACATATGCTTATTGTCTACGAGGAACCACGCTTTTGCCAGATTTATCACGCAGATCATCCGTTTGCGTGCGGAATTCCCCGAGAACCGCATGAAAACGATTTGGATGGATAATACGGATGAATTCACATCAAAGGCATTCAATGACTATTGTATGGCCTTAGGCATTAATGCAGAGCATTCTGTTTCTCATGTTCACACTCAAAACGGCCTTGCTGAGTAGTTGATAAAAAGGATCAAGTTAATTGCCAGGCCATTGCTACAGGGTAGCAATTTGCCCACTACATGTTGGGCCCATACAATATTGCATGCTGCAAAGCTAATCTAGTATAGACCGTCTGTATATCACTCTGCTTCACCCTATCAACTAGCGTGTGGTCAAGAACTGATGGTTTCCCGTCTGCATAAGTTCGGTTGTGCTGTGTATGTGTCGATCTCACCATCCCAGCGTATGACTATGGGACCGCACCGCAAGGTGGGGGTCTATGTGGGTTATAAGTCTCCGTCCATAATTGGGTTATAAGTCTCCGTCCATAATTTACTACATGGAGCCTAAAATTGGGGATCTATTTACGGCTCGGTACGCTGATTGCATCTTCGATGAAGAGCATTTTTCAGCATTAGGGGGAGGAAAGTACCTCGACTCTTAGGAATGCCGTGAAATAAAATGGAACTCAAGCAGTATCCATACTCTTGACCCGCGTTCGCCAGACATTGAACGGGAAGTTTAACGTATCATACACATTCAAAACTTAGGTAATGATTTGCCAGACGCTTTCACTGATCTAAGAGAAGTGTCGAAGTCGTATATCCCTACGGCAAATGCACTGGAGAGAGTGGAGATACCTATGGAGGGAGACTCTACTCCAGCCCCTAAGCCTAGGAAGAGGGGGAGAAACCCGGATGGTCCGACTCAGGTTAATCGGAGATGTCCGCAAGAGCTAAATACGGAGCCGCCTGCATCACACTCCTATTCAGTAGTCTCTAAGGAGACCCGTCCAGGGGACGGACGTCAGAAGGGTAGAGGCCCTAATGGACTAGCGGGCGCACCTAGTCCTACTGGCGAATCAGAACCCTCTCCTGTTTTGGGAAACCAGGATGAGGAAATAAATGAGAAAATTGTCACAAACTATACTGTTTCAGGAGAATTATATGACCGGAAGACTACACATGCTGACATAAATTTTGTTTCTAAAACCACTAACATGATGGATCATGATCATGAACCTAAGTCTATGGCAGGGTGCCGTAAGCTCTCGGATTGGGTCAAATGAAAATAAGCGATACAGACGAAATTACGCTCGCTTGCTAAGAGGCGTGTCTTTGGGCCGGTAAGCCTAACGTCCCCACTGTGCGCCCTGTTGGGTACAAGTGGGTTTTCGTCCGAAAGCGGAACGAAAACAATGAAGTGGTGAGATACAAAGCGAGGCTTGTAGCATAAGGGTTCACGTAGAGACCCGGCATCGATTACGATGAAACCTATTCTCCTGTAATGAGTGGCATAACGTTCCGATACTTAATGTCTATGGCAGCTGCCATCGAATTGAAAATGCAGTTGATGGATGTGGTGACCGCATATCTGTACGGATCATTGGATTCGGAGATTTACATGCATGTCCCTGATGGGTTGAAGGTTTCAGACAAAGCAAATCGCAACATGTATAGTGTGAAATTGGAGAGATCGCTGTATGGGTTAAAACAGTCTGGTCGTATGTGGTACAACCGGCTGAGTGACTTTCTTTTGGGGAAAGGATATGTCAATAGTGAGGACTATCCCTGCATATTTATCAGAAAGTCCCAGAGGGGTTTCTGTATCATCTCAGTCTATGTCGATGATTTGAACAGCATTGGCCACGCGGAGGACATTGAGGAGGCGGTTACCTATCTCAAGACGAAGTTTGAGATGAAAGACTTGGATCAGACCAAGTTTTGCTTGGGTCTACAGGTCGAGCATCTATCTAACGGGATCTTAGTGCACCAGTTGACCTATACTAGAAAGGTCCTTAAGAGATTTAACATGTCAAAGGCTCATCCTTTGAAGATACCCATGGTTGTGAGATCTTTTGATCGGGACAAAGACCCATTCCGTCCTAGGAATGAGACTGAGGAAGTGTTAGGGACCAGAAATCCCATACTTAAGCGCCATAGGAGCACTGATGTTCCTTGCGAACTGCACTAGGCCTGATATTACGTTCGCGGTAAATTTGCTAGCAAGATACAGTGCATCTCCTACTAGAAGACATTGGGTTGGCGCTAAGACAGTACTCAGATACCTCCAGGGTACGCAAGATCTCGGTCTCTTTTTTCCAAGGCAACGAGACTTAACCATGGTGGGCTATGCAGATGCAGGATATCTGTCTGATCCTTATAATGTCCGTTCTCAAACTGGTTTTATGGTTCTTTGTGGTGGTACAGCCATTTCGTGGCAATCTAGTAAACAGACTTTGGTAGCGATGTCTACAAACCACTCAGAGATTATTGCACTATATGAAGCCATACGAGAGTGTGTATGGCTTAGGAGGATGACTCACCATATTGAGCGATCATATGGTTTGAGTATCCCCGATACCCCCACCATTATCTATGAGGATAATACAGCATGTGCCGCATAGATGCAGTTAGGCTATATCAAGAACAATATGACGAAGTATATTACTCCAAAATTCTTCTATCCTCATAAGCTTCAGAAGCAAGGGGAAGTAAAGATCCTGCAGTCCAAGTCGTGTGACAACTTAGCAGATTTGTTCACTAAGTCTCTCTCAGCTTGTACTTTTTAAAAGTTTGTTCGAGAAATTGGGATGAAAAGACTTAGAGACTTGTAGGGTTCAAGGGGAGTAGAACCCCTGAACACAACCAAGTCAGTGGATTAGTGAGTCCACAACGTTGTACTCTTTTTCCCTTAGTTGAGTAGAGCCTGTAATCCTCACAAAGATTTTTAACGAGGCAACGGTGTATGATGCATGACGGCAACTATGTACTCTTTCTTCTAGCTTTTTTTTCACTAGGTTTTGGTAGGAGTTTTGACGAGGCATGAGTTGGTCACGGATAGATCCAAGGGGGAGTGTTACAAATCCTTATATCTTTAGGAGATAAAATTCTTTCTTGTGGATCAATCTGAATTAGTTAGAGATAAATTTATAGCTCTTATCTCTAGCCTCCTCTACCTATAAATAGAGGGGCAGCAATGTCTTCATTGTACACATTGATCATTGATTAATAAAGAGAGCAACACCTCTATATCTGTGTCTCCTGTGTTCATTGTCTTCTTCTGTGGTGTGATTGTGTGGGAAGGGATACAATTTTCTACATATTCTCGACATCTCATCTGCTACGAGAGAAAAGAGAACGGATCTGAGCGATCCATCGACGTAGCCATTCTATAACAAATTAAACTCCGAACCTAAAATAGGACGATCCACGTTGATGGGCTGGCATTAGCTATATACGGCCCAATCAAGCCAGGTACGGAGTACGTGTGGGCCTTATTAGTTGGGCTGGAAACGTATTTCGGTTACGTGTGGCCCTTACGTGCTTTGGGATTTCGGCTTACGTGCAGCGGGCTTTTGGACTTATGTGCGGGCCATTCTTGTTGGGCCGTAATGGGATTTCAATCACGTGTGGCCCATGAAAGGGATTGGGACTTATCGGGTATTTGGGCTTACGTGAGGCCCATTTTAGGTAGACCCTGAACGCGATTTCCATCTACGTGAGGCCCATGTTGGTTGGGTTGAACGAGATTGAATTGGAGGTGGATAGAGAAAAAGACAGATTTAATATTGGGCCATCTGAACAATTTAACGAATTTTTTTGATTTTTGCATTTATTTATTAAAAGATTTGCAAAAGTAGATTTTTGTTTGAAAAAATTACAAAAATAGACTCTCACCGCCCTCTGGGAGGGCAATTTTTAAAAATCGCCCATCCAGAGGGCGATTTTATGACGTGGCTGACGGCCGTTGGCCCCCCCGCCGACGGCCGTCAGCATTTTGCAGGCGGCCCCCCGGCCTCCCAAAAACCGCCCTCTCAGAGGGTGGTAAGGGGGCCGCCTGCAAAATGTGCCAAAAACCGCCCTTTGAAAGGGCGGTTTTTGGCTCCCAGGGGGCCGCCTGCAAAGTCGCCCATTTCCAGGGCGGTTTTTTGCAGGCGGCCCCCTTGCCGCCCTCTGGGAGGGCGGTTTTTAGTCCCCGGGTATAAAACCCCCCTCCCAGACTCAAAAAATGTCATAAAATTCACTCAAATTAGAAAAAAAACAGGAGAGAGCTGAGAGGGGGAAAGCAGCGAAGCTCTGCCCGTTTGCTGATTTGCCTGCAGGTAAAATCCATTGTTCCTTTGCAATTTCTATTTGTATGTAAGAATTGATGTAGTAATGTACTAGTTACGTGTATAGTACTATATAGATCTGTAGTTTTTAGTTAATCTGTTAGATGACTTACTTTTTGTACAGATGGTACTTATAAAATCTGGAATACACGGTTTTAGATGTTAGGAGGATGTTGGTACCTAGTTTAACTGTATTTTTCATCAACAGATATGTCAAATAAGGTGATATTTCAGTTATTTCACGGGCAAGGGAATGTGAGATATGGTCCAGACGGTGTAGATCTGTCGGAGTTTAGTTCAACGGCTAAGGGTATTGATAGGCCAGCTGAGAGAAGTTTTGGATCAGTATACAACTGGCTGATGCGAGGGTTTCGACTGGACCCTCAGCTCAGCGGAATAACCTTGTATGTAGTAGTCAGTCGTGTAGTTGAAGGTTTTTTTTGGAACTGATGCCAGTGGATTGCACTGCCACTTAGAGATGGTATGTGGAGAATGCATTTCAACGTGGCTGGCCACTGGGCATACTTGTGTCCATATATGAGAAAGATAACAACGCTGGTGCAATGCCCGTACAAGATGATGAGGGTCCAAGTACGGCAGGAGGTGATAGTGAAACAATGAAAGAAAATGAAGGAGGGAATGAAGAAGATAGACAGGCAACAGGTGTGGCAGATGAGGGAGAACATATCGACACGATCGTCCAAGAAATGGCTAGAGAAGATTCTGAAAATGAGCATACAGAGTATGATGACTCGTCTGATGAGGACAACGTGATGCCTGCAGAATGGAGCAACGAGGACTTCTCTGCGCTTACTATCTTCGAGCGGCATCATATGCCGTGAGAGTACAAGCAGAATGAGGTCATTCAGGGGGTTAAGTACGCATATGTAGAAGATTTAAAGGAGGCAGTCAAACAATGGGCGGTGTCACTTCAAAGGGAGTTCTCGGTCGTGAAGTCAAACAAATCAGTGTATGAAGTGAAGTGCATGAAGGATGGGTGTCCATGGCGGGTGCACGCATTCAAGGGTAAATGGAAAGATTATTGGCAAGTTTCAATCGTGACGGAGCATTTATGTTACTTGACAGGTGTTGAAAAATATCATAGAAACATGACCTCTGTATTTGTTGCAACAGAGATGTACTCTCATATTGTCAACAATCTGGGGTACGAACCAAGGTCAATTATTAGGCATATTGAAGAGAAATTCAAATATACAATTAGCTATGATAAGGCTTGGAGGGCAAAACAGAAGGTTGTAGAGATAAGGTTTGGCACATTTGAAGCATCTTATGATAATTTGCCTCGTCTATTAGGCTGTATTCTTCAGAGGAATCCGGAGACGTGCTATGACCTGAAAGTCTTTCCATCAATTGACCATGGTAATAAAAGTGTGTTGCAACGTGTATTCTTTGCACTAGGTGTTTGCATTCAAGCATTTATCCATTGTCGTCCTATCCTCTGCATCGATGGGACATTTCTGACTGGAAAATATAGAGGACAGCTATTAACAGCAATTGGAGTTGATAGAAACAACCAAGTTCTACCGGTGGCTTTTGCTTTTGTTGAGAGTGAGAACACTGATAGCTGGTATTGGTTCCTAGAAAGGATTAAGACAGTAGTTGTACGGATGAGACCAGACGTATGCCTCATACATGACCGTAACTCCGGCTTGCTGCGTGCAATTGAGGAACTGAGAGATGGAAGTGTTGAGAAGGGATACCCACCAAGGTGGTCTGATGTCCAAAGCAGATGGTGCATGCGTCATATGGGTGCTAATTTCTACAAACAGTTTAGAAATAAGCACCTTATGGATCTTTTCAAGAGGCTTTGCGCCCAGAATCAAGAGAAGAAGTTCAACGAGCTTTGGAGGAGGTTGGATGAGCTGACCTCTAAACAAACAGATGAGCAGTCCAGGAGGGCTACCATTGGAGGTGACGAGGCTCCAGAAGCTCTTGGACCTCTATCAAGTGATGGACCTCATATGAGAAGAAGGCATGCATCCTCAGTTAGAAAATTTTCAGAGTGGATTGAGAATGAGCCAAAGGAAATGGGCATTGTTGTATGACAAGGATGGTTCTCGATTTGGCATAATGACCACAAATTTGGCAGAGGTCTATAACTGGGTGATGCGTGGTGTTCGAGGGCTCCCACTTGTTGGAATAGTTGAATTTATCTTGCATGGGACATGCAAGTACTTTAGAGATCGGTTCAGAGCAGCTGGCCCCTCAATGACGGATAATAATCTTTTCTTTGGAACGCTGCTCACTAAGTACCTGCAAGATAAAAGTAATAAGGCCCGAAGATATCGTGCTCTACCTCAAGGCACATAAGAACACAGATTTGAAATATTGTGTGTCGACAAGGGCATGCGCGGAATCTACCGCAAAAGAGTTGTGCAGGAGTGTGTGCTCAAAGAAGACGGGACCTGCAAGTGCTCATGCCGAAAACCTACTCTGCTCCACAAGCCATGTTCCCATGTGATTGCCGCGAGCGGTGAGTGTGGAATCGAAGCACGTTATTTTGTCTCACCTTATTTCAGAAAAGAAGCAATCTATAATACCTGGAGTGGAGAGATATACAGTTTCGGTATAGCGGGGACATTTACTACGGAGAATCCTCAAGCTATCTACATTCCTGACCCAACAAAATTGAGGGATAAAAAAGGTCGCCGTAAGACAAGACACATCCATAATGACATGGATGAGTCAGAAGCCGGTGGAAGACTTAAACGTTGTTCAAAGTGTGACCAAACAGGTCATACCTATAAGAAATGTCCAAAGGATGCAGCCGGTCGAAGTGCGGCAGAAGCTGGACCGTCGAGTTCAGCCGCTGATGGTAGTCGTCCTACAGGTGAAGGCACAACTTCAAGACGACCCCGTCTTAGACGTTCTCGAACAATTGGTGGTGCTGGGGTGTAGTGTAAGTCTATACTTGATCTTTGTTGTAGAATGACATGTATCGTACTGTTGTTTTTTATTGTCATGTAATAATGCTATAAACATTAAAACTAATTTACGCTAACTCTCTATTTGTATGCAGGTATAGCGTACCCTACACCAGAGCTGCTCGACCGGGGTCTCGACCAGTCCCACCGGTCTTACCTATCAGCCGTCGAGGGTGCCCAGCTAGGCACCTTCCGTCCACGGCCTTCACGTCAGCTCCTGCGGATAGACCCCCGGTTCCGTCAGAGGTAAGAGCTGTACGAATATTCATTCACATCATTTGTGCATATCTATGTTTTCCCCGATATTGAATACAGTTCTATATTTGGCAGGTTGTGTGAGGCTGGACTTCTTCCGCTGTGCAGGCTAGTTGAGCCCGCACCGGACGAGAGAGACCCCGCCAGGCGATGGGAAGCTGACCGGTCACTTCTGGCAGCGCTGGTGGATCGCTGGAGACCGGAGACCCACATGTTCCACCTACCATGTGGCGAGATGACTCCCACACTGCAGGACGTGTCCTACCTGCTGGGACTTCCCCTCGCAGGGGACGCAGTCGGTCCGGTTGACAGGGGGCACGGTTGGGCGCAGGACATATCTGCTCGGTTCAAGGCCGTGCAGCGTCTACCTGGGCTTGGTATGCCGAGTTCGCTACCGCCTTACACCACGACTGGCCCCTCGCAGGCGTGGGTGCTACAGTACACCGTAAGTCACGGATTCATTTGATTCACAATCATCCGACCTATAAAGGAGCAGTGATGCTGACTATGATCTTCCTTTACAGCCTGACAAGCTAGACGACGACGCCGACGAATATTCGGTGCAGCGGAGCATGGAGGCCTACCTGTTGTGGCTGTTCGGGTGGGTGATGTTCACAAACAGTCACGGGCACGCGGTGGACAAGGGACTGATCCACTACGCTTGTGCGATCGCCGACAGCGAGGACGGCTACGTACCGCAGTGGAGCTAGGGATCTGCTGTGCTAGCGGCGACATACCGTGCTCTTTGTGACGCGTGCACGAAGACCGATCCAGGTGCGATTCTCGCCGGTTGCCCTCTCCTTCTGCAGCTATGGGCAGCAGAGCGTTTCGCGATAGGCCGTCCTCTCATTCAGCTCTCTGCCTACGAGGGCGGCCCTGGAGGCTTGTACGGGCAGTGGCCCAAGGACCGCCCGACTATGGGGACGGTATGGTGTCGCCGTGGGGTACGTAATGTGAAATTCTATGTTTACCACTTATGCACAAACACTGACGTGTAATCTTTTCTTATTTTGCAGCGTCGTTACGCCCACAACCAGGTTAGGAGAGCCTACTCCGAGTTCGTTATGGAGTTCGACCGCCTGCTGCCCAGCGACGTCGTCTGGGAGCCCTATAGTCCATAGGCCATCGCGGCCCGTGCACCGCTCGGACTCTGTACTCTTTGCACGCGCGACCAGGCGTACTGGTTGACGAAAATGCCGTTGGTGTTCGACATCTTCGTCGAGCCCCACTGTCCACAGCGCGTGATGCGACAGTTCGGCCTACGTTAGGTCTTCCCTATGCCCATAGAGGTCGTTGTGCCGCGCGATGTGCACCGGTAAGTACAAGTGCGATCTTTGTTTAGTAGTACCACTCTTTAATGTACTCTAATGCACTCTCTGCAAATAGGTATAATCGTAGGGGACAGGCAGCCGGTGCTCAGTGGTATCCCCAACTGCAGCGGTACGTGGAGGACTGGTTGTTGGCGACGGAGGATGTCATCGACGAGTTCCGTGCACACACTGAGGAGCATTACCTAGCATACCTCAGGTGGAACCAGCCTCGGACCCGCATACGCGTAACATTCACCCCAGGTGATCCACAGCCACACGTCGCCGCTACGACGGACACGTATCCTACACACCGTGACCAGGACTACTTTCGCGTGGTAAGTCACTTTATCTTTGCACTTTGTCATTCCCTTTCTAGGTAGACACGGTTCTAACACATAATCAAGTCACATTTGAAATAGGCCGACGCAGCGCGACAGATTCAGGGTGATGTCAACGCGGCGTTCGGACGGTTGGACACTGGGATCGTGCTGACTGCGGATGAGCAGAGGACGACCTTCGGGAGGATTTGTCAGGCATTGCACACAATGCTTCGTGCGCTCACTTGTCGTGCGGCTGACGCGGTACCTCCCGTCTATATACAGCAGCAGCAGCCACGGCCAGCAGGAACAAGACGAGGAGCAGGAGTGCGCCCACAGGGTTCCAGTCAGCCATCTGGCCCCTCTAGAGGTAAATTCTACTAACCTTCCGTTCATAATATGTTTCCTTGTACGACATGCACCGTTGTACATCAATATGCTTCCCTGCAGCCTTCGCTACACCGTACCTATATCCCTCTGGAGCTAGCACGTCGACGCATGGAGTGTACCACACACGACCACACGCGCAGCTGGGCATGACAAGTGCCCCCGGTGCCACCACAGGAAGTCCTTCAGGTTATATCAAAGTTTACTTTTCTCTTGCAAAATTTCGATTTGCAATAATCAATAATTTGGTGTACATTGTTCCACTCTACAGCGCCATCGATGTTTGCTGGCGCTGGCTCCTTCACGCAGGGCGCACGCGGCAGCAGTTGGGCACCGGGTCCTTTCGAGGGGGACGAGTTGGAGGACGAGGACGAGGACGAGGGCGAGGAGATCCACGAGATACTAGCTGCCTCGCAGCTCGAAGGAGCTCCGCCACCACAGACACAGGACCCACCGGTTACCACACCCGTGCAGACGACCCGCGCTGGCCGTGCTGTACCACCAGACCGGTTGACGTACTCCCAGGGACAGGTGCGAGCGCAGGGTAGGAAGTCGAAGAGAGCTAGAGGTTACAGTCCGGGCCGTAGTACTTTCTGTCTGTAATAGTTTGTCTGTTGTATATAATGTTTTATTAATTCTATGTTTCCTGATGAAACCACTTTACTTCGTTTACGCTCATTGATCAAACGACGTATTCCTCACGATCTAAGTTTCTGACGAACCTGATCAAAAACATGAATTTTCGAGTGTCAACTTCACGACGAAAGTACATTCCGAGCGGTGACAACCGAACACACATTAACTATTATACAAACCTACTGATATCCAACTAGCAATGCAACTACTGTGTGAGGACGGCGCGGCCAGGGAGCGGCGACAGTATGCGCCTAGGGAATAGTGACGGCAGCCGGTACTCACATAAAAATTGATTTTGAAAATTAATTTTTCTAAATCAATTTTTTTCTTTTTTTTTCGGCATGTTGTCTGGACCGTCCGGATAGGGTCCGGACGATTCGGACTATATTAACGCTAAATACCGCCCTCTAGTTGGGCGGCAAGCCAAAAACCGCCCTCCCAGAGGGCGGCAAGGGGGCCGCCTGCAAAATGGCTGACGGCCGTCGGCGGAGGGCCAACGGCCGTCAGCCACGTTATAAAATCGCCCTCTGGATGGGCGATTTTTAAAAATCACCCTCCCAGAGGGCGGTGGGAGTCTATTTTTATAATTTTTTCAAACAAAAATCTACTTTTGCAAATCTTTTAATAAATAAATATAAAAATCAAAAAAAATTCACAATTTAACCGCCTTCCTGAAGTGCTTATTGGGCCAAAGAAATGTTCCAACGGCCCAAACCTAATGGAGTCATCCCCTTATGTTTTGTTTAGCGTGCTCCCTCCGTCCCAAAATATAACAATCTATTACTTTATTTAATATAATTTATTACTATAAATCTGTATAGTCTCTAGTATTAGATTTTACATAACTTAATACTACGAATCTGAACTGAGGTATGTCAAATTTAGTATTAGTTTGCTATTGTCGGAGGATGAAACCTCGACGGCGGGAAGTCGGGTGACCCCCCTTTTGAGATTCGGCCAGGGGAGTAGTTCTCAGGCGAAGCCGGCGTCGGGGTGTATCAGCGGTACGATGGATGGATCCGAAGGAAGCAAGCACACAGAGGAGACCGGAGGATTTATACAGGTTCGGGCCGCCGGAGCGTAATACCCTACTCCTGTGTGTATGGCTAGGTGGGAGAATGAAGGTGGTTACAAGTGAGCTCAGCCGGAGCTGAGGAAGAAGAACAGTCGTCTGAGAACGAGATAAAGTCGGGGAGCCCGGGGTCTAGTCCGAGCTCGGGGTTCCTAATGCTCAGGCTTCCCTCTCCTTTTGGTTCGGTAGCTTGGATCCTCCTTTATAGATTAGGGGAGTCCACAGTGCCAGAATACAGAGAAAGGGCTTTTCCGGCGAGCTCTCCTGTGCACACGTCTGCCTACGACGCCCATGTCGGAGCCGTTGCTGTGGTGGGCGGCTGGAGCACCTGCATGCCAGCAGCCGCCTGTTGTGCCACGCCTGGAGGAGCCCCTGTCGGGTGCTGCGGGCGGCTGGTCTGGTCGCTTGGTCGTCTGGTTGCCACACACGCCCGGAGGCGGCGCCTCCGGGCACGGGCGACACGCGCCCGGGGCCGGAGGCGGCGCTCCCGGGCGGCACTCGCCTGGGGCCGGAGGAGGCGCTCCCGGGCGGCACGCTCCCGGGCGGCACTCGCCCGGGGCCGGAGGCGGCGCTCCCGGGCGGCACGCTCCCGGGCAACACTCGTCCGGGCCCGGAGGCGGCGCTTCCGGGCACGGACGCCCGGCGGGAGACACGGCCTCCCTGCCGGCCGCCGGTCGTGCAGGATACGTCCCCCGGAGGGGCCGATGTGCCGGAGATCCACGCGTCCCCGCAGGCTGTGGGACCCCCAGTCCCATTTCGCCGACAGTGGCCCCTGGCCCTGTTGCTCGGCCGGAACCGCTCCGGGCAGAAACGGGGCCACGTCCTTGAAGAAACGAGGGGACGCTGGGTCTGCCTGGTTCATCTTGAGCTGGTAGAGCTTAGCGACTTGCTGCGCCCGCTTGTTTGCCAGGAACCAAAATGGGCCCGGGACCCGGGGTCCCGGAGGTAATGCGGTGGACAAGTGTCCGGGACCCGGGTGCCCTGCCCGGGAACATTGAAGGTACCGGGACGCCTTCCCCGGGCTCGAGCTCGCCAAAGGGATGCTTTCCGGGTTCTCGCGCCCCGCCTGGCTGCTAAAATGTTGAGGAAGTCGCGGTGGTTCGCGAGGAGGCGCGGGAAGCCGTGGCCGAGACCGCTGCAACGGAGGCGGGGTTCCTCGACCGCGGCGAGCCCGCTGTGGAGCCGCCATCCGACGAAGAGACTTGGGGCCCACCTGGGATTGCCGGTGGCCCAGAAGGCGAAGAATGTTGCCCCGGCGGCCGTTGTACTGGCCGTCACCTTTCTGGAGCTGCGCGGGCCCCGGGCGGATCGGGGGCGCCGTCGCGGTAACTGCATGTGTGGTAGTGAGCCTGGGGGCCGCGCCGGAGCGGGCCGTCGTGGAACTGGCTGATGTTTCTGCTGCCGAAGAGGAGAGGAAAGGCAGGGCCCAGACGTCTTCCGCGAGGGGGGAGTAGGCCCTGGTAGTTTCCGCTGCCCGGCGAACAGGAGCAGCGCACGGACGCGCAATGCTCCACTCTGCGCCGGACCAGATGGCGGTCGCCGCCGGCCAAGTGCAGGCGGCAACTCGTCGGGAGCAGCGGAGGTCGGCCCCGGTCCGGGAGGATCCTCGAGCGGTGGTCGGCCCCGGCCCGGGAGGATCCTCGAGAGCGGACGGGCAGGGACCGCGACGGTGACGCAGCAATTGACCGTCCGCACAGTCGCGACCGGGTCCTTCGTGGCAACCCGGCGATCGGACCGTCCTTCCGCGGATCGGACCGTCCGAATCCAGACGATCCGCGGAAGGCCGGCCGGAGATGGAGGGCGCGGCGTCGGACTGAAGGGCGCCGCCAAATCCGCCGTCGACGAGTCCTCCTGCGCTCGATCCAAGATGGAGGCGCGGGGGAAGAAAACATCTTTCCGGAAGGATCGCGTCTGGACCCGAGAGGCCGGGCTCGCGGTCCGGAAGCGTGAGATCCTTGCAAGCGAGCCGGCGGTGAAGGCCGCCGAGTTCTGGTCGGTGGAGATGGAATGGGGGGCCGAGGCCTCCCGGAAGCGCGCGGCCGATTTCGAGGCCGTGGCCGACGCCGCACCCACGGCGGCGGGGTTCTTCGAGCGGGGGGAGCGCTTCGTGGATCCGGGACGACGAGTCCGGCGAAGACGCCGGTTGCCTCCCGACGTCATCCGCGGTCCGGTCCGATGAAGGCGAGCGATCTCCCCCCGTGCGACGACGTCTCCGGCCCGCTCGTGCTTGCGCTTGGCTTTTGCCTGTCTGGTACAAAGAGGGACATTTTTTATATGTATATGATTATGTTTATATTTTCATACCTTGGTCTATGGTGTTGTTTGGAGGTTGCTGGTGTTCGGGCCTCGTGTCGGGAGCGCCGAATACCGGGCGCGATCTCGACAGCGGGAGCCGGCAGTCGTGAACAACCCGCCGGGCCGAGGCCCTTAGCCGCCTGCCCCGGGAGCTCGGTCCCCGGGGGCGCGAGATGTCCGGAGGTGAGCTTGGCGGGGCGATGAAGCCCGTAGGTCCGCCCCTTCCTTCTTCTGGTACGGGGGCCCTCCGCGCCTCGGGCGCCGTTGGTCCGGAGAGCGTAGCGAGGCCACGAGGACACTCTTGGGCTCGCCGGGAGCCCCTCGGGAATTGATCCCGCCCGGGGCCGGGGTCGCTAGGCAACGAAGGCCCGGCGCCTCGGTCGGGCATCGCCATCCGTCCGGCAGCCTAGGCTGATCATACAGGGAAAAATACAAGTTGAGGAATATGTGAAGCCGGATAAGGTAACGTATCTGGATATTTGCGAAGGGCGCATGGCTTCGCGAGCACCATCCCGGGACCGGGAGTGTTGTTCTCGCCCGGGGCGCCGAGCATCGGGCCGATCCGCCGTGAAACGCCGTCGCGCCCAGGTCCCTGCCCGGGGCCTGGAGCAGCCCGCCCGGGAGCACGATCCTTGACGGCTGCGAGGGGCCCGAGGGTGAGTCTGGCGGGACGATCGGGTCCACGGGTGCGACCCCTCCCGTCTTCCGGGTCCAGGGGCCCTTCGTGCTTTGGCGGACGCCGTAGACCAGCTGGCCAGGTCGGGCGCCACAGCTCGCCCCGGGGACCTAGGTTGTCCATTCAATGGGGCAAAATACAGGTTAAGCAATGCGTAAGTTTGGATAAGGTTACTTATCTGGGGGTTTGAAGAGGGCGGCAAGGCCCCGGAATCACAATCCCGGGCCCGGGAGCCTTGCCAGCCCCCGGGAACGCTGAGCAGCAGGCCCCTCCGCCGTGAATCGCCTTAGCGCCCGAGCCCTCTTTCCGGGGCTTGGGGTAGGCGCCTGCCCCGAGAGCCCGGCCACAAGGGGCCGCGAGCACCTGGGCGCGGGGCTTGCGGAGCGGTTGAGTCTGGAGGCTCGGTCCCTTCTGTTTTCCAGGTCCGGGGGTCCTCGGTGCCCCCGGGTCCCGTTCGCCTAGGGAGCACAGTGATGCCGCGACGACAGGCTCTACATGATGAATTGTGAGAGCACTTGGCTCGCTCCCTTGTCCATTCCATGCTGCGAGCCGTTGCGTCTACCACCTCCTAGGGGCCTCTTCGCGGTCGCGACTGAGCGGAGGAAAGGATTGCGCATAAGGAATCTGCCCCCTAGCAGCGGAAAAAACCGAGCCCGAAGCCAACCAGTGCGGGACACCGCAAGCCGGGGCTTAGACGATGTCCGGGGTTTAGCAGATGGGATACGGTAGCTCGCTGGTAGGGAACAGATGCTTAGGCGTAACACCCAGCCTCCGCATGGGCGCGACCCGATTATGCCCCCGGGGGGAGATCAGCACGATCGCGACATAGAGAAAGGATAAGGGCACGAGCCCGGAAACGATAATAAAAGTATTACTATGGAAGGCGAAAAACACGTGGGGCCTGCCCAGTGCTGAGGTTTTGAGGCACTTACAGGATATGCTTTCAGATAATATTTATGAAGATGCTCCCAGGCTTACTGAGCCCGGTTGGGAAGTTCCGATCATCAGGGAGGAGCCTTCCCACGGAGGGAAGATTTCATTCCGACCCGTACGAAAATACGGCGGAGATTCGAACCCCAAACCTGAAGTGATCGGTCCTGAACCTTCGTTCCTCGAGGGAGTCGAGGTTATCGGGCTGCATACTTGTCGTGTTTGATGTTTTGTCGATGTAGCGCTGTACCGGAGAGCCGAAGGAGAGGTTTGGCGACAGAACGGCTTCGGTCCGGTGCAGCAGGAAGAAACGGGGTCTCCCCGAGCGCCGTGCTTGGTGTGGTATGAATCGTCCCCAGGACCGCTGGGGAAAGGTAGGATGTTTATACAGGCAGATTCATGAAGACGCTTGATGTGCCTAGGAATGGAGCTCGGACTCGCTTCCTTCGTGAGCCTCGAGGCTGGGGAAAGGCGTGCGCTCGGGACTCGGGGCCCCGGCCATGATGCGGATATGACTGAAATACGGTTTGATACACGCCGGGTTCCGGGAGCCCGGGCTTGAATATGGGATGTGAGACGACCTTCCGGACGCATTCTCGCCGGGGCGGTGCTGTCCGGGCTTCGCGCCCTACTTCGGGTGTCGCGTTCTTAGGCTTGCACTCGCCTTGGCGAGGCCGCCCTGGTTCGGCACCTCGGTGTCGGACCCGGGGCACGGATTCGGGAATCCATGCCTCGGCTCAAAAGTGCCCGGGACTCAGGGAGCCCCGGACTGAAATATGATTTGTTATGTATGGTCGACACGTTCCCGGGCACGGCCCCGGGTGAGGACATGGATCGTGTCCGGACGACTTCCCCGGACCCGCGCTTGCCAAGGCGGTGCTGTCCGGGTACTCGCGCCTTATTGAGGCCATTCCGGCCAGGGAGCGGGGTTCGGACCGTCCGCGCAGGGGTCGGACCGTCCGAGTCGCTACAACCGGACCGTCCGAACTGCTTCGAGCGCGCTTGGCCCGCTACTGGTTCTGCCGGGACTCGGGCTTAGCTCCCTCGGACTCAGTTCCTTGAGAAGGAGCGAGCTCTCCGTGACCGGACCGGAGGGAGATATGCACCCGGGAGCCAGGGGCTCGACCGGGCTAGATACGCGCGCCTGAGAGCCGGGGGCTCCGTGCGGGGCTAGACATGAGCCGGGGAGCCAGGGGCTCCAACCGGGGGAAGATATGCGCCCGGAGCCAGGGCTCCGACCAGGGCTATTTACGCGCGCCCGGGAGTCATGCTCCGACCGGGGCTAAGTACGCACCCGGGAGCTAAGCTCCGACCGGGGGAAGGTATGCGCCCGGGAGCCAGGGGCTCCTACCGCACGGGCTCAGGTCCCTTGAGAGGGAGTGGGCTAAGATCCTTGACTGGGAGTGGCCTGCCTGGACACGCGCTCGACAAGGCGGTGTGGTCCGGACTATCATACCGGGACACGGAGGCCCCGGGCTGAGTCGGGACGCCCCGCCCGGACTCGCCATCGCGTCCGATGGAGTCCGGGCAGTCGCACCCTAGGGCAAAGGAAAAGGGAAGACTTCTTCAATAAAGGAGGGGAGATTTTCACTAAGCCAAAAGCCGACCAACAGACCAGAACCGGTACGGTCGACGCTTCCTGGGAGCCAGGCTCCGACCGAGCTAGATGCGCCCGGGAGCTAAGGGCTTCGACCAGGGCTTAACATGCGCACTCGGGAGCCAGGCTCCGACCGGGGCTAGATGCGCGCCCGGGAGCTAAGGGCTTCGACCAGGGCTTAACATGCGCACTCGGGAGCCAGGCTCCGACCGAGGCTAGATGCGCGCCCGGGAGCTAAGGGCTTCGACCGGGGCTTAATGTGCGCGCCTGGGAGCCATGCTCCGACCGGGGCTGAGTACGCGCGCCCGGGAGCCACGCTCCGACCGGGCTCGGCCTACTGCCGCTCCTCGTGGCGTTTGGCCAAACGCTGGACGGCGCGGCACTCCGTAAGGTCGTGCCGGTCCGTCTGGTGGAAGGCGCACCATCCCCGGGCCATTGCCGGCGGCGGCGGCGTACGTGCGGCCCTTTGCCGCTTACCGCCGCCGTCGTCGTCCTCGTGGGCGATGTCGCCCCGGGGGCTGCCCGCAGCAGCCAAGGCGGAGCTCTCGGCTGCCGCCTTGGCCTTCTGGCGCTTCCTCTTGTTCCGGCGCGAGGCGGAACGCGAGGACTCGCTAGTTCCTGCAAGATTGCCGGCGGTGATCAGACGATGGGCCGCTCCTACCAGGTCGGCGACTTCGCCGAGCCACCGCCTTTCCCGGCCGCTGCCCCCGGTGGAAGCCGGGGGGTGGCGCAGGAGAGCTTTCGCCGCCAGGAGGGCTTCCTGCGGCGTCGCCGGCTGGATGTCTTGATGGTGGCGCGCCGTGGAGCGGCGCGCCTGTTCACACCTCACAAATGAGGCCGCGGCGGGCCCAGGCGGGCACTTACCGGCTCCCTCCGCAAAGGGAGGTGCCGAGGCCGCTCGACCAGGCCGCCACTGGGTGAAGTCGGCCCGTGCAGCGCGCACCGCGCGCCCCTAGGAAGACGTGGGGGAACGCGGTGAGCTAGCCAGAGGGCTAGCATTGTCCGGCGGGGCGAAGCCGCCGGACTCGTCGTCGGAATCCTGCTGATGATGATGGCCGGTCGCCATGGAGCGCGCCGGTGCTGCCGGCGTACCACCTGAAAAGGAAACTCCCCCTACCTGGCGCGCCAGCTGTCGGAGGATGAAACCTCGACGGCGGGAAGTCGGGTGACCCCCCTTTTGAGATTCGGCCAGGGGAGTAGTTCTCAGGCGAAGCCGGCGTCGGAGTGTATCAGCGGTACGATGGATGGATCCGAAGGAAGCAAGCACACAGAGGAGACCGGAGGATTTATACAGGTTCGGGCCGCCGGAGCGTAATACCCTACTCCTGTGTGTATGGCTAGGTGGGAGAATGAAGGTGGTTACAAGTGAGCTCAGCCGGAGCTGAGGAAGAAGAACAGTCGTCTGAGAACGAGATAAAGTCGGGGAGCCCGGGGTCTAGTCCGAGCTCGGGGTTCCTAATGCTCAGGCTTCCCTCTCCCTTTGGTTCGGTAGCTTGGATCCTCCTTTATAGATTAGGGGAGTCCACAGTGCCAGAATACAGAGAAAGGGCTTTTCCGGCGAGCTCTCCTGTGCACACGTCTGCCTACGACGCCCATGTCGGAGCCGTTGCTGTGGTGGGCGGCTGGAGCACCTGCATGCCAGCAGCCGCCTGTTGTGCCACGCCTGGAGGAGCCCCTGTCGGGTGCTGCGGGCGGCTGGTCTGGTCGCCTGGTCGTCTGGTTGCCACACACGCCCGGAGGCGGCGCCTCCGGGCACGGGCGACACGCGCCCGGGGCCGGAGGCGGCGCTCCCGGGCGGCACTCGCCTGGGGCCGGAGGAGGCGCTCCCGGGCGGCACGCTCCCGGGCAACACTCGTCCGGGCCCGGAGGCGGCGCTTCCGGGCACGGACGCCCGGCGGGAGACACGGCCTCCCTGCCGGCCGCCGGTCGTGCAGGATACGTCCCCCGGAGGGGCCGATGTGCCGGAGATCCACGCGTCCCCGCAGGCTGTGGGACCCCCAGTCCCATTTCGTCGACAGCTATATTTTGGAATAGAGGAAGTAATAAAATGGTATGTACTACTACTACTAGTATAACTCTGGCTGTTACAGGCACACATTTCGAGCGATCAAATCAAATCATTTTGGCCTACTTTTGGGGCTGCTGCTCCTATCATTTTGGCGACTACACATGCTTAATTAGGAGTACAGTAAAGCTTGCTTCATTACAGGACACTTGCACCCGAAATGTCCATACACGGTCTGTTTGGTTGTAGGCTAATTTTATCATAACACGATTTACAAAGATGTTGTAAAAAACACATAGATATGTCTAACAAATTGTTGCCTATAAATATGAAGGTTTGGCTCAAAATAAGCATGAGATATGTGGGCCGACAAGTTAGCAAAGTATGGTTTGCTACAATTATAGCAACCAACCAAACGCTTGTCAGTATTCAGCGTGTTAAATTATGGCAGTGAACCGAACAAGGCCTCCCCGGACGACAATATCTACGCCGCCAATGCACATAGTTATGTAGAACAACAGCTACTTGAATTACTCCCTCTATTTCAAAATAATAAAACATTACTAGGTTTTAAAATATTTTATTAATTTGAGACGAAAGAAATAATTACTACTACGTTACGTTGGAATGCATGATCACTTGCAAATTGATTAATCACTTATTATAACTCCATTGTAAATGCTCGATCAATCTCGTTTGTTAAACCCGGAGATCGATCGAGACAGTACGTTTTCGTCAGATTACACAGGTAACGCTGTTACAGAAAATTGACCGCTTACACTCCATCAATACACAACAGAGACAAATGATTGATTAGGCTACTATAATTGACCAAATATGTGGTAGCAGTAGCTCAATAGCGACATATTCTCTCTCTCTCCCTCTCATGGGAAAAAAAGGGAAAAGAAAAGATAGCGACATATTCTCTCTCTCTCTCCCTCTCATGGGAAAAAAAAGGGAAAAGAAAAGATAGCGACATATATGCATCGCAATATGGCATGCATGCCTGCAGTTAATTACCAACCAGATTATTAATTACTACTAGGTTTGTTTTTTACTACTAGATAATTATGGTAGTAGATTTCTTCTTAATGCATGGTAAGTAATTAATCGATAATAACTGAGCTGAGCTGAGCTAGCTGCAGAGTGACGAAAGAGCTAGCTATAGCTAGCAGTCGATGCCTACGAGGGCAGCTTCCCCATGGCGGCCATCTCCTCCATCTTCTGGTGCGCCCTCGCCTCCATCTCGCAGCACTGGCATGGCCGGCTCATCACGGCGCCATGCCCGTGCGCGTGCGCGTGGCCGCCCTCCGCCGCCACGGGCGGCTTGCGCGCGATGATGACGGAGTTGATCACCTCGCCCTCCGGGTGGTGCACGGCGAGCACGTCGAAGCCGCCGCGCCGGATCTCATCCGGGTCCACCACCGGGTACAGGAACCCGCGGGCGCCGTGCGCGCTCCGCACCACCAGGGCGGCGCTGGGCGCCATGTGCCTCCCGAGGTGCTCCACCACGCGGGCCTTCTCCTCGGCGGCCATGCCCACCAGCGCCGCCAGGAACACGACGTCGTAGGTGGCCAGCTCGCGCGTGACGTCGGCGACGTCGGACGTGTGGAACGCCATGCGTGCGGCCAGGTCGTCGTTGGCGCGTACGAGGCGCCTGGCGCGGTCGTTAGCCTCGACGCAGATGTCGTAGTTGTCGAAGGAGGCGGCGGGGAGGTGGCGCGCGGCGAGGACGAGGGAGCTGAGCGGGAGCGGGCCGGAGCCGACGAAGGCGAGGCGGGAGGGCGGCGGGCCGGGGACATGGCGGGCGAGGAGACCGTACTCGAGCTGGCTGAGGTTGATGTAGTTGTTGAAGTAGGGGAAGAGGGCGAGGTGGTCGAGCGGGTTGTCGTGGGCGGCGAGGAGGTCGGAGTAGTGTGCCTCGAGATGGCCCTCGGCGTCGGCGCAGAGGCGGATGAGGCGGGCGCGCATGTCCTGCGCCTCCGGGCCGAGCTGGTCGACGTCGACGCGGCTGGGCGGGATGCATGTCATGACGAGCTCCGTGAAGAGCGCGTTCACCTCCGGCGAGGGGCTCAGCGACGGCAGCTTGGCGATGGCCACGGCCAGGTCGGTGATCTTCTCGACCAGCAGCTGGACCTCCTTCTCCTCCTCCTGCTCCGCCATGGCCACTGCCTCCATCTCCAGCGTCATACCTATCGATCGATCGGTGATAATTAGCTCGTCGAAATGGTGATCGGTGGAGCTGCTGCTTAATTAATTGTTTTGGATTGGAGTGAAATGGTGAGGCGCGGGGGCACGATTATTTATAGGACAGTTTGAGTTTTGGTTGGGGGCCCACATGTCAGCGGTGACGGCATATGGGGCCCACGGGCCGGACGGTGGAGATGCGGAGAACGGGTGACGCCTCCTGATGTATTATTATAGCTACAGGCTATATATATACCTCTATCTATCTGTATCAGCCTCTATCTGCCTTGATCACTTGATCGATCACTACTTGTTTTTTTAAAATAAAAAAGAAAAAAGAGATCTAACCACTGCACGTACGTACATTGAAGTATGCTATTACTTCCTCCTTTTCATATTACAAGACATTTTAACTTTTTTTCTAAATCAAACTTTTTTAAGTTTAATTAAGTTTATAGAAAAAGTGACAACATACTATCAAATCATATTCAATTATGAGTTTAATGAAACTAATATGGTGTTGTACATGTTGCTATGTTTTTTCATAAACTTAATTAAACTTAAAAAATTTAACTTTAAAAAACTCAAAATGTCCTACAATATAAAACTGAGAGAGTATTAAAGTAGACATATTAGTATTACGCAACATACGTACATGAGCAATCTAGAGCTAGATGGACAGCCGATAGATAGATAGCTAGCGCATTTCGATATGATATGGTTCGGTTGACTTTTGCTGATGGCAACAAAGAAATATATACCATCTATTCTCTAATTATATGTTCATAAAAAAATAAAAATTAAAAATATAAAAGCAAGAAAGTATTTATATGATAACTCTACTAACATAATATAAATTTCACATATTAAGTCTTTGTATTTTTCATTTATTAATAAATTAAGATTATGATATTTTCTAACATGTAGCCTTTTTTAGAATGGAACTAGTAAGTACTCCCTCTGTTTTTTTAATAAATAATATCGTTGACTTTTGTTTTAACGTTTAATCATTCACTTTATTAAAAATTTGTGTAACTATAATTTATTTTGTTATGAGTTGTTTTATCATTAGAAAAACTTTAAACATAACTTATATTTTTATATATTCACATTAAATTTTTAAATAAGATTGATGAATGATGATCATATCTATTAAAAAACAAAGGGGTACTTTTTAGCTAGATTGAGCTAGGCACGTGTCATCTACGTCCATCCACACATAAACCACACGCTCGCACGATGCCTACCTTCATTTTTCTTAACCTTTTTTTTAACCCAAGTGAAATATATCGATGACGATATATTGCATTGGCGTATATCTAATTAACTTAGAAGAATTGATGCCATTAAGAAGATAGATATATTTATTGTCATTGTTGACAGCACAATAACAGCAACGACAAAAAGGCCATGTGTCCCAGCTATGCTCGATCGTCAGGGGACCTATTTATGCAATTAATTAATCCTTAACTCCGTTTGTTAGCTTTAGCTATTCTTCAGGCAGCATGGAGCACATCACGATTATTATATACTATAATAACATATATCTCGCGTCCTATCCCAAGTTGATCGAACGATTGTGGCCGCCAAACCTAATAATTTTAATTTTAGATTTACTATTGATCAAATATTTGATTTTTTAGATTCTATCAAATAACAACGCTGGCTGTTGTATAGAACTTTAAGATTTAAAATAGGGAAAGTGAGTTTCAAGTTATACTTTTAATTTGTTATAGTTATCATTATCGATTTATGTAATTTTAATTATAAATTTATATAACTCAATCACAAATATATACAACTACATCTTCTCCTAGCTAACTTTGGTTTGTCAAATCGAAAAGAACCACTTACATGTTGACGCAAGTATATATCCTAGATAATATGTATTTCATATTCGTTTCTTTTCCGTCCACATGTCCTTATTTACTTGGTGAAATTAACAACTGATAATAGTACTTGTTCAAAGTCTAAATGGCATGGTGCATGCCTTTGTTTTATGCAGTTAAATTAGGCATGACGAATATTACATGTTCACCGAAACACGCATAAATTTTGCAGATCTATGCTTTCTTAATTAACTATCCCAACTTGTAGGTCCCACATGAGATCCATATATATGCAGTATCGCACAGTCGATACTTTGATACTTTGGCCACTAAAAACATTAACCATAAGTTTTTGGGGAAAAAATGCAACTGTGTGTAGATAACCTAAACATATGAAAATGCAGCTGTTCGATTTCTCTCTCACGGAACACTTCCGTAAAATATATAAGAATGTTTAATTTCTCCCGTCGTTGAAGAGATATAATATTAATATTATATTAATATACCTCCTCGTAATAAAAAGTACTATATTGGAGAGTGGAGACTGTGAAAGGTCAAAACACCAAGATTTTGGAGCAGAGAGAGTATCCATACTAGCACACAAGCCAAATTGCCAAACCACTTTGTCAAAGTCAAACCAGACACATCATCGTATATTTAAAGTTAATCTAAAATAAAGGCCTTGTAGAAAAATCGATCAACTTATATATGCAGAATTTTTCTCCCTTTCATTGAGACTACACGTTTAATATAGAGTTTCCAACAATAGTTAATTTTTCATGCATATTGCTTATATATAAATGTACAACTAATTCACGTTTTACAGAAAATCATCCACACATTGCAGTGCATAACTAGGTTGTGTATATCCAGATCGGGAGTGGTCGTACATTAATTATATCATCTACTGATTATCTGAAATTAATAAAGTTTCATTAATTAAAAAATATATATCCTGGTACGATATTAGACAAGTTCCTTATATATTGACAATGAGATGTTACCCAATCTCTTGTTTATCATTAATCGTCAGAGTCATCTATTTTGGGTTTCAAAAATCCATTATTGGCGCTGGGAAAATTGCCAACATTAATTAAAATGAATTGAAAAATAAATCTATTAATTGCATAAAAAATAGGAATAAAATTTAAAAGTTCAACACACAAAGTTAGGTAGTCGACCCAACTCAAACTCTCTATGTCAAGTACTTGCATGTGTGTTCCCTATGCATCATATAATAGACTGTGGCAATCTAGTTTCCTCACGCAATCAAATTCATGTATTTATTTTATAATATATATAAATAACTGGATGAGCATATTGGACGGCTTACGGGTGATTATTGATGCCATCGCCAATTCTTTAATGATAAAATAATATACCACATAAGTACGTAAATCCTACGCAACTGTTAAGAGCGTTAACTAGTAATATAATTTTGTCTAAGTGTTAGGTAACAACGACTATATCGTGGGCCTAACAAAAAAAAAATAGGTCCACATTTTCAGCCATTGTTGCCGCCCATATAGGCATATCTCATGCATCATCACTTTTTAATTAACATCCAAGATTTATAAAGTGGCAAACTGCCATGTTCATACAAGAATCTGAAGGAATGCCATAAGCAACTTTGTTGTGTCCCATTGCCAGCACGATTGCAGGGAGCCGAGCAAGGTAGCCTCTCACCTTATGAATCCATAGTGTCGTCATCCATCGGGAACAGATCCAGCTAGCTAGCTAGGATTAGTGTCACCATTGTCGTTATAGATATAGGAGCACACAGTAGTGCACTTTTCTATACATATGTTGCTGCCTACCGTTCGTTGCTAGCGATGCCATTCATCGGAGCACCGTTCGAGGTGTGCCATTAATATTATTCCTGAATAATGGCTGCTTACATATCATCACTTCTAGTATTTGCTGGTGAAAAAAATTTGTAGCAACTCGGAGATATTTGTATTGTTATTAGGTATTTTTCATGGAAAACAAGCCATAATGCTACAATTACATGTTGCTACCGAAACATGTTAGTTAGTAGTAGTAGCATTGCTCGAGTAAGAAAAATTAAGCAGAGAAAAGGAACACTTGGCAACCATATATCTCGATGAAATACGTACGTTAATTTGGAGGCTGACAGAAGCACTGTAGGATAATTCCTCTGAATATATTTAGTATGAGCAGCACAACTATGAACCTTATGCTGTTAGAGATAACATACAGTAACAATTAATGTAATGTCACTATGATGACATGAGAATCTCTTGTTGCCGACAAGACTAGTAAAGTGGCCCTCGCCCTTTAGCATGCATGTCTAACCAATAGAATGACCACAACCCTACACTCCAAAAGAGTGGTCAGCAATATGATGCAATGTCAGATGTTTTTATTTAGTGCTACCGTGCAAAGCTTATTTTGCCACCCATCATAGTGCAAATAATGCGAGAGAAGATTTGATGTTGCAGTGAAAAGTTCAGTTGACTATAAATAATACATGGCTTACTTGTCACAAGATATTTGTTTTCTCATGCATAGTATGTTAATATTTGTTTTCTCATGCATAGTATGTTAAAAGATACTCCATCCGTCCTAAATATAACAACCAAGTATTAGATTTGATATAATCTAGTACTATGAATCTGAACAAGATCTATCTAGATTCGTAGTACTAGCTTATGTTAAATATAGTACTGAGTTACTATATTTTAGGACAGATTGAGTACAAACTCTTATCTAGTAGATATCCGTAGATTGCATCAACAGCTGAATGGTGACACACTTGCCACCTGAAAGGATTGCATGGAGTGTGGTCATGCTAAAAGGGTTGAGGTTGCTGGTCTACATCTGTAGTGAGATGTTGGACTTTGGAAATGGTATACTATATTCATGTTGTATCTGGCCTGGCTGGTGTTTGGCATCAGCTAATTCAGAAACTGTCAAAAAAAATTTCAGAAACTTTGGAAATGTTACAGAATTGCAGATACAGACGAGGACTAATAATTTTTCAGTTTCACACTTTCACTTTCACCCAAAAAGTTACTGCAGTGCCAAGCTCATAATCTAATCGGTCCGAGTATCCAAACTTCAGGAAATGCCGAAAGACTACGGGCAGCAAAGAAAGAATAGTTGAGAGTCATCAGAGAGATCATCAGGATAAAGCGACAGCAACACGTCGAAGCGTTTCGGTTTCAGACAATAAAAATACAGTGGCAGTGAAGGCAACCGGCAACAACTACCCTGTGAGGCTACAGTTGGTTAACCAAAAATGATCTCATGCATATTGATCACAAGAGGAAATCAAATCGCACCAAATCAATTGCTTTTTCAGGAAAACGCGACAGCTCGAGTAAAATTAGTGTGCCTTGGAGCTTTCTGAATATCGATTTTTATCATTGGGTTGCTTTCTCATTCTTGCTCGCTGCTGCGTTTCCTATCTTCTCATCACCTCCTCTCCTTTTGCTTGCAACTGTGCATGTCGGACAATGAGATCCATCGAAACTGTCTTTTGAGCGTTTTCGAGGAAAGAAAAGAGAGGAGCCATTGAAACTGCAAGTGGATGGATGATCATCCTTGGTGGCCTTTGGAGATCATCGGAAGGCACCAAAAGAAGAAGATGAAGCGTGTAAAGTGTCGACAAGAAAACCAATTATTTTGGACTGCTTGACTTTGCACAGAAAGAAAGGAAGGAAGCGAATTGCAAAGATGGATGGGCCAACCATTCTGACTTCGTCTCAGCCGTTCGCTTGCACCCTGACTGACATGGAGCTAGCCTTTCAATGAAAAGATCGAAACGACGATAAATACTCTGTGCTGATCTGATCCGGTTGCTGCAACTTTCGGTGATCAACTAGGAGAGCAGCACATTGATCGACGATTAGATCCCAAATGGGAAATGTCCATTAATCAAGTACAAATGCACTTGTTTCTTTTTCTTGCATATCATCCAAATGGCTAAGGAATATTATGCTGAAAATAAATTTGAAGAGAGTTTTCCATAACTGTTTGGATGACATGCAGAAAACAAGTGCAGGCATCCTAAACTCGAAAGAGTCTCGTGGCCGTATGATTATTGGTGTGTGGCGTACTATGAAGGGCAGCATGAGCCTGAATGAGGCTTTGGTGGCTACTGCTCAGTTATTATCCTGATAGATAGGAAGAAATCTCCACTCACCAACTTGCAAGAACGATGGATTCTGCTTGTGTGAACCAATTGCAGAGGCTTGTGGCCTCCACACGTCCTGTGAAGATCACCAGACGGAATATGATGCTTCCAACTGACGCAATGAAATTCAGAGCATTTTGGCTTATCCTGCTGAAACTGATGAGGTAGTACAAGGTCTAAAAATGTGTGCTTGAATTGATTCCTCGAAAACGACCTGCATTTGTACTACACGCTACGTACTACTCCCTACCTGCAGGTGCCGACTTGATTCTATCCAGTTAAGTAAATTGCTTGATCCTAGCACTGAAGAAATCTAACTGCAAGTGCTGACAGTTTGCTTTTCTTTTCCTGAGCAGTGGTCTGGCCATTCTCATCATCGAATAGTAGTAGTAGTTTGTGTCCTAGTTAGTCTTCTAAGTCAGCAGTAGTAGCATTGCTCAAAGCAGATAGAGTTGATTATCCAAATCCTTTTAGATTTCTTCAGAGCAAAAGGCTAGGAGCTTGATAGAACTCCATGCTAACAATTGCAAATTCTAATAGAGATCATCGACACTTGTGATCACTTACACATGTATTTTTCTTTTGTCGTTTTTTACAAGGACATGCTGTAAGGATTGATGCTAGCTTTGGTATATTTTACTTAACCATGCTGTCTTCTTCTGCTTACTGTTGCTGTCCAAATCATATCCTAGTGCACAGGATGGAGATAAACTAAATAAGGGCAATGATGTTATCCAAGATGATCTTGTTTGCGCCTTGATCGTCTCGTAATTAGAGGCAACCAAAAACGAAAAACAGGAACTTATATGCCAGATAACATCCAGATAAACTCACATGATACAACAGTTACCCTGTCGGTATCATGTACAGATGACAGAGACCAACCATAGTATATAACTAGTCTTGCTTTGTCGTGTTATCAACAGTACAGCAGATACAATGCCATGTAATTTTCAAGGAAAACAGAGCGAATATGATACAAAATGGACTGAAATGAACTGAAAGGTGTCAAACTGCTCTAAAATAGTGAATGTGCCAAATTTGTTTTAATTTACTCTAAATTACTGTTGGAGGAAGTCAAATAAGCACAGTATACCTCTAAAATGGCGATCATGTTTTTCCAACTTTATTTTCTTGAGTACCATTTATGTGTACCAATGGAAGGGATTCAATCTGTATGGAATCTGCAACAGAAAACCATCTCATCAGTGGAAGCATAAATAAATGGAAACGGATAGCAGGCATCAACCGCAAGGAAACAAGATGAACTGATGGTAAGGCCATTCATTTAACATGCAACATCGAACAAAAGTAAAATAAAAACTTACTAAAGCTTAAGTTGACATTTAACTGCTAGTAGTAAAAGTTATGCATCTATACCAATAAAACCGAACTAGTGGCACAGTCATTCATGTCAACATCATGAGCACATTGCAGGATGAGATTCGGCACAAATGATAGGATGAGATGATATACAGCAAGGTAGAAATTATACTGCATTCAATATATACTCAGTTCCATTGCAATGGAATGACAATATTCTGACCATTGCATCCCGAGATCATAGAAACATAAAGCAGCACGCTGCAGCAGTCGATGGAATACAGAATTTTAACCTCAGTAGCAGAGCTTGATGGTATAGCACTTTTTTTTTGTAGATAATGTTGGAAAGAATCACAACTACTCTAGTCTAGATGAAGGGATATTCATATATTACACACACTTGTAGACATTTGAGGCATACATCTGCTTTTATAGACATTCGAGGGTTGCTACAGTAACCGACCTGCTACAGCGAAAACAGCTAAGCACTAGCTAGTAGTCAATTCCTAATTCTCTTATCCAACCTCAACTTTACAACTAATCAACAACTCATAACTAGAACCTTCAAGAGTATTACTTTACTTACTAGCTAAGTAAGTTGACATAAGGATTATTTGCTAACAGATAAAAGGTAAGTTCAGCAATCAGCAGAGATGCTCCAGATAAGATATCCTATTGCGAGGCAGATGGTACATACAAAGATACACAAATCATTTCTAGCAGCCTGTTTAAACAAGTATGACTACTGACTAAGTGACTATGAATTTCTTCGTAAAATGAGTTAAAAGAACGGATCAACACTTGGAACCAAAGGATGTTTTGTCGTGTGCATGGTAGCCCCATTGATATCACTTCACATTATTTCTGAATTTCCCGATGGAAAATTTTAGCAAAGGCCACTCGGACCAGCTTGCTCTGCAAAAGAACATAACATCGAGCACATGAGTCATGACTTAGCCATAAAGTTCTGAATGTTACACCGAAAATTTAGTACTAACGCACTCGGTAGAACACACTCATTGTCTTATATAGCCAAAATAAACAGGAGTCTGTTGTAATAGACAGCATGCACTTCAAAAAGCATAGCGATCTTCTGTCACACAGGTACTACAACTTCAAAAAAAAACTTCTGTCACACTCACACAAGTACAAGATTCAAAGTAAACGACATTGAAACAAAAGAAGTGATAATCCAAACTAAAACAAGTTGCAGTATTGCACAAAGAACCAACTGATATTGTTCTTTTGAGGAGGCTAGCTTCATGAGTCATGACACAGAAAGCCTTACCAAACTATATATCTTGGTGAAGGACACAGCTAGGGCTTCACAAGCAGGTGACCGTGCTGTATCAACAGTGGATTCCATAACTTGGATGTTCCTAGAGCTACTTGCACAATACATCTCCAGCCACCTATCAGTTTCCCAAATTACATGCATAACGCTCTCCCTTGCAGCATAGTGGTGCCTCTCAAATGGGAGAATCACCAGACGGCATGGCACCCCATTACCTTTTAAAGCATCATAAAATTGACTTGACTACAAGCATATAAAAAAGTACAGTTTTAGATAGTACCTACAGCTGTAGAATAAACAAAACATTTAGAACTCTTATATCTCTGAAGGTATTGCTACCTGCATTGCCGTCGTTACTTTGCTGTCATCTTCTCCATGAATGAGTAAAATTGGTTTCTTGATTTTGTTAGCTGACATAACGGGACTCATCTTAATATAGGTATCGGTAGCCTCCCAGAGTGTCCGTACCTCTTTCTTCAAACCAAAAAAAGAGAAAAATCATATAGTCAACAAAAGTCATAAGTGCATTAAGAAAACAAGAAGGATATCTTTTATACAGTAAAGTGAACCTGAAACCCAAATGGAGTCAGTGTCCTGTTGTAAGCTCCAGAACGGGCAATTCCACAGCAGAAAAGATGGGGTGCATGTGCTAAGAGATTAGCAGTCATAAATGCACCATATGAATGACCACCCACAGCTATTCTGTTAGGGTGAGCAACCTAAAGAACATGGCAAATTTTATATGATTAGGTACTGATTACTGAAAGAGAATATCAACCCCAGTAAAGGAAACATAAAAAGCAGTGCACAGACAGAAAAACGTAAATTGTTTGGCAAAAAACAAATACAAGAGAAAATCTTACCCCTCTTCTTACAATTTCATTTACCGCTGCTTCTGCACTAGCAACTAGCTGCTCTATGTACCTAGGAAAGCAGTAAATTACTCATCTAACAAGGAAGAAATAGCACCATATCTAGTAGCTCATGCTTTTTAAGGAAAATAATAACAGGATTATGTTTCAACAGGGAGAGTACATGACTGACATTGAAGAGCATGAAAACAATGTATTTTGCATACTAGAAAGCCCAGAAGTTCAAAGTACAGGGCTACATAATCATGTTTAGATGAATAGTATAACACTACCTATCATTTGCCTCTTGGTCTCCTTCACCAATTATAGGGATTGTTGGGTCAGCCAGAACAGCAAACCTGTAAGATGCAGCATAAGGTGAAAATTAAAAATAAAAGACATATTGCATTGGTGTTCATTAAATGGTAAATACTGCAAAAGGAATGTGTCAATAAAACAAAATAAGGCGGATAGTACCCTCTAGCTAACCAAAGAAGAGGAAAGTTGCTGCTGATGCGTGCAAATTTATTGGGTGAGCGACGGACTTGGCCAGCAGCCTCTCTGCTTTTAAATTCTCCAGGATATGACCAAATTAGACATGGAAGAGGCCCATCTTCTGATGGATTATAACCTGGGGGAAGATACAATGTAGCAGTGAGTTTAACACCATCCTTGCGCTGGTATCTGATTACTTCTTTTTGCAGCAATGCCAGTTGTGGATATGGATGGGAATAATTTGTGATCTGCACTTGATTCTTATCTGGCCAAATCTTGATATAATATTGGGCAGGTTCCCTTCTTGACTCTTTCGAAACAAGCAACTTTAGCTGATTAAGCTGGATTTCACATTTGGGGTTATATGACATCAGAGCAAGAACAGATTCATAATACTTTTCCTTGCTACTCTCCCATATCCGCTCTTTTACTCCCGTATTTCTGAAAAGAAAAAAAAACTTATGTCTACATTATGTCCATGGATTCAAACAGTCATAACAGAGCAGGTATGGGGGGTGCAACAGAAATGTTTGATAGAGATAGGTGTAAGCATACATATTCAAAAGATCAAGAAAAGGGATGCTTCCTTTTGGTGTGGCACCTTGTCCCTTCAATAAGATGTAGGTTCCTTCATAGTTTGTCTTAATTTTTGCAATAACAAAGGTGCCGGCAGGGGTTCTGCACATAATTGGAGAACCTGGATTTGAATAGGCATCTTCTGAAGATCTTTCAAATAATACCTGTGGACTAACATCTTTGCAGTCAGGAGAGATAACCCATGTTCTTGTTCTGCGTGTCTTGTACCAATGCTCATAGACTAGCGCATGTGATCCATTGCACCAAGAGGTCCTTCTGTAGATTTCACCAAAGTAAGAATTTTCAAGTGATATAGCAAGCAGTTGGACACAGTATATTTCTGTGTTTTAAATGCAAGGACATACATTATTAGCCTAAAAAACCATTTATCTCCAAACTAAACCAAATGTTCCCATCGTAATTCGCTTTTCTCAAAAACCTATTCCCTCTGTAACATCAGGAGGGTGTTCAAGAAAAAAAACATCAGGGGGAGAAAATGTTATGCCTGTGGTAGTTTTATACCTATACCGAAGGTCAAGTTCAAGCAAGACTTGAGGTTTCTCATCATTTAAAGGATCTGCACGCTCCATGTAAACTATATCGCGTGGTGAGACATTGACATTTGCATCTCCTCCATCTTGTGCCTCCACCCTTTGAAAGCATCAGATACGATTTAAGAAAATAGAACTGGGTCTGAATAACATCTAAGAACTATTGTCAGCATGGTGATTGTATATCTATCACTGGAAACTAATATAGTAGGGACTATTGTTAGTATGGTGATTGTTTCTTACATACAAAACAAACTAAATCAAAATGCAACTCCATTATGGTTAAAGTAGTGAAGGAAAAAAAAAAAGATCTCCATTCACCCTTTTCCACCTAATTTGAGGTCTATAGGTCACCAAATCTTGCATTAAGTCGATCTTTCAGAAAAGCTGATAGTCAAGTTAAAATGGATTGTGATTGCATGGTAGAATGGCAGTCAAAAGAAGAACTAATGGCATGCCTAGGGTCATTATCTGCCAACTAGCTGTTTTGTATGCAAGCAACTAGCTGTACTATCTATCAAGAGAAACAACAACATGATCACCTTGCTGCAAACATGATCAAAGCAGAAGGATATCAAATATAACCACCTAATGCAGCAAAATGTACAAGTGCATTGGCATTATAAATACTACAAGGTTGAGTTTACCTAGTATCATCAGGATTGAGACAATATCATTTTTTTAGAACAACATTATCATTTTTTTTCAACAGAAGCTTCATAAGGAATTGAAAGGATACACTTCTTGTGACTCACCAATACAATGTTGAAGGCATGTCAGGCCTCCACCTTATTAAACGCTTTCCCTTACGGACACTGCCAGATGTGATTGGAATATCTTCAGCTAGGGGCAGATCACAAACTTCACGGATAAATGTACCATCAACTGTCCACAGCTCAACCTTCTTGGGGAACCTTTTATATGAGACAATAGAAGAATATGGCCGGTGGACAGAAGTGAGCATCAAGTACTTCTCATTTGGTGAAGGATCAAGAGCAGTATATATCGCAGGTGGGGCAATTGGCTTCACTTGCCCATCCATTGAGACCAGTATTAGCTGTGATGTTGCATAGTAATCGAACAGTTGTTCTTCATGCAAATCTTTCAACATTTCTTTTGTGGCTCTCATCTGAACAACATTTTTGTGCTCATTAGAACGGATCCTAGGACCAAAAGGAACCAACGGCTTTTTTGGTGGATTGCCACGTGATGAAGGAATAGTGCAAACCAATACGGTAGAATCATTCACCCATACAAATCTGTAAAAAGAGAACACGACAAGAAGTGATGATTTATGAAGAGAAGGAGTAGAAAGATGCTCTGTCTGAAAGACGCGGACACTCACAGCTCAAAAATAGCATTCAATCTTATGTTTTCTGATATGCAAAGTGGCCGAGCCTCTCCAGATTCTGCATTGGCAACCCATAGTGACAAGTTGACGCTGCTGTCCACCTACTTAAAAGCATCAGTCAGAGAATAGGATCAGCAATAACCACCAAAATTTTTTTCCAATTTCATAGTCTAAAGCATCAGCTAATTACCTTATCTTCGTAGCGCACAGTGAATGCCATGTGCTGACCATCGGGTGACCTGAAATTTCAGAAATATAGAAAGAGGAAATATGATTAGAAAACAGCATGCTGTAATTTGGTGGTATATTAAAAGTTGCACTTTAGAATGTTCGAAAATTAACCATGTCACAAAATTAATCTTTGCACCATCAGCGTATCCATGGACCTCTTTCACTGGACCCAAAGTTCCATTATCCATCAGCATATGGACAGTAATCCCAGTATAAAACGACCTACAAATAAGTCAACCATTGGATACAAGAACATTATCAATCAACCCCATTATCATTGAATGGTAATGTTCTGTTACTTACATTCTGCTCCTCATGTTAGACCCAGGATCAATACGTATGCCAGAAAGTACATTTTCTGGTTTTGCAAGATCTGATAATGGAGGCATGGCTCTGCGTTTTAGGAACATGATTCGATCTCTGCGAGGGGAAATAATGTAACTGGGATTCGGTGGAACATCAACAATTTCTTCTATTTGCTTTGGAGGACGACGATATCCCAGCTCTGCAGATTGATGCCTCATGGACAAATCTGAAGTTTGAATATAATTGTGCTTGCTTATTACGTTCATGTCCTTGTCTAAACTTCTGAATCATATCATCAAAGAAGTTGCGCATCGATTCCCAAAGCAAAAATAACTGAAACCTAAATAGCATTCGCCCTAATACCTTTTTTTCCCAGAAAATGAAAGCAACAAAGCAAAGCACACACTTCGTATCTCGGATAGACTACACAGGATAGCATTCTTGCGGTTAGAAGCATGTGAAGTTACTGCCGTTCCCCCAGTTATCCAGGGAAAATTTGGCGAAATTGAATACCGAGTATTATCAAACAAACGGGTTAGGGGGACCGCGACAATCGTGCCCCTTTTAGGCAAGTGAATTAACTTAATCTCCCATCTCTACAGAGATAAGCAGGTAATCCTAGCCGAAAAGGCTACAAAATTTCCCAGGCCAAAGGCACACAGATCAACTAAAGGTCTGACCTTTTTCTGCGTCGTCTTCCTCCACAGAGGCGCCGGAGGAAGAACCGGCGGCGCACTTCGTCGAGAGGGCGAAGGGGTGGGCATGACGACTCCGGCGAGGCAAGAGGCGAAGAAGCCGATGGGATGGCGCCGAGGAAGAAGACTCGGTGATCGAGTTGGCATGGGTGAAGCGTAGGTGCTGATCCGGTCTCTGAAGCAGAGGCAGCATAAGAGGCAGGCTGGCTGGCTGTTCGTTCTTGCTGTGGATGAAGGCTCAACTGATTCTTGACACTGTTGGACTTTGTACACAATGGCGGCGATAATCCAAACATTTGTTTTCCTTACATTTTCACCTTGCTGGTTTGTGGTTTCTTCCAAGGGCGTTTGTGTGTGCGTGTGTTTTGGATTTCCAAAAACCTAAAATATATGTGATATTATTTATTTGGGAAGAACTCTATTATTACTAATGCTATATGATACTTCATGTATTGCTACGAGAATTTCTGGACAATACTTTAAAGTAGAAGTTTGTTAGTAAAAATCGTCCTGTATAATTCTTTATATAGAAACATAACAAATACTCACTTCGTTACAAAATATATCAACCTATGGATGGAGGGAGTAGGACAAGTCTAGATTCGTAGTAGTAGGATGTGTCCCTTCCCATCATAGTTTGCTATATTGTAGGACGGAGGGAGTAGAATATTGTTCTCTTGGAATATGGGAACACACTCAAGGTGGATTGTGCTTATTTTTCAACAACCGTTCTAAGTATACGTGAATAGCAAAGTAAGCGAAGTAGTTAATGAATCTAAAATAAACCGTCGAACGTCCAGATAGAATTCAATGAATGACAAAATTACAAAGACATGGCTTAATGTGCTAGCTATTTCTTAGGAGTAATTATACCTAGTGGGTTATAATTATATAGAAAAGAAGGGTGATAGATAATTTCAACTAGATATCATGCAGTTATCAGTTAAAATCCGCGACCTAGTTAGATGTTTTTTTTTCATAGAGAAGCATCTTTATTCACAATATAGCATATTGACCTTTAGAAGTTGTGAATGGCTTGAAGAACTTATTTTTGGTTGTTTTGCTATCCCAACTTTTATTTTTAATGTAATGGCAAGGTGTTTAACCAAGTGCTACATAAGTAGCTCAAAACAACCACAAACTTTTTTCTCTATTGACTATTATCATCCACCATAAAAATACTATACCATCTCGAAAGATGTTTGTGGTTCCTTGATTTTGCCTTTTTAGAGTTCCATTACCAATATTAAAGTTTAATTAGTTCTATAGTAAGAAAATGAAGGAGCCTACAATAACATAGTCGTCGATCTTTAAAAAAATAAAAGAAAAATTACCCTTCCAATTAATAGTCCTATAAAGGGTCCTACATATAAGTTGCTAATTTCAAGAACTAAATTAAGATATAATTACGGCACGTGTATATAAATGTCCGTGTTTGTACTGTGTTATTTGAAAAAAGAAAGAAAAACTGTGGTGATACTAGTAGGATTGTTCTTTGATTTTGTATAGGCTACATTGCTTAGGTTGCCCTTCAACCTCTATGCTATAAAACTAAAACTCACAATCTTAGGGCCTGTTCGAGTCTGCTTACGAAGCTTAGCTTATTCCGACACGCAAAATAAAGCAATTCATTAGAAAATGATTACTTAAATGTTAATCATTACAAATTTGAAAAAATAGATTTATTTGATTTTTAAAGAAACTTTTATATAAAAAGTTTTTTTAAAAAATATTGTTTAGTGGTTCGAAAAGTGTGCTTACGGTAAACAAGGATAAGACTAACCCAAGAAGCCCTTAAAAATGGTGCATTAAAAACAAATTAACAAAACATAAAACAAGAACGCTAGCTAGCTATTTTATCATGCATAAAAACTTCCAATGTCTATGAGCTAGCTAACCGAAGATTAGAACAACCAACTTTGGACCAAATTGAAAATTTTTGGTTTATTCATGGTCAAACAACTAAACTACTAAAGATCAGTATTACATTAGGTTATGCAAAGCTAAACGCATGTGTACTAATCTTCCAATCGATTCCCAGGTTCATCTAATATCTAATATTATTTGTTCTAGAATAAAAATGCTAAGATATGATTTTACATTTTACTCTAAATTGTTCTATAATATAATAATCTAATAAAAGAGGGTTAAAAGAGAGGGTTTTAGAAGGGTTTCGAGTTTCGTTCCTCCATTCCTTTCTTCCTCCCCAAACCAAAAACCCAACAACACTGCCACTACTTCACAGGGCGCGCGCCGCGCAGACATTAGCCCCCTCCCTCGCCGAAACCCTAGAATCACGCCGCGGAATCGTCCGAGCCCCTCATGCTGCGCGCCGCGGCGGCCGCCGCCGCCGTCTTCCCCTCGCGGTTCGCCGCCGCGCCGGCCGTGGCGGCGGTGGAGGAGGTGAGGTCGCCGCTGCTCAGGGTTTTGGGGGCGCTCAGAGGCGGCCGGGCCTCGACGCTGGGGAGGAGGGCGCGCTTCTGCTCCAACTCCGCCGGGAGCGACTCCGAGGCGGCGGCGGAGGCTAAGGCCGAGGATGCGGTTGCTGCGGAAGGGGAAGCGGACGGCAAGGCGTCTTCCGCTATAGTGCCCACCACCCCCCGCCCCGAGGACTGCCTCTCGGTGCGCGCTTTCCTCGTTCGAATCATAACCTTTTTGTTTAATTGCTTGCAGCAGCCAGTACCCACCCGATGCATTTATGTCCTAAGTAATCGGAGGATGTGTAATTTGGTTCCGGAAAGTTAGCCTGCTAGTCTACTCCCTTGACTGGATATTGTCACAAGTCCATGGCTCAATTTGAGCATGAAAACACTTTGGGGTTACACATTGTTTTGTAATGGCAAAGTAGAGTTTATTTTTGGTCTGAATCAACTAGGCTAGTAGGCTTTGTCCCACGACTTTTGTGAATTGTGATTACCTTGAATCAGCTGCACAAAGAGTTCCGTATGGTGTCTCCCTCTTTTCAGTGCTAAAAAATGGTGCGTTTCTATCTGTTAGGGAAGAAAGAGAAAAAAAGGTTGATTGCACCCTAAGAGATTAAATATTGTCCTGAACTGTAGTTTAGTTCACTACTGTCTTACAATTTGAGAGCCACTGGTGCAATGCTTGGTAATACATTAGGAAAGCTGGCAAAATCTGACAAGTATCATTCAATTGAATAAACATTCCATCCCACACTAGTGTAGGTATCAGTGGGCACAAGTACGAAAGAACACCACGGAATAATTATCTGCCATTATGAAGAGGGAGGCAATTGGGAAGCAAAATTTATTTGTTAATTGGAGTGATACTCATGAGGGTATAGTAGGAAACATTGAGAAAAAGGTGCCTCCAAACTGTAGAATGGAGTACATATGATATTTTGATGACAAATTTGAATAGCTCAAAAACTTATATTGGTGCCGAAGGAAGTGCATACTTAATATGGGACTAACATGAGCAATTTTTATTTGAGTTGTATAGTGAAGGATCAAAATACATTATAACTTGATTGTAGTTTTTGAGTAGCTCTTTGAATTCATGCCATGTTTAGAAAAATGGGTTTTGCACTGATGTTCTTAAAGTCTACAAGGCTGTTACCCTCTCTTTCTCTCTTATGAGGGTTATGCTGTTTTTTTGTCTTGTTTTAGGTCTTCATGTCTCCCTTCAGACTACTTTTTTTTTTTTATTGAACACTTCATATTTATCATAACATGGTTCTGCTAGTTGTATCCTTCTCTCACTTTATTATGCTTGTTCAAATAGGTCATAGCACTGCCTCTCCCACATCGTCCACTCTTTCCTGGATTTTATATGCCGATTTATGTAAAGGTATGTCACCACTGAGAAATTTGCTATCGCTAAAATCAATTTCACTTTTCCTTATCATGCTATCTCTTCGTTTCCCCTCTTAATGTGTTTGTCCTTCTTGTTATAAATCCTGCAGGACCAAAAGCTGTTGCAAGCCTTAGTAGAAAATCGCAAAAGATCCATCCCATATGCTGGTGCCTTTCTTGTGAAGGATGAAGAAGGTACTGACCCAAATATTGTGACCAGCTCAGATTCAGAGAAAAGCATTGATGATCTCAAAGGGAAGGAATTACTGCAGCGCCTTCATGAAGTTGGCACGCTTGCGCAGGTAATTGACTATTTTCTTGAAAGACTCTGCGCATGACCCTGTCTTGTCTCAAGCTGTGCTCTGCTGCTCTGAAATTAGCTTGTGTTGTTTCTGTAGATAACTAGCATTCAAGGGGATCAGGTTGTGCTACTTGGTCACCGTCGTTTAAGGATAACTGAAATGGTAAGATACACTAGTTTGCTTGCTATTCAATTCTTGTGGTTTAAGCTGGTAACTTTGTTTTCATCAAGATACAAAAAACTGCAGGTTCAGGAGGATCCACTTACGGTAAAAGTTGACCATCTGAAGGTAATTATACAACGGTATCACCAATTCTCATGTTTTATTTTGTATTTTTCATTTGTCATTATAAACATCTGATTCCTGCATCCCATACATAGAAAGTACATGTTCAAAATAAAAATCTGTGAGATGGAGATTTGTTTTCAGAAACTGAAGAAAGTCACTTGCAGTTCTGATTTCCGACAAACCTGCATTCTAGGTGCATCAGGAGGAAAACTATATCTCACAGGAGAATTCATAATATATACTTTTTTCTAGTTGTCATAACTAGTTCTATAAACTACTGCATATTTTTCGCTCTTGTACCATTGTGAGTTCTTGGTAATGTAGAAGTTGTCTTTGTTTTGCCTATAACATTTTAGATGGGATAAATGAGATTGAACTGTGGTTTTTTGGCGGGCTTGTTTAGCCCTGATTTCACCATGAATTAAATATAAGATTGCTATTCTGCTGGGAGATGCCTTGCAATTTCAGATCATTTAACTTTTACTTTTCAGGAAAAATCTTACAATAAGGATGATGATGTTATAAAAGCAACTTCATTTGAAGTTATATCCACCTTAAGGGAGGTTCTCAAGATAAGTTCCCTTTGGAAGGATCATGTGCAAACCTACACACAGGTATGACTTGATTCCTAACTTCTTTCCTTTATGCATATCTATATCTTTTTACTCCCTCAATTCCAAATATAGGTAAATAAAACAGAGGCTTTAACCAGTGGTTGACTTGTTGTGTAAGAACCGGCACAGATTTAATTGGTTACAAGTCCATTATCTTTTTGACATGCCATGATAATTTACAAATTTATTTTACTGGATGCCAATGGATACACGCTAACATTCTCATTTCCCCTGGTTCAGCACATGGGTGATTTCAACTACCCACGGTTAGCTGATTTTGGTGCTGCTATTTCTGGTGCCAACAAGTTGCTTTGCCAGGAGGTGCTTGAGGAGTTAGATGTAAGAAACTTTCTTAAACTCCTCTTCCTTTACCTTTTACTTTTATGCTCTGGATTAACACCCTGAGCAATCTTGGTATTTTTCCAAGCCTATGGCAATCTATCCCTTTTCATACGTTAAATGTTTGGAGACATAGAAATCGTGCATCACCATGTGCACTGGTTGTCCTCATTCATGCTTTGGTTTTACTCTACATTCTTGAGGACTTCTCTTTCTCTTATTGAACATAATTCATTGCTATAAAGCTCAGCTGATAGGACACTGTTGAAATTTATTTTGCATATACTGCAAATAGGCAATGAAGCACAACTATATTTCCCTGGTCTAGCAAACTCTCTTTCCACATGAACCAAGAGAACATCCAGTATATGACTACGTTTTGAAAAATCTATTATTAAACACATCACTGCAGCTTCTCTTTACCAGCACTCTTCTAGAAGTTGTCCAAGATCCCGCATTATTATTTGTTCTTGGTCTGTTTCAGTCTAACTTTTGCAATTTTTGGAACAGGTATATAAGCGTCTAAAGTTAACTCTTGAGTTAGTCAAGAAGGAGATGGAGATTAGTAAGTTGCAGGTAATTTGTTCTCTTACCTTACCATTGCTTGCTTGAGCTTTCTTGGTGACTAATATACTTATTTTCCAGCAATCCATTGCAAAAGCAATTGAAGAAAAAATAAGTGGGGATCAGCGGCGTTATTTATTGAATGAGCAACTTAAAGCAATCAAGAAGGTACTCCATCACTTGGCGAGTTTGTTGTATGTAGTTATTTTTGTTACATTGCTCTTGTTGAATAATTACTACTGTAGAATTTGGCACTCTGATGGTTCATGGTGCCATTGCTTTTCATAGAATAGTGGAACAGGCAATAATCCCTGCCTATGATGGAACTGCAAAACTACCAATGTTGACATCCGCTATTCTGCCGTGTGCTTCTTGAACTGTATATTTCATGCAAAATGGGAAATATAATCATTGTTGCCTTCTAGGCTGATCTGGTTTTATATATGTTCATAATTACTCTCAATATCTGATGCTTTCAGGAGCTAGGTTTGGAGACTGATGACAAAACAGCGTTGTCTGGTTTGTGATTCATTGCTCTTCTTATTGGCTATGGATTTTTTATTGCACAGAGAGCTTCACATTTCTAATGGACCATTCAAAATTGTCCTTCATTTATGTGTTGCAGCAAAATTTAGGGAGCGGATTGAAGCAAAGAAAGAGAAGTGTCCTCCTCATGTTTTGCAAGTCATTGAGGAGGAGCTTACAAAGCTTCAGCTGTTAGAAGCCAGTTCTAGCGAGTTCAACGTAACACGGAATTATTTGGACTGGCTGACAGTATTGCCATGGGGAAACTATAGGTTTGTATATATGTGCTTTCTTTGTGAGAATTATTTCAAATGTGGGATGCCTATGCTTTATCTAGTGTTTACCCTTTGTGTTACAGCGATGAAAATTTTGATGTACATCATGCTCAACAAATCCTTGATGAAGATCATTATGGGCTGAGTGATGTTAAAGAGAGAATATTGGAATTTATAGCAGTTGGCAGGCTAAGGGGAACTTCACAAGGTTTTATTACTGCTAATTATTACCTTTATGAAGTGTTCTTGTTGCATTTTCAGTTGTATCATATTAATGAAAGTTGGCATCTAGTTCTTTTCTGCTCACTATTTGATAATGGTGGATCACAATTCACAAGGCTCTTGCTGGACAACAGTAGCAGTTGATTCCTTGCATGAGTGCTCACTAAATTTAGTACCCCACTTGATGCCTAAGTTCCATGATTGTTATTCAACCAATAACTTTATTTGATCATTTATGACAGGAAAGATTATATGTCTTTCTGGACCACCAGGAGTTGGTAAAACTAGTATTGGTCGATCAATTGCACATGCACTGAACCGGAAGTTTTACAGATTTTCTGTTGGAGGTTTAGCTGATGTGGCAGAAATCAAGGTACAATACAAATATTGGCATACCCTTATCTTCTAAAATTGCATATAAGTGATTATGTGAAAAACATCTTTACAATCTTAGGGGCATCGGCGTACGTATGTTGGTGCAATGCCAGGGAAGATGGTGCAATGTCTTAAATCAGTTGGAACAGCAAATCCTCTAGTATTGATAGATGAAATCGACAAGGTACTTCAATAATGGTTATGGCTAATAGGTTTTATTTCATTTGAGTTGCTAAGTATACCCTGTATTTCCTGCATAATGTCTTGTGATGTATTTAGACCAACCAAATGTACAACAGTTGTTTTTTCAACCAATATGACTTTGTTGTTATTAATCCATTCATGTTCATGCTCTCTAAATTATAGTTGTTTATCTTTATTGTCTGGCAGCTTGGGAGAGGGCATTCTGGTGATCCAGCTAGTGCATTGTTGGAACTTCTAGACCCCGAGCAGAATGTTAATTTTCTTGACCACTACCTTGACGTTCCTATTGATCTATCCAAGGTTAGGCAGTTGTTCTCAAGGGCTTCCTTTCTACCTATGTGCATGTCGTTGGCTTCATAGTTTAACATGGTTGCTGAATGTTTATTTAAAATCAGTGAAACAACATTTGATTACTATATTATAAGTATGGGGCTTAATAAAAGTTGTATAGCTATAATCACCAACTTCTAACTTTGCATTTCTTGTACAATTCACACATCTAGCATTTATAATTAGGTGTGCACAATTCTCAACTACTGTGCTGTCTCACGCAATATTATACTGCTGTAACTGATAGGTTTAGAAAACTAAAACACCCCTCAACTTTGGGGAATTGAGATAGGTGCACCCACTCCTCAACTTTAAAGCTGTAAAAAGCACCCCAAAACCTTGCAAAGCCAATACTGTAAAGTGGGTCTTATAGCAATTTTGCCTACATGGCGGTGCAATTTGGATCTTTGGCCACACTTGCAACATCATTTATATTCAAGTTATAACAAATTTTAGTATAGCAATGGGCCAACAACAACACAAGGCAAATTATACAAAATAATATTGTGGAGGCCATGGGCCCCGGGTACCCTTACAGGAGGCAAATGAGACCACCCGAATAGGAGGTAGCCAGCCCATGTAATTAGAGAGAGAGTAGAACTTGGCTTCATGTTACCTTGGACGATAGGGAAAGGGATAAAGTCCTAGCCGAATACTCTATGTACAGATAACGGAACCCTAGGCCATACCTGGTTGGGTTTCCTACCTTGTGACCCTCGACCTATATAAGGTGGGCAGGGAGCCCCCTTGGGGGAACAACCTCACGCTGAGGGCCTGAACCTGACTCTTCTTGTCTTTTGCAACCATCGAGCTTTAGGTCCGACGTGTAGCCCCTACATCTCTATTGCCGATACAAAACATCAACAAATATCCAGAAAGCTCCCTATTCTAGAGGATAAATACACAGCTAAATAAAGCATCTAACAATTACTGCTGTTTTTGGCAGTATCTTTCATGTGTTTCTCAACTTCTATGTCCGCCTACTTTCTATTTCTTTTATTTTTGTTCCAAAAAACAGGGTATTTAACTTCAGTATGAAAGGCATCCTCTGACACCTTTTCTTATTGAAAATCAGGTCCTTTTTGTTTGCACAGCAAATGTTATTGAGATGATACCAAATCCATTACTGGACAGGATGGAAATCATTGCAATAGCTGGTTATATAACTGATGAGAAGATGCATATTGCTCGGGACTATCTAGAGAAGAACACAAGAGAGGCTTGCGGCATTAAACCTGAACAGGTATATATGGATTTTTTAAAGTAGTTTAGTTATTCCATCTACTTCCATTTTCTGGTTTTTATGTCTCGAAAGTTCAGTTCTCTACCAAATAAAATTCCTCACATGACATGAAGGAAACCTAGTGATTCTTGGAAACTCAACTGGGGTGGGATTTGGTGATGGCTCACAGAGTTATGCTTTTATTTAGGAGTCGTCAATGGCTAATGTTATTGAAAAATGCAGCAAATTTCGATAATTTATTAATTCCCTGATTTTCACCATGATGAATGGATTTTGATTTATTCTTTTTTAGTGATTATGGACTCATTAGTGATACATTGAACCTTCGTATGGCAAGCTGTTATAGAAGATGTTTATCATGTCTTGTGTTTTAGGCTTGTGCACAATAATAAAAAAAAGCTCAAATGGTTTTTTTGCCCTTCATTTATAATACATTGAAAAACGTGTCAGTCATTTGTGATAGGGGTAGCATTTATTTAGCAAGCGCAAACACGGAATAAGAGAAAGAAAAAAAATGCCTAAAAGTTCCAGAACAACTTACATTTAGGAAAAAGTGTAGAAGGCTAAAACGATCTATGTTTGCAATTGGAGGAAGTGTTGATGAAAGAGTGCCTTAACCTTTAAGTTTTATAGTAAACTCTATTAGATGTGAGTTGCCCCTTACCACTGGTTTTCGACTCCAGAACTGCATTTTGAATAGCCATGTAATTCAGAAATGTCGTACCCTTGCCATATGCCACTTTACATTGGGGTAGTATCGATGCGTGGCTTGCGCCTCTATCTATAAATTATTAGACTTTATTTTATTTTATTTTAAGCCTTCTGAGTAATTCGATGAGGATTGCATATGTAACCTGACTTTCATATCAGATCTCTATTTACACCTCGGAAAATGGTACCATTTCCTGTCATTAATATTGTATATATGCTAAAGGATTGTAAAATCTAAAATTCTTAGGTCCTTTTTTTCTACAGGCAACCTTGGAATTGCTAGGAGAGTCTAGAATAAACTAAAAGAACAGAAAAATAAAGAATAAACACAGTTACTTCAAAGTTCGTACAATAGACACCACATTTACAACAATACAATTTTGTTGAGATGGAACATGCCAACAAGCCTTGCTTCTAGGATCAAATTTTAGTTGTTGTTTCAACTTTAACTGCCTGACTACAAACATGTACAGGTTGAGGTTACAGATGCTGCTCTTCTTTCCCTTATTGAAAATTACTGCCGAGAAGCAGGAGTGCGAAACCTTCAAAAGCATATTGAGAAAATTTACCGCAAGGTACATAACAGAACTTCTGCCTAATGATCTTTCAACTATTTTATTTTATTCACAAGACAATTACTTTACTTTGGAACAAGGATAGGTCAATTTCTACTCAGAAAAGGACATCAACACTTCTGTCTTTGTTTTGTGTTACCAAATGTCAGTTCTTTTTATTTTTTTCTTGTACTTAATTAATTTGTACATTCCCAAATCATACATTGCTTCTGCTAGTTGCTTAGTCTTGCTGAAAGTTGCATCTACCTACATTCCTAGAACATTGGAGCAGCAAGCAAATTATCTATATATATTATGGTGCTTTGGTAAGTAATTTATACGTTAGCTGACTGTTGACAATGTTTAAGGAATCTTCAAGTCAATTGTATGAAAGGTTATTTTGCATCCATTCATGTCCTTCACTGTTCAGTAATGAGCAAAACTTCGTCCTTTTACAAACTTTGCTTACCTACCCTTTTTGCAGATAGCTCTGCAACTTGTTCGCCAAGGGGTATCAAATGAGCCAGCTCAAGAAGCTGTCGTTGTAACAGCGAGTGAAGAACCCAATGGTGGCAGTAATGCAAACAAATTGAAAGATGAGAATATGGAGGATCCTGCTACAGAGAATGCCGCAATGACCAACAATATAAATGATCCTGCCTCGAAGGAGGCTAGTGAATTAGAGTTACTGAAGGAAACAGCTGATCATGATGTGCATCAAGCTGAAGAACCCAAAGCTCTATCAACAGAGAAGTTGTGCACACCTGAGGTAGTGTTGATGTGTTACTGTCACGGATTCCTTTTTTTTTTGGTTTCTTTTAGATATTATGCTCACTTTAATAAATATGCATGCAAAATCGTACACATGGTATTTCTGTGCTGATGGCTGTCATCCTGCTGATTAGGCTGTTCAAATTTGGGTCACCGGTTTAGGCTGGTTGACCAATTTACTCCCTCTGGTTTTTAATGTTTGATGCCATTGACTTTTGGATATAAGTTTGACCATTCGTCTTATTCAAAAACTTTGTATAAATATGTAAAAATATAAGTCATGCTTAAAGTACCTTTAATGATAAAACAAATCACAACAAAATAAATGATAATTACATAATTCTTTTGAATAAGGCGAATGGTCAAACGTATGTCTAAAGGTCAACGGCGTGAAACATTAAAAACCGGAGGGAGTAGTTGGATTTTCTTGCATGTATGGTTGGTTTTCCTTGTAGGGAAATTTGCTTGCTTAATTGTTTGATAAATTAGTTAACATTTTCATCCATAAATCTATTGTACAGCTGACACTTGGCCTATGGTAGCTAACTACCTATGCGACATGGAGGTAACAGGGTCAAATAAACTTGCATTTTTGTGACATTGTCTTGACTCTTGAATATATTTATAGTTGGTAAAGTTTCATTTTCCAGAATACTGAATATTACTGTTCTCCATGCCCTGGCTACTGTGTTGGCTCTGAAAACCATGGATGCAACTGTCAACTAATCAAACATATAAATTCGGCCTCGATAGCTTAGTAATATACAAATAATATAATCTATGGCTCGGTATAGTTGGGCATTAATTTATTACAAGGTTATAGCTCACCTTGAAAGAAAGTTACATACTGCTGTGTTCTGTAGGGCAACAAGGATATGGAGGGAGACAAGGAAGAGACAGCTGGTAAGACAGTTGAGAAGGTAGTAATCGATTCATCAAACCTTGGTGATTATGTTGGGAAACCTGTTTTCCAAGCTGAGCGAATATATGAACTGACTCCTGTTGGAGTTGTCATGGGTTTAGCTTGGACTGCTATGGGTGGTTCTACTTTATACATCGAAACTACAAAAGTAGAGGAAGGAGATGGGAAGGGTGCACTTGTGCTGACCGGGCAGCTTGGAGATGTCATGAAAGAAAGTGCTCAGATTGCACATACAGTTGGTAGAGCTATATTACTAGATAAAGAGCCCGATAATCTGTTCTTTGCAAACTCGAAGGTGCACTTGCATGTTCCAGCAGGGTCCACCCCTAAGGATGGCCCCAGTGCTGGATGTACCATGATCACATCAATGTTATCCTTAGCTATGGGAAAGCCTGTCAAGAAGGACCTTGCAATGACCGGTGAAGTAACATTAACCGGCCGAATACTTCCGATTGGCGGGGTATGTTTTCTTTGTGTTCCCTACTTTACACAAATACAACACATGCCTTCTACCTCTGGATTTTTATTCTATGCTTTCTATTTCTGAATTTTGAAACAAGGGAATATCTAATCATTCTTATTAACAAGAACAACAAATGATTTCATTATTACAACCAGAGGATTGTTGTTTTTTATGTTTATATATTAAGGAGTTCTATCTTTGATTTATCTTGTCAACACTTACAGTTAGTGCTTGATCAACAAACCACAATACCATTTATGATCAATTTTATGGTATGCTGACTTCATTCTTTAATCCCCAAAATTATTATTTGTGCTAGTCTCCAGAAAAGGTTTGTTCATTTTGAGATTTTTATTCATTGATTTTTCTGTGCTATTCCATGCATATACTGGATTGGCACCCTCATGCACTTTATGTGCCCCATGAAACAGGTGAAAGAGAAGACCATCGCTGCCAGGAGAAGTGCAGTAAAGACAATCATATTCCCAGCAGCGAATAAAAGGGATTTCGATGAGCTTGCTCCTAATGTGAAGGAGGGTCTTGAAGTTCATTTTGTTGACACATACAATGAAATATTTGATTTAGCTTTCCAAAGTGATACCGAGACATAAACAAGCTAGCAATTCAGGCTCAGGTGTTCAGATTGTTCAGAGACATGGGCACAGACCGAATATCCGGGGAGTTTTGCTGCTACATCATTCTTTGCAACGTCAAGAGTGAGTAAATTGATGACATTTTTTTTGTACGCTCCGTGTAACAGTAAATCTTAAGAAATTTTTTTGGCGAGAATGTTGCAGCAAGATGGCTGGGGAAGTATCACAAAGAAAAGAGCTATTTGTAAACTAATTCTGACATGCACAAGCTAGAAGCACCAGCATGCACTAATCCTGGCCATTCATTTTGTTTTCTGATAGGCTGGGTTTTGACGCTTCTTTCTTGGTATGTAAGTGAACACGCTTGTAAGAATAAAATTAAAGGAAACGCCTTGTAGTAGTTGGTGCATTTTGCAACAAACGTTGAGAGCAGCTACTGGTATTATGATCAGTTGCACTGAGCCCAGGAAGGAGGCAGCACCTGGCGAAGATGCAAGAGAGCCAGTCACGTCCCCAACGAGGGGATATCTGCGCCATTGGATGCCAAAGCCGGGGGTCACGTGGATGCCATCGGACGGCCAAGCCGGAGAACGAGGGTGCGCACCTGAGCCGTTGGATGAGGCACGTACAACCGATCTGACGGAGGAGTCTGCCTGCCTGTGCTGCTGCTGCTCTATTACCTCCCTCCCTTGCTGTCTGCAACTCACTTTTTGCATTGCATCCATCTCCAGAGCAGCGGATTTGCGGGGATCAACCACCACCTCCCTCTCCTCTTCTGCTCGAGGTTGTGCGCTTCGTCTGATTTTTCTTCTGGAGTGGGTTTTGATCTGGGCATGGTGTTGGTTTCTTTTTTTTTAAGGGCGACGAAGAGCACCGGAAGCAAATGGTGATCTCTTTGTTGACCCGATTATTTCATTTGATCTCTCTTTTGCATCCGTTCTTGCTTTTTTTTTCTTGTTGATTTCTTTTTCATGGCTTTCTTGTGCTAATTAATACTTGTACTTCTCTCTATCTCTCTTGCGTTGTCTCTGCATTTTTTTCCCAAAGAGAATTAACACCCTATCGGATTTCTTTACTGAATGCTTCTAAGATAAGATAGTTCGAATCTACCGGCAGGGGAAAAAAAATTATCTCGTTTTTTGTGAGCACTTTTTCTAAACTATTAAACGGTATATTTTTTTACAAAAATTATATATATATTGTTTTAAAAATCATATTAATTTATTTTTAAGTTTAAAATAATTAATACTTAATTAATTATACGCTAATAATTTATCTTGTTTTAGGTGATTTTTTTTTATCAGATGGCACCCAGCGGCCTTCTCTTTGTGCTAATACACTCTCTCTCTCTTGCGTTCTTGATTGAGCATGTAGTGGGGGTCGACTTTGTTTTCTTCTCGACCTTGTTCTGGCTAATTTGGTTTGATTTTGGATTGTGTTTGTTCATTGGAGGAGTAGGGAGGCAGAGAGCACCAACAGCCATGGTAATCTCTGTCCCTCTTGTGGGTTGTATTGAGCTTTTTTGGAGGAGGAAGGGAGGACGAAGATGACATCTGTTAATGCCTTATGGTCGTTGCAGTTTTTTTGCATCTGAATTTCCTAACCTGAACTTAAGCATATATAACAATAGTTAGAAGGAGAATTGAACAAGCCAGTGAAATAACTTTAATTTGCATGCGTTGCATTGATTGATATCCTGTACTTTGTCCCGTGTATTACCAACTTAATTATTGCGATCGATGAAAAAGAGTATACTAATTTCTAATGGTTCTTCGAATACCGTAGCAAGCACTGGCTGGGCCACTTTTGTTAGACGTCCCCTCATTTTGCGCATGACATCCAAAAGGTCATCAAAAACTTAACGAGATAAATCAATAAATCAATATGTAATATATCATTTTGTAAACGTATAAGTTTAAATTTGATCTATACAAGTCAAAACAAAAATAACAAATTTATCTATAAATATAAATAGTACGCAGTATTTGCAGTCAAATTTGCTGTTTTTGTTTTTATTTGTATATATAGGTTGAATTTAAATTTACATGTTTATAGAGTGATATATCATATATTGATCTATATTATTAATTTTTTAAAATTTTTTATAACTTCTTAGGTGAGATGAAAAAAATGATATGATCATATATTGATCTATCATCTATCTTGTGTCAGCAATTTGTAATTTGAATCTGATCGGAATTAATCAATACTACTTTCGTTCCAAAATAAATTTATCTTTATCATATCTCACACATATCAATGCAAAACTAAAAGACTAGAATACCCTTTATTTTATCAAACTCCAATGCACTTGTTCCTACTTTAGTAAACTCTAACGCACTTGTCATTCACTGTAGCAAACTTCAATGTATTAATTACTTTAAAAGTAAAGTCTTTATGGGATAAATAAGATGAGTAAAAAATAAACTTATTTTGGAACGGAGAGAGTAGATAGTAGTATAGTATAACACATAGCATCAAAAAGGAAAGTGTGCGTGTGTAACTGTGCAGTTTGCTTGATTAATAAATACTACTAGCGATCGTGTTTTTAGAGAAGGATTATTGAGGTCTCGCTGGAAAGGATGATGGGTGCCTCATCAACTTGTTCGCCCAATGCCAAGGATAAGCCATGGGCTGTCCAGTTCGACGGAGCCCGTAAAAGCTTCGTCTCGCCGTTTGATAGGAGCAGCAGTGTGTTTGAAGCAAACGTACCAGCGGCACACGGGAAGCGATGCATTGGCGGCCATGGAGACTGGTCGCTCATGCTCGACGTGCTCACCAAAGAATGCTTCTTGCTGAGCTTCACCTCACATGCTAAGATACCTCTGCCGCCACTACTGGATCTGCCAAAAGAAAGGCTGGATCTCATCTTTAATTGTGCACTCTCTTCTCAGACTCCTCCCGATTGCACCGTCATGGTAGCCGTTTGCAGGGGCAAGTCCCTCCTCTACTGCCGCCCCAATGACAGCCGCTGGTCTCTCTTGCCGATCAACAGCTTCAACGGCTGCGAGGACGATGCCGATGAATTTGACGGTGCAATCCTTAGCTATCAAGGAAAATTTTATGCCACGGGCATACAGGTCTTGGTAGTAGCTGATGCGTCCGCCTGTTCATCAGCACCTGTCGTTCAGAGAAGCAACATTAAGCTTCCGATCCCATGCCCCGAGGATAGCGCATACAGAGGCTACCTGGTGGAGTCATGTGGCTATATCTTGCTTGTGCGATCCTATCTCTTTGGCGTTCCTGATGAAGTTGTCAATTTGGAAATTTACCGCTGGAATCCATCTCAAGATGGTTGGGACACAGTTGAGAGTGTTGGGGACAGAACGTTCTTTCTAGGCAGGAGCTCATCAGTGGTTTCATCAGCAATTGGAGCAGGAACTGAACCCAATTGGATCCATATCCTGCGTTCAGTTTGTGAAGGCATTGGAATCTATAGTATATCTTTGGATGATATGACAATTAGGCTAAATATGCTCAAGGAATTTGACGAGGAGGAGGAGGAGGAGAATGTTGTATTCTGGGTTGTTCCCAGTAGGCAAGTGCACATGATTCTTTCCCCTAACTTGTTTATGTTGATAAGGAAATACAGTAACAACAATTTGTGTTATGTCGTGTTTCTGATGATTTTGTTTTCAAAAAGAGTTTCTGATGGTTTAATCTATTTATGTGCAGTTTGGGGCACGAATCATCAAGAAAGACTGATGCCATCGTCTCCACACAGGTCAGTCCATATACTTTGTTCTGCATTTACCTACTGCTTATTTTTCACAAGTTATATTATATATCTCTTAAAGGTACTACTGCTTGCAAATTTATTTTTGGAAAACAGCTAATTACAACTTGACCGTATGTGCTGGCATATCTTGTCTTGGAGCCAAACAACATTATTTTTGGGCCGTCATGTGCCATTGCATACATGTTTCAAGATACAGCCTTAACACAAATGCCCTTCACAGGTCAACACAAAGACAGGACATGATAAGAACATTTTTTGCTCTACAAGGTTCATGAGTCCCTCAGGAGAATGGGGGCGGTGGTCTGACCTTTGCAGCGACTTGGTAGAGCTCCTGGTGCCCAAGATCTCTTTCATTGATTTTCTGCACTTGAAAGTTGTCTGTAAACAGTGGAGGTCAATCTCAAGCCGTATCCAGAACTCATTAAGTATTGCCGTTGCTACTGACTAAGCCAGAAAGAAAAGATTTCTTGACGTCTTCGATTTGGTGAGCAAGAAGAAGTACAGCATCAATGTGAGCATCCCTCTTCCGACAGCTAAAGATGATACAGGGTCACAGATACTGCATTTCGCAAAGAATGGATGGCTAGTCCTCTCCAGAGGCAACCACTCCTTCTTCCTAGTAAACCCATTCAAGAACTCGCCAGATAACGCCATTGTTCTTCCACCGGTGCATAGCTTGGGTTTTAAAGGAATATCATTCTCCTCTGTGCCAGGATCACCAGATTTTGTAGTTGTTACTACAGAATCTGTTCCAAGTGGCACCGTTGTTACTATAAAGACATGGCGGATTGGCGATGAAGATTGGAAGGAAGAAAGCTTCGAAAATGACGTTCCATTCTTCATGGCATCTCATAACCCCGTGTTCTTCGAGGGAGACTTCTATTGCTTAGACGTAAATGCAAGACTGGGAGTTTTCAACCCAGACACGATGCAATGGAGTGTTCTTGATGAACCTGACCCAATACCAATGGATGACGATGGCGCGAGTTACTGTGCTTCGAGTATGGGTACAAACATCTTGTGGAGTGGAAAGGGGAGTTGCTTGCTTTTTTCAGACTCTGGCGCAGAAGACGGATCCATTTCATTGTTTAAACTTGATCGAACACAAATGGTTTGGTCAGTGTTGGATGGCCTCAAAGACGGGATTATGTTCTGGGATAGGAAGAATGTTGTTGCAAGGTCAGAACCTCCTGGAGAAGATCATCTCTGCAACAAGATGTTCCTCCCAAATTTCACCGAATCTGACGGTGGTGGCAGAGAGCATGCGTTCTACTGCCTGGAGAAGAAAGAATATGACCCTTGCTTCTATGGTCTAAAAGAGCTCATAAACCGCATTTGGTTCGAGCCTAAGTTGGACTACTTGCAGTAGTGAACTTTGATCTAATAACAATCCCTGCCTTTTTTTTACTCTTCTGTTGTATCACGTGAAACCAAAAACCGTCCCTCCTTTTGTTATGCTCTTATGAATATTCTTTTTTAGTTGATTTCGTTTGAAAGGAGAGTTGTGACTGTGCTGATTGGTACATGCAAAACTATACATGAATTTGAGGTTTACGTAGTACTTGATTAAATGATTTTCAGAATTGCTAAAAATTGTCGCAAGTTTTTTTGGCGAAAACTTTTAAATATAACTATACTTACACGCTACCTACATTATAAGTATCGATTTCTGGATTGTCAGATTGTATCGAGATTTGTACGGGAAAAAATGGGGAAAAAATCTAGACCGCATCAAGATTTGTGCAAAGAGAAGAAAACAAAGCCGTGCGTCACTGTTTTTGAATACTCATATAGAAGTTATAATTTAGTTATAATATTGTTATGGTATAATTACACTACAATTATACTGCAGGGTTATTTTGGATCGATGCCAAAACGTACTCTACCAATTTATTGGTAGTTTGAATAGTAATATTGAATGTTTGGATTGTAGCCAAGATATTGGTAATGGCTGTTATAGAACTTTCTTCTCTATATCACCAAAATTTAAATTCATATCGGTAGCAATCCAAACATATATAACTATTCTAGCTTATCAAGAAACTCTAACTTATCAAAAAATTAGTAGTGCCAAAACTTGACAAGAATTTGACACTGGAAAAGATTTGGCAAGGTACAAAATCAGACCTATCCATAGCTATATTTGAAAGTTTTCATCAAAAAGACTTGTTTCGTTATTTTTTCTTTCTTTTTTGCTAGGCCAGTGGTCCAGTATAATATACGGCGGAGACGAGTCCAGTCCAGTATTATACGTAGTATAGTACAGTATATGGGTAGGAACTTTACTGACGCATCTCGCGGCGCTCACGCTGCACTCCACCAATAAAGCCGCTACCCATCTCTCCCGATCCGATTCCCTTCAATTTTTTTTGATTTTGTCGCAACTCAACTCGCTCCCTCCCTTCTGCTGCTGCTGCTGCGGCGACCTAGGGTTGGCGCGCCATGGCGTTCTGGTGGCCGCTCCTGGTGCTCGCCGCCTCCTACGCGCTCTGCCGCATCCTCCTCCTCCTCATCCCGCCCACCGTCCCCTCCATCGACGTCGACGCTTCCGATGGTTGGTGTTTTTTTTCCCTTTTTATTTTCCTGAAATTGATTGCTCAGGGGTTTATCGGGGATCGCCTTCTTTGTGTGCAGTGCTCGAGGACGCCAACCAGACCAAGGAGGACAGCTACATCTACGTAATTACTTGCTAGTCCCCTTCCTTCCTCATCTCTTTCCTTCCCGGCTACCAAATGCCATTTCTGCTTTTGCTCTGTGATCTGTAATGGGATGCTTAACAGCATCAGATGCATGCGCGCTTTAGCTGATTTGTCTAATCACTGTGCTTACTTGGCTTGAGTTGATCTGATGCGCCCCAGGCGATTCGGCTGCCGTTGCTGTTTATTTGCTTGTTTTGGCTTCTCCCGCATAGATTTCTAATGGCCTAGGATTGCACATTGCCTGCCTGCTAGTTTTCAGATATGGCATTTCACTAGTTCAGTTCACTTCAGGCGCCCCATAGGTCTGAACAATACTACTACTTATTACTATTACTACTGTCTGGTGGTGTATTGTGCCTATCTTACAATTGCTGGAGAAATATCTGCCTACCTGGAACTTCCAGTTTGATTTAGGTCTGGCGACTTATTCCAATGCTATAGCACAATGTTGCTATTTTGCGGAAAATTCTGATTGTCTTTAGCAAATTGCAGGGGTGGTCATTAAATTTTGAGAAAGCAACCGGTAACAGTGGGTCATCAAGTGTTTGAAAAGCATAGATGGATTTTAACCGTTTTACATACTCCAATTTCAGTTTGGTAAAGTCCCATGCTCAAAATGGCCAAATGCAGTAAGATGATAACGTGTAAATTAACTGTATGCTTGGACAGAGTGCTATTGGAATTGTTTGAATTGGTGCGATGAGTCGACTTTGGTTTGTGCTGATATAGGTTTCAGAAAAGCACTAGGCACCTTTTTTAAGTTGCATTGATTTACTCCAGCTGAACAAGGCTCACAATGCCATGTTATGAGAGCAGAGCCACATGGTTGCTTTGATGCTACAAGCTTACAACACATTCAGTTTATGCTCTGTTGCAGATACCACCAAGGAAGGGGAAAGGAGCTCAGATTGACAAGGTCCAGTGCTATGAACCAGCAACTATGAAATACTTGGGATACTTCCCTGCATTGACGCCTGATGAGGTATGTTGTTGGCTTGCTTTTGTTAGGTCCTTTAAATACAACATGTAGCATTGTACGGTAGGTTTAGTTATCCGGGTCATTGTCTTTTGCATTATTTACTAGAGATCTGGTTCATTGTTCTTGATTGATTTTGATTTTCTGAAGTGGTGATCAAGGAACAAATGGATCTTGTTTGTTTTGTTGCTGCAGTTTTTTTGAACGCCATTAGTGTGACTTCTTATCTTGTTTTGGATGTCATTAATTCTTTGACTAATCAGGTTAAGGAGCATGTTGTGCAAGCCAGAAAGGCACAAAAGATATGGGCAAAAAGCAGCTTCAAGCAAAGACGCCAGTTTCTTCGGATCCTTCTGAAATATATACTTGAGCATCAAGATCTGATATGCGAGTAAGGACATAATTCAAAACGGCATCTTATCTGCAGATTAGTCTAGATGCTATTGGTTCTGCTTTCTATTTTTAGTATCTTCAAACTGTTCACAAAGGCCTCAGTCCTGCTTGATTGCATATTTTTGTTCCACTTGATAATGCTTCCCAGCACATGGAATATCTGAGGGCAAGTACTGTCTATACTGTGCAGGATATCATCCCGGGACACCGGAAAGACTATGGTTGATGCTTCATTAGGTGAGATAATGACCACCTGTGAGAAGATTACCTGGCTTTTGGATGAGGGTGAGAAGTGGTTAAAACCCGAATACAGGTTAGACTCTTAGAAATATTCCGATTTGACAGACAAAGTAACTTATGGCCTTGTATATTGTGTCAATGATGATATTAACTATTTCTGTTAGCTTAACTTTGCTTCCACCACTTTGTCTCTGCAATGTGCAATGGGACATGGGCTGTATAGGATTGTTTAATAGCCCAACAGGTGTGAACATTGGAAATTTACAGCAAATGAACTCTGGTCTTGAATGCAAAATGAGCTACATACTAAAAGTCTAAAACCTCAAAATAGTCAGTATTGTACAGATACTGACAACTTTTGTTAGTTATTTCACGGGAGAGATAAGCCTTTTCATTTATGCATGCGCTAATATTCGATAACATAGGAAGTTAGCAACTAGATTCTGCTTCACTGTTGCTGAAGTCTTCCCTTTCTTTACACCTGAGGTGTTACCTTAGGGTGTTAGATGATATTGGGAATTTTATCAAGTCTCCATATCCACACAGACCCTAGAGTTTGTTTTCTTCCAATCAACACGTGCTTTCTTCAATTATTACCTTCATCGGAATTAAATACAAGCATTTCCCCTACTTGCTCTTAATTTTAATTCTGCTCAGATCTTGTGGGAGATCAATGCTTCACAAGAAAGCAAAAGTTGAGTTCTATCCTCTTGGAGTGATTGGTGCGATTGTGTCTTGGAATTACCCTTTCCACAATGTATTCAATCCAATGCTGGCTGCAATATTCTCTGGTAATGCAGCAGTTATAAAGGTAAGCCATCAGATAGTTTCTTTTTTATATTCCCTCTGTTCATATACATGACATTTAGAATTTGAATGGCCAAACTTCCTCAACTTTGAACACCGATAGAGATATTTAGATAAACAGTTCTCATCTAAGCTTCTCTTCGATTGATTCTACTTTGCTGTTGATAGCATATTGACATAACTATAATGCAATGTGATTATATCATTAACATTTTTTTTGCTTTGCTAAGTCAAACATCTGTAGCACTACACTGCCATTTGAATATTGTCTTTTGCTGCCAATAAGAATCATTTTTCATTTTAACCAGCAAAATTCATTTTTTAATCTGATTTCTTGATCAATAAACTGCCCTCTTGTAGGTTTCAGAGCATGCAAGTTGGTCAGGCTGCTTTTATTTTCGTATCATACAAGCAGCTCTTGCAACTGTTGGTGCACCAGATAATCTGGTGCACATAATAACTGGGTAGGAATACCACTCTGCATTTTTCTTCGAGTTCAGCCATTCAGGACAATTTCTACCATGGCTAACTTGGTCTCTATTGTTTTGGCTTGTTTATAGTTTTGCGGAAACAGGTCAAGCTCTGGTATCTTCAGTCGACAAAATAATTTTTGTTGGGTCACCTGGTGTTGGAAGGATGGTATAGCTTTTCTCTGAACTAGTGGTTTCTTAATCTCATGCTACGGCCATTTTTTTATGCTGCTGTAGATGCGCTGAGAACTGTTGTTTGTATACAATTTTTTTGGGGGGCACGCTAGGACATTTGATCAATTAGTCATTTTCAGTTATGCATTTTAAAGCTAGATTCTGTCTCAGAGCTGATGCACTCCTATTTTGTATATGGAGTCAACCTGTCTTCTAGCATGTAGTTTTAACTAAAGCAAATTCAGGGAGCATTATAAAAATGTAATCCTTATTATTTGTTGTTTGAAGTTCTTGTCCTTGTTTACTTTCCTCTGTTCTAATGTTCAGTTTAATGCTTGCCACAGATCATGCAAAGAGCATCGGAGACATTAATACCTGTAACACTTGAACTTGGTGGTAAAGATGCATTTATTGTATGTGAAGATGTAGATTTACCCAGTGTGAGTGTAATTTAATATTACTTTGTCATGAACAGCTTATTTTCTTCAACAATTTGCTATTTGTTCTGAGGAGCATGTTTTCTGAAAGAGCACTGAAACTAAACCATGGCACTTTATCACTTGAAGGTTGTTCAAGTTGCTGTGAGAGCTGCCCTGCAATCTAGTGGTCAAAATTGTGCTGGTGCTGAAAGATTTTATGTCCACAAGGATATCTATTCCACATTTGTTTCCCAATTGGTTAAGATAGTCAAATCTATATCTGTCGTAAGTACAAAAAGCTGTACTCTTTAAGTCAGTTGCGACATGCAATTTGTATTGCCTTCCTTTTGATTTTGACCACAATATTACAAACCTGTGGCAAATTATATTCATGCATGTTCTAATTATTCTTGGATACTGTTACTGCACTTCAATCTTACAAGTGCAAAATTGTACATTACCGGCTAACCTAGCAGTGTAGTTTTGCATTTCCAACTTTCTATTTAACTTACACAGTATCAAATCTTCTGAAGCTTTTAAGTTTAGAGCCATCCGAAATATTTATATTAACCTATTAGTTTCTTAGATTTTTCAGATATTAGTTTCCAACGGATCTTTAGTTCATGCTGGTAATCTTGCCTCAGCACTTATCTTATGGTTTGCTCCATTGCTCTTTTGTCTTTCCCTAGGGTCCTCCATTATCTGGCAGATATGATATGGGTGCAATCTGTATGATAGAGCACTCTGAGAAACTTCAGAATCTTGTTAATGATGCTATTGACAAAGGTGCTGAGATTGCTGGCAGAGGGAGCTTTGGCAATCTTGGTGAAGATGCAGTAGATCAATTCTTCCCTCCAACTGTCCTTGTGAATGTTAATCACACAATGAAAATTATGCAAGAAGAGGTAAGCTTGAAAGAATGCATGGTATCTTTTTGAACTCTATTAGTACTGTTGGTTCTTTGTTTAATGGAATGACACACAGCTCTCCTGCGCGTTCGAGAAAAAAAAAGTACCGATGTTCTTTGCTGATTTACAGGCATTTGGACCAATTCTGCCAATCATGAAATTCAGTTCCGATGAAGAAGTTGTCAAACTTGCCAATGACTCCAAGTATGGTCTTGGTTGTGCTGTTTTTTGTGGCAACAAGAAGCGTGCCATCAGAATAGCATCCCAGCTACACTGTGGTGTTGCGGCAATCAATGATTTTGCTTCAAGTTATATGTGTCAGGTAGGTAATTAGAAGTTTCTAGCTTATGTTATATTCTTTGAAATAGTCGACAGAAAACACCAGTGTCATAAGCTTTAAATATTGAAAGATCTCTTGCAGCCCACATATGCTTATCTAGTAGTGTTTGGCTCTATGTTCATTGTATTGCTGAAGGCCTGTTTTTCTTCATTGCTCGGTGTTACAAGCATGCTTCTTTTTCTCGGTGCAGTCTTTGCCATTCGGCGGTGTCAAAGATAGTGGATTTGGAAGATTTGCTGGTGTGGAAGGTTTGCGGGCTTGCTGCCTTGTCAAGGCAGTTGTAGAAGATAGATGGTGGCCATATGTTAAAACCATGATCCCAAAACCTATTCAGGTATGTTACATCCCCAGATAGATACCCTGAAAATTTGTATGGCTTTGCTACTTGTAGTTCTGATACTCAGCTAATGACCTTTTTTCAGTATCCTGTCTCCGAGAACGGGTTTGAATTCCAGGAGTTGCTCGTCGAAACTCTCTACGGCCTTAGTGTGTGGGACAGGTTGCGGTCACTTGTTAATCTGTTAAAGATGATATCAGAGCAGAACTCTCCTGCCAACACCAGGAAGAAAAGCCGATGAGCAGACACGGAAGAGTTTAGTTCAGAGTTCTGGTGATTTGCTCTTATGATGTTCCCATCGGTGATCAAGCCTCTAGAATGCCATCCCCACGCCATGCATCGTGGGGATAGGACAAGTGCCTGGTAGCATTTGTGCGGATGTAAACGCCCTTTAGAATTAGCGTGTTGTTTGTTGAAAAGATGAGACTGAAATCGGCAATCGATTAGATTTTAAAAACCTTGGAAGAATGCCATCATCTGGTTTCAGCTGCAACATGTAATTCTGTATGTCCTGTGTGAACATCATCGGGTTTCAGTGGCGTGTTGATAAAGATCTGCCCTGCCATTGCCATGCTGGCCTGCAAGAGGATGTGCTGCAACAGGATCACCATGTGCTGAGGATTAAATGCAGTGATCTGTGCCTAACGCTTTGCTTTCGCGCAATTATGTGACATGCAGCCTTTTCTCATGTATGCTTTTGTCTTAGCATTGTTGTTATCATCGATTGATTCGATTCATCCTTTAATTACTTGACGAGACAATTGCATACCGGCAGTCGGTGCGAGCAGAAAGATGGTTCGAACTGCCTCTTCCAACTTTGATTGGAAATCGTTCTAATGTGACATCCCAAATACTTCTATATATGCCACTGTATCAGGTATAGAAGTTCTGAAAGAAATTTTAGGTGCATCTCGCAGTTGGTTTGCATCAAAAACCATCGGTTGTATTTTGCCTGCAAATCCAAGTTGGTCACAGGCTAGTGCAGAAACAGAAAAAGGCAGCTAAACACTCGAGGAAAATGAGAAGAAAATTGAAATACAAATAATATTCACGTATGTTATCAATGGTGAACAGTGGAGCGGAATCCTTGCTGTCAACCCAAGCAGCAAACGCGGCAGGCTCCAAAATTTATTGCCAAAGCTAGTCCAATAAATACTAGTATTACTACATGATGACTACCAATAGTTCACTACAGCTCAGCTCGAGACATATTTGCATTCTTTGCATTGCGAGTACTGGTACAAGGCGTAATGGCGTAGGCATGCTCTGGGAAAGTCTGTCCCAGCTGGAAGAACACATGAAGAACAATGCATATATATTATTGCACGTACGTACGTCCTGCATTCATATATGCATGAATTGCCGTTTGATTCGATGCATGCATACCACTGAAATACGCTGCATAGCTTTGCATTTTAATTAGTTTCGCTCCTACGTACTCGATCCCATGTGTACTGACGACTCACTGGACCATGCATATGGAGCCGCGGGCGCGGTGGATTCATGATATCTTTTTATTTTTTTTGTCATTATAGTTATCAAAAATTATGAAAAAATTTAGCAAGATATAATTATACATGATATATCATTCCACATAAGTTTAAATTCGACTTGTTATAATAGAAATAACAAATACGACAATAAATATACATGTTACGGGTCATAGTTTAATACTTTTATTTATTATTTTTAATAATTTATAGGAGTCGAATTTAAACACGTGTGTTTGTGAAATGGTATACATATTACTCTATCTTATTAAATTTCCTAGATATTTTAATAATTTCCTAGATATCTTATTATTTTAATAATTTCCTAGAGAGAAATCGGGCTGCAGTCTTGCAAGCAAGAGCGCGTGGGCATAAATGCTCTCGTCCACCGCCTACACCAACCCACGCTACGCCGCCGGCCGGCCGGCCGGCCATCGTCGCCGCACGTCAAATCGACGGGCCACCGCACCGCACCGCACTTTCTCCCCGCTAGCGTCCTCTCCCTCTCAGGTCTCCTCAGCTGTCACGCACTACCCTCTCTCTAGTAGTTCTACTCTGCTCGATCATCAGTGTCGATCGATCGGCCCTCCTCCTCCGACACCGTCCAGCTAGCTCCTCTCCCATAGGCAAGCTTTCCAACTAACTGCATTTACTACGCTGCACATGCATGGTGCTAAATTGCACTAGCTACCTAGCTTCGTCTTCCCTATAAAAACCCATCCTGACTCGATCGAGCTTCACATCATCACTTCCTGGTCTACTTCAGTGAGCGTGTGAGTGATCAGGACGAAATGGGGAGGCGCGTGTGGGGGACAGTGGGGCTCGCGGCATTGGCCGTTGTCCTGGCTCTTGGAGTCGCCGCCGAGGCGCGTCGCTTGGAGAAGGACGGCTTAGGCAGCGGCGGCGGATTTGGTGGCGGAGGCGGCTTCGGTGGGGGGCTTGGCCATGGCGGAGGTGTTGGGATTGGGTTTGGAGGTGGTAAGGGTGGTGGTCTTGGGGGAGGTGGTGGCTTTGGAGGAGGAGGGGGCGCCGGTGGTGGTGTCGGCCATGGAGGTGGCTTTGGTGGTGGGAAAGGTGGCGGCCTTGGAGGAGGAGGAGGCGCCGGTGGAGGTGCTGGTGGAGGGATCGGACATGGCGGTGGCGTTGGAGGTGGGTTTGGTGGAGGAAAAGGTGGAGGCTTAGGAGGAGGTGGTGGTCTCGGAGGTGGTGGTGGTGCTGGTGGAGGTGGCGGTCTAGGCGGTGCCGGTGGTGCAGGCGGTGGTCTTGGTGGTGGAGCGGGAGGCGGCGCCGGTGGAGGCGGTGGTCTTGGAGGTGGAGCGGGAGGAGGTGCAGGTGGTGGAGTCGGCGGTGGTCTTGGTGGTGGAGCTGGAGGCGGCGCCGGTGGAGGCGGTGGTCTTGGTGGTGGAGCGGGAGGAGGTGCAGGTGGTGGAGTCGGCGGTGGTGCAGGCGGTGGTCTTGGTGGTGGAGAGGGAGGCGGCGCCGGTGGAGGCGGTGGTCTTGGAGGTGGAGCGGGAGGAGGTGCAGGTGGTGGCGTTGGAGGTGGTGCAGGTGGGGGCGCCGGTGGAGGGGGCGGCGGAGCAGGAGGTGGTGCTGGAGCCGGAGCAGGCGGTGGTTTCGGAGGAGGCAAGGGTGGAGGATTCGGCGGCGGTGCAGGTGGTGGTGCAGGAGCAGGCGGTGGTTTTGGAGGAGGCAAGGGTGGTGGCTTCGGCGGAGGAGTTGGTGGCGGTGCTGGCGGAGGATTCGGCGGTGGTGGTGGTGCAGGAGGTGGTTTCGGCGGAGGCAAAGGTGGTGGTTTTGGTGGAGGCGTCGGCGGCGGGCATGGTGTAGGTGGCGGCTTTGGCGGTGGAGGCGGTGCCGGTGGCGGCGGAGGGTTTGGTGAAGGCGCCGGAGGAGGCATCGGTGGTGGACAGTAAGCACCATGCAAGCATGCGGTGAGATGGCGCGTACGACTACGTGCACGTGTTTGGTTTGAACTTTGAACAGGCGATCAAGCTAGTGAGTGTCATTACAATAGTAGTATTCCTAGTAGGTAATTTGTATTTTATAGTCTGAATGGTATACGAACAATACGAGTGAATAACGTGATGGATGATGATCGGAGACGATGATCGAGTGTGTAAGAGATGGACATGTTTTGTGTTGTAGAATGTGCATGTATATATGCATGCAAGGCACTCCTAGTATTTTGTCAATGCAGATATCAAATATAATATAGTACTATTACTTTACTACAATGTTATGTTTCACGTTTCAATGTATACAGAGTAACATGTAAGCCAGATATGGAGGGCATGTTTGATTCTTTATCCTATCAAATTTTTTATAGTGCCAAATTATTGGTAAGTTTTGACACTACTAATTTGGTAGGATAGATAGGATAGAGTTTATTGCATTTGTTTGGATTGGTATCATTACGAAACCAAAATTTGATGATATGAAGAAGAAAGAGAGTAGTGCCAAATTGATCATAAGTAATACCAATAATTTAGCTTTAATCCAGACACATACTATCCATTTAACTATTATATTATAAACACAGCTCTAAAATGAGCCATCTTACTCGTTCTGAAGACCTAGAAATTACCACATTAGAGAAAAAGAGAAAAATCTATACCGTTAGATCTAGTGGTGGATGTAGCTTAAAAATATAGAAAGGACAAAAATGATCGATAATGACAACTGAATGCAACACATATATTTATATTTCACATAAAAATAGAGTACAATCAATAAATTAAATTACAAAACAATATTCCATTCAAGATGACACCTTATATTTGAAAATAAAGCAATAGTCTTTGGGCCTTAGTCGTATAAAATTTGGCACCTGGCTAGGGAACCAAGGTCCATGCACCATGCCTCACGAGCATAGAGTGACTTAGCGACGAAAACGAATAGTTAAAGAAACGTCAGATGGATGAGACAGCGAGCATAGTGTTGACGCCAAAAATCGCCGGGATCTGGTTCGGCGTCGGGTTGACACGCGAAGGCCTGGGAGATTTGCTTCACTCCAGTGCAGGTCCTAAAATCTTGAGGTTCGTAGGCGTGCCAGTCAATTTGACCCGATAATTGACAAGGAAATAAAAATCCAATCGGCCGATAAGGATCCTGCTAGCTGATTGACAATAGCTTCTGTACTGATGTCCCTTGAGCCGATTGCCTATGCTCGGGCCTTCACCTGTGCCCGTGCCCGGGTCCTCGTCCGTGCTCGTGCCTAGGTCATCGTCTGTGTTCGACTACCACCAGCACTTGTATATTGGCTAAAAAACCGATGATGATATAGACAAACAAGTCAGCCTGCGCTTGATGATAATATGAGCAGAGAATAAACCAGCCGACTGCCCGACTGCCGATAAGAACGAGTACATCGGCTGGAAGACCGATGATAGGACCGTATCCGAGCCCCAGCTGTCCCCGCCCGGGTCTCGTGCCCGTGCCCGTGTCCTTGTGCCCGGGTCCTCGTTTCCGGGTCCTCGCTCGAGCTCGGCTACCAGCAGCAATTGCACATCGGCTATCGGCCGATATGGACCGATATAGGTTCCTCGTAGCCGATGGCCGATAGCACCTGTGTATCGGCTAGGAAACCGATAGCACTATGAGCAAATAGATAAGATGTCAGTATAACATGTGCATCGGCTAGAAGCCGATGATAAAATAGATAGGCAGAATAGTAAGTCAGCCGACCGCCGAGGAAACACATGTGCATCGGCTAGAAAACCGGTGATAATATGGATGACCAAAATAGTAAAGATAATGCAGTCGGCTTTATAAAAGGATAACCTATCGGCTAAGCACTCCGATAGAACGTCGCATATACACCGATCAGCTCGACAAGGATAAATCTATTATTATCAATCTAGTAGTTTAGACCTAACTGATGCAGCACAGATTGATAATAATAAAGGAACCTCAACGAGTCGATAGATCTAATGCAACTGTGATGTAATAAGATAACTTATCGGCTATACATTCCGATAAAACGCTTGCGCAGAAACCATCAGCCTAGCAGGAACAACTTATCGCGACAGTTTAGTAGGTCGGACCCAACCGATGCAGCACAAACTGACGATAAGCTGCTCCCAGTAAGCTGATAAAAGCTATGCACGCGTGATGTGGTATACCTGATCGGCCTAAGAGATCGAACCGAACCGATGCAGCCGTAGACATGGCAGATACACCTGGGTAAGGGGTGACGAGTTTTACCCTCTCGCAGGAGTTCGGACCTAACCGATGCAGCCCCGCTCGAGAAGCAAGAACCCATCGAAAAGGGTGGCGATGCGCCGAAGTTTATTGATCGTTGAGATGATTTACAATGTATCCGGGCGCACATATTTATAGCCCGGGTGGATAGAGTCCTAATCGGCTACGGAACAGGACTTTCCTAACCAGAAAAGGAAAACTAACAGACCCCGATCAGACAAGAGATCAGGTTTCCTAAAAGATAAAACTATCTAATAGATAAGATAAATAACTGCCATAACGTGGTCTTCACGATTCCTTCTCAAATCCGGCTTTTTCTGGATTAATTTCCTCCGGTTGATATAACTTCTTTCTTTACCGAATCTGATATGAGCCGTGCCAAATTTTGGCGTTAACACATAGTTACGAAGATGAGATAACCATCAATATCTAATGCCAAGAATACTTAATTGATCTAATGTGCTGATGGCTAATATGTTAGGTCCAGAACTAAAAAGGGTCCTGTAAGGGTATAGGATGGCGCATGCCATAGCTGGGGCGGTGTCCAATGGGTGTGACCGCCCCTGATTAAATTATGGTGGACCTAGATTATAATAGTAGAGATTTATCTAAGTGTTTTAGAATAAACAATCTCTATTCGATAAATTAAAAAAAAGTCCGACTCAAGTTCTAAAAGAAATCAATAACCGCGTATGAGAATTATACCCCGGGAAAGGAGATATGCACCGGTCAATTAACTAGGAATATTTATAGCTTCTAAAGCAAACCAACAACAAGATGATGGGCTTTTAGCTTGGTTGCATGCATGTCCACGTAAAGCATGCCTGCCTCAAGCGGTCAAGCCACATGAGCCGCACGAAGCAGAGTACTAGCCTACACATGGACGATGGACAAGCAGCGAGCACCAAGCTGAGGAAGCTGTGAGGCACGGGCTTGCGAATCGTGTTTGTCAACTAAAAGCGATTCACTCAGCGAGCAGAAAAACGATGTAAAGTAGGTACTACACCTGTCAAGACCTAGAAATTACTACATTAATAAAAAAAAGAAAAAAAACCTATATCGTGAGTCTAGATTAAACAAAGAATCTATATATGGCAGTGGCGGGAACACCAACAAGCCACAGCTGCTGCGGCGGCGATAATAACGTATAAGCACACACGGTTGGAGGCGCGGCGGTACGATGAGAGGCGACTTGTAACGTCCTAGCGTAAACATATTCTAAATAAAAACCCTATTCGTAAAAATTGTTTCTATTTGTTGTTGTGTTTGCATGTACCGAGGCCTTATTTCTCTCTCTCTGAGTCGGTCCCAAACCTAGTAACCGAATCCCTGTGCCCTATTTTGAATTCAGACCCCTCCCTTGAGATCAATCCCCAAATTGAATCAGTCCATTTTCGCTCCATCAATTAATTCCCTTAAGAAAAGGATCAAATAAATCAAATCCCTCTGGATGGGTTGCATTCGCCCTTTCTCTCTCCCCTGCGGCCCACCCATGTGCACCGGCCTGCTCGGCCTCGCCTTCTCCCCGTGCCGACGCGTGCCCCTCCACCACGTGTCGCGAATCGCACGTGCGTGAGAGAAGAACAGGAGGACTCCTCTCCTGTTCCTCTTCTCCGCCTGGTCTCTCTCTCGCTCTACCGCCGTTGCCGATTCAAAATCGCCGCCACGCCTCGGATGCTCTCGGTTCCCACCCGCGCTCGCCCCACCGTGGTTGACCGTGAGGACTGCCGCCGTCACCGCCCTGCACCAACGACCTCCTTGTCTCCGCTCGCAGCCAACCAGGCTCACTCGGCTTTATGCCATCACTCCCCCTCGCGTCACCATAGCCGCCGCATGCCACCAAGCTCTGGACGAGCTCGCCTCCCCCGCGGTCCCAAAAGTTGGAGGAAAATGCCCCTGTTTTCTCCTCCCCTCCCTCCCTTTTTGCCCGGGAACCATTCGGCCTTCGCCCCTTTTCCTGTTCTCCCCACTGCGAGCACCTGTGTCGCCTCGTTGTGGAGCGCGCTCGCTGACGCCGCTCGCCGTCCTCTCCACGACCGAGCCAGCTGCCGCTCGCCCACGGGAAATCCCAATGCGGCCCCTGCAACACCGACCTCACAAGTCACCTATAAATTCCGGTCGCCATCGCCCCTGTTGCCCCCTTCCGAACGCTGCACCCCTCCACACCGCCTTGGGGCTCTGCGTCGCTTCGAGCTCGCACAGCGCCTTGGACCACCGCCGTCGCCGTCGGCCCCTCTTCTCTGCCCGTCCGTGCCAAGGCATGAACGATCACGTTCGTGCCGCCGGCGCTCGTCACTGCGCCTGTCCTGTTGCGGTAGCCTTTCCTTCTCGGTCGTCCTCTCTGCCCCTCTCCTAGTCATCGTGAACGTCCGCTAGCCTTCCCTGGGGAGTTAGGCGCCCAGTAGATACCCCATCCTTGAGCGCCGCCCCGCCATCGTGCTGTGCACTGTCACCCGCCAAGTAGGGACGAACGCCGCTGGCCTCCGTTACGGGAATGGATTCTAGAACCCCTACAGAACGCCTCCGTGCAAGGAATCGCACTCCGGGCGACCACCGTGGTTTTCCCCAAATTTGGTTCTGCCTCGGTACACACCAAAATCCGCCGTCTCCGGTCACGTTCCGGCGAATCCGAGCCGTTGATGCGGTTCCCCTTGGCCTCCGCTTTACTCTGGTGCCCTCGCTGTCGTTCTTCTTCCCGCGAATCCGCTCCGGTGAGCCACACCGCCGTGGGCCGTCTGATCTCCCTTCCTGTTCTTCTTCCTCCTTCGGCCGTGCGCGACGGAGAAGAAGAGCGAAACCCCCTACCCGCACGGGCTCAGTCCACCGAATACCGTGCAACTGCACACGGGCCCTACTTTTTCGTGCACCCTGGACCGGTAAACGTGCACCCGGTCCACTGACTCCTCCACCCCATTCCTCCGTGAGCACATCTCACATATACCCAGAGACCGACTAGCGGGCCCCGCGCTCCGGACCGGGCTTGTCGGTCAGACCTCGTCCGCGCCCCGCCGCTGGCTCCCAGGCCGTGAGGCCGCGTGGCCTATTTCGCCTGTGCGCCGATCTGACCCACGTGGGCCTCCCCGATCCGTTCGGTCCAGACTGCCGCCCCCTCGCTCGGGCTCACTGACCTCCCGGGCCCTCTCTGTCAGAGGCCCAGGGAGGAAATAAATCGAAAAATCCCTCCTTAAATCCTTTTTCAATACTCAGAAAATCCCCAATACCTTCAAAAATCAATATCTCTCCAACAGTTCGTCCGATTCACTCCATTTCAGTTCCATAATTTTTCTAAAAATGAGATCTTCCTATTGGCACACTTAGAAGTCTTTAATAGGGCTATTATAATAGTCTTTTCGTTGAGTCTCTGTAACATCAGAGCTGGAGGAGCCTTAGGACACGGATCTCGAAGACGAAGCTGCAGGCCTTGAGCAAGGCAAGTCACCTTTGATCATCTTGAGCCTATAATTACGGAACTAAGTACTTTAATTACCAAATTGTATACACTAAGTTGCACTGTGATAATTTCTCGGCTGCGGTCGCGAGACGACCGACGGGCCGCCAACCCATTTGCTGCATGACCTCTTTGATTGATTGTGAATCCCCTTAACATTCTTGTCACCTCTCTTGCTAGATCCCGGTACCTGTGCCGACGGGCATGGTATCGGTGATTGCCTATCAAATTTAAAATGACTACGATGGGTAAAACATGGGTTTATAAAACCTTAGAAAACCCGACACCTGGGTCGATGACTTGAAAATAAAATGAGTTTGCAAAAACTGCGGTGCAGGGATCGTGCCAGTAGGACGAGTCCTCCATATTACAGCTAAGGACCGATTCCTTTGGAATTTTATCCGAATATATAACAATACAACCACATGGGTGATATGGGACAACTCCTACTAAGTAAAGAGTCGCCTAGGGACGCCTTGCATGCCATTGGATTGTGGATCGTGCGGGAGGGCGTCGGGGGTGCCTCCTGGATTCCTGGTACAGCATGGTCGAGGACCTACCTTGTGATTGGTCTTGGATTCCTCTAGTTGACATGAGGTAACCTGGTGTCGACTCCGGAAATGTCTGGTCGTGAAAACCCCTAGTCACCAGTCATGTCCGTTTGTTCACGAGCTAGGTTATAGGTTAAGTCGCGTTGTGTGGGTAAAGTGTACCCCTTCTGCAGAGGTCTAAACTGTTTGAACAGCTATACCTGCGGTCATGGGCGGATGTGAGGTGATTCCTTAGCGTAGTTTTGTTTGACTACTGCTTGTGAAAGGATGTTGTGGTTTGGGAATCTGATTTCAGAAATGTTGTGAAGTTATCAAGGACAGTAGGGCTGTGGGCCCAATGTTGTTGGATCAGCTGGCGGAGCTGGATCCCGGAAGTTGCGCTGAATCAAAGATTGATACAACTCACTTCGATTCGGGCGAGACTTCACCTCGCCCAAATTGTTGAGAAGCACACACTTAGACTATTCTGAAAGTAATTCAAATAAAACGGATTATAAAACAACCATTCATTCTTTGAAGCTTGCATTAACCACTTAAGTTCCCATAGCTTGTTGAGTACGCTAGTACTCACTCTTGCTATATATATATCTATTCCCCCTAGTGCTGGAAGATGAGATGGATCCAACCGACGAGGAGTTCTTCCAGGAGCAGGTTGGCTTCGATGATGTCGGAGGAGGGAACTCCAACCACGGGGAGTCTGGGACCCCCCTTTGAGGTTCAGCCAGGGGAGTTGTTCATAGGACGACTGCGGCGTCGGGACGATGATAGATGCTCGGGCGCCGGGGGCTCGGGCTGAGATGGCACGCAAGGGAGGCAGGAGAAGTAGACAGGTTCGGGCCGCGCGGAGGCATAATACCCTACTTCTGTGTGTATCTGCTATGTGGGATATGAATGTAGTTTGCTCTTACAAGGTATTCTTCAGGGGTGCTCAGGAGCTCGCCCTCACTTGGGAACGAACTCCGAGTGTTTCTAGCCGCTCGAGAAGCTCTACCAGAAGCCTCCCTCCAGGCAAAGAGAGACCGAGAGCCAGAGAGAGCCAGAGAGCGAGAGAGAGAGCCTATGGAACCGGGCCTCCTCCTGCTTGGCATGGATCCTCCTTTCATAGTCTAAGGGGAGTCCACAGTGCCTAGCTCATATATGAGGAGAAATCTTTTCTAGGTATGATATGTCTTGTCGTGCACGTCCGCCTGCTGAGCCACACCGGAGTTGGTTCGGCACGTTTGGTCATCACGTCGCTCAGCTGCTGCGGGCGGCTAGGTCGTGAAGATGTGACAGCGCACGTCACCGCTGCCAAAGTGTGGAAAACTGAAGCCCTCTTAGTCAAAAGTTCTATGACTGCACAGGGAGCCGGCCCACGGGGGGCCGTCACGCGTGGCAGAGCGGGCGACAGGGGCGACGCGCCCCGTCGCCTCGCCATAAATGCGGGTGGTTAGAATGGTTGGTCTGCTCGAGTCAAGCTCGGGCCCGGGGCAGAGAGCTCGTCGAGCCCTCCGCGCGCACAAGGCGCCGAGTTCCTCGGGGACGAAGTTGTGGGCCCCGGGCCTGGGGAGCGCACCCCAGGCCCGGAAATGCCCCAGTAATGTGCCTCGGGGAGGGCGAGGCCCGAGCACGGGAAGTCCCAGTAATGTGCCCCGGGGACATGCCCCGGGGCTAGAGCTGTGGGTCCCGGGACAGGGGGCGAGGCCCGGGCACGGGAAGTCCCAGTAATGTTCCCGGGGACATGCCAACGTGGGGCCCGAGGAGGTGGCTCCTGGGACCGGGGGGCAAGGCCCGGGCATGGGAAGGTCCCCGGGACGCGGGGCCCGAGGAGGTGGCTGCGAGCCGTCGTCGCGACTCGCCCGGGGAGTGCGCACCCGGGCCAAGGCAGTGCTCGTGCCTAGGTACTTAGCGGGAAAACGGCCGTAGCCGGCCGTCACCGGTGCAGAATGTGGGCCTCGGAGGAGCTGACGTGGCCGAAGATCCACGCGTCCCCGGGGTATGTGGGCCCCCATTTCCGTTTCGCCGATAGATGAGTTTTAGGGTTTCAGCTTAGTTTTCGAGTCGCGCTTGTGGCTTTGGGCTAGTTTCTGTTTCCGCTCTTTTTGCTAATGTATCGTTGTGAACTCGGGGTATGTCCGTAGTTTCAACCTGGATGTAAAACTATGTCTACTAATAAAGACAAGTTGTACCATGACGGTTCCATCATCTGTGTACCAGCACTATATTTCCTGGGACTGGTACAGCTATGCAGGTTTATTCTACGGCTCAGACTTGTCCTTCTCAGAAGGTCAGTTTGGGACGTGACACGAGCACACATGAGCGGTAGAGAGCTCAGCGCGGGAGAAGTGATGGAACAGCCACGGTGGATATACAGAAACAAGCATAGTAGCAACAAAAACCACGAGAGGCTCTACCATGACAGCAACCGTTGATGAATGCGTGATCATCGCGTTGCTCACCCTAGAAGGCGGTGGGCAACCCTAAGGCCAATGGCGCCATGATATCAAGTGAGTTCAATAGGCTGCAATTGGAAAAATCTTGCAGGTTGCTGCGGTTGTAGGATTGGGTGGCCTGATGTGAAGATAAAAGTGGATGAGAGGCTATTAGAGGAAGAAGGAAAAGAAAGCGTAGTTTGGATATTTCGCATCATGATTTTTGGGAAAAGGAAATAAAAATAGAAAATTGATAGAAATATGGATAGAGTGCTATAGATGAGAATGGAGGTAACTTCCGGTACTATTAAATTGGACCGGAAATTTTCGGTGCTATATATCTCAAATAAATATTAATCGATGCTATGAAACTAATTTCGTTATCAATATTGAAATGACTACCAATTAAGAGAAGTAAAGGATCACCTATTAATTTGAAGAATAAAAGAAATACAAGTAATATGTAAAAATAAATTAAATTTAGTTGTGTAAATACGCGGGCTACATTTCCACATTAATTAGAGAAAAAGAAGATTTGAACAGTTAGATCAATATATATACAAAATACAACTGTCTATATAAACAAAAGATAACAGTTTTATATGAAATTCAGTTCTACTTTTAAAAATATATATTGCATAGAAAATAAAATTGTGTATCTATGAAAGTATAGTTTAACAATTGTATATATCAAATCTAATTCTACTTTAATTATCTAGCTCCGTGCAAAATTGTACGGAATATCTCCTAGTTACTATTCAAGCTAGCTACCAATAAATTGGTAGGGTATATGATGTGCATCAAACCAAATAGGTCCAACACCACGTATAGTTCAAGCTACCAATACTCATAGGTCCGAAATAGCTTGAAGATAAAGAAAGCGGATGAGAACTATACAACTATACATGATGTGCATCAATCCAAATAGGTCCGAAATACTCTACTGCACAGCATGTATAGTTGTATACTAGTATATGTGCTCTACATCAGACCATCTTCGTATCCTTAGCACGTGTGGTGTGGGGTGTGCATGGCCGGAGACTTGGGAGATCGAGAAGCAGTCTTTCAGTGCCCGTCAGAATTTTAGCCCAGCCCACTAAAGGCCCAATCAGTGCCTATCAGGCCTTATATTATACTCTCTCACTAATGGGCCCTCACGATCCTACTTCCGGAATTTTTTTTATTTTTATATTTTTTTAAAAAAATATTTACAAAAGTATATTTTTTTAAAAAAATTTATAAAAATATACTCCCAACGTCCTCTGTGAGGACGTTTTAATGACGTGGCAGACGGCCGTCTGTAATTTTACAGGCGGCTTCCTGGTCAGCCAAAAACGGCCCTCTAGGAGGACGGCAAGGGGGCAGCGGCTCTAGGCGGTTTTTCTTAGCTAGGGGGCTGTCTGCAAAATGGCCTGTCTCGTGGGTCGGCCAATTTTGTAGGCGGCCTCCTTACCGCCCTTTGGGAGGGCGGTTTTTGGCCGGCCAGGAGGCCACCTGCATAAATGGTGGCTCCCTGGCCTCTGAGGCAGGGTGTCGCCTGCAAAAGTGTTAAAAATCGCTCTTTGGGAGAGTGATTTTTTGCTGGCCCAGTATAAAAGCCCCTTCTAGCCTCCGAAAAGTTCATAAAATTCACAAAAATAACAGAAAAAAAGAAGAGAGAGTTGAGAGCAAATGTGAACGAAAGCAGCGAAGCTCTGCCAGTTTGCGGATTCGTCTACAGGTAAAGTCTATTGTCCCTTTGTAATTTCTATTTGTATTCAAGAATTGATGTAGTATTGTACTAGTTACGTGTATAGTACTATATGAAAATAAGTTGTTACTCGTAGATCTGTAGGTTTTTAGTCAATCTGTTAGGTGACATAATTTATGTAGAGATGGTAGTTATAAAATATCGATTACACGGTATTAGATGTGAGGAGAATGTTGGTACCTAGTTTAACTCTATTTTTTCATCAACACAGATGTCAAATAAGGTGATATTTCAGTTATTTCACGGGCAAGAGAATGTTAGGTATGGTCCACATGGTGTAGATCTATCGGAGTTCAGTTCAACGGCTAAGGGCATTGATAGGCCAGCTAAGAGAAGTTTCGGGTCAGTGTACAACTGGTTGATGCGAGGCTTCCGAGTCAACCCCTAGATCAACACAATAACCGTGTATGTTGTAGTCAGTCGTGTAGTCGAAGATTTTTTTTTGGAACTGACGCCGGTTGATTGCACTGCCACTTGGAGATGGTACGTGGAGAATGCATTCCAACGTGGTTGGCCACTTGGCATACTTATGGTAGTGTACGAGAAGGATAACACCGTTGCAATGGCCATGCAAGATGATGAGGATCCAAGTATGACGGGAAGTGATGCCGAAACAATGGAGAAAAATGAAGGAGAGAATGAAGAAGATAGGTAGCCAATAGGTGCGGCAGACGAGAGAGAACTAATCGACACTATCGTTGAGCAAATGGATAGGGAAGATACTGAAAACTAGCATATAGAGGATGATGATTCGTCTGATGAGGACAATATAATGCCTGCAGAATAGACCAATGAGGACTTCTTCGAGCTTGTTATCTCCGAGCGGCATCATGTGCTATGGGAGTACAAGAAGAACGAGGTCATCCAGGGGGCTAAGTATGCATACATAGAGGATTTGAAGGAGACAGTAAAATAATGAGCGGTGTCACTTCAGAGGGAGTTTTCGGTCGTGAAGTCAAGCAAGTTGTTGTATGAAGTGAAGTGTGTGAAGGATGGATGTCCATGGCGGGTGCACGCATTCAAGGGTAAATGGAAGGATTATTGGCAAGTTTCAATCGTAACCGAGCATTCATGTTACTTACAAGGTGTTAAGAAATACCATAGAAATATGACATCTGCATTTGTTACAGCAGAGTGTACTCCCACATTGTGAACAACCTGGGGTACGAACCAAGGTCAATCGTTAGATATATTGAGGAGAAATTTAAGTACATAATTAGCTGTGCGAAGGTATGAAGGGCGAAATAGAAGGTTGTGGAGATAAGGTTTGGCACATTTGAAGCATCGTATGATAATTTGTCTTGTTTTTTAGCCTCTATTCTTCAGAGGAATCTAGAGACCTACTACGACCTGAAAGGTTTCCCATCAATTGACCATGGTAATTAAAGTGTGTTGCAACAGGTATTCTTTGCATTAGGTGCTTGCATTCAAGCCTTTGTGCATTGTCGTCCCATCCTCTGCATCGATGGGACATTCCTTACTGAAAAGTACAGAGGACAGATATTGACAACAATTGGAGTTGATGGGAACAACCAAGTTCTATCGGTGGCTTTTGCTTTTGTTAAGAGCGAGAACACTGATAGTTGGTTCCTAGAACGGGTTATGTCTGCAGTTGTACGGATGAGGCCAGACGTATGCCTAATACATTACCATTACTCCGGTTTGCCGTGGGCAATTGAGGGATGGATGTGCTGATAAGGGATGGATGCACGTACTTTAGAGATCAGTTCAGAGCAGCTGGCTCCTCCATGGCAGACAATAATCTTTTCTTTAGCACACTACTGACTAAGTACATGCAAGATAAAAGTAATAAGGCCTGAAGACATCGAGCTATATCTCAAGATACACAAGAGCACAGGTTTGAAATATTGTGTGTCGACAAGGGCATGCGTGGAATCTACCTAAAAGAGTTGTGTAGGAGTGCGTGCTGAAGAAAGACGGGACCTGCAAATGCTTGTGCCGAAAGCCTACTCTGCTTCACAAGGCATGTTCTCACGTTATTGCCGCGAGCGTTGAGTGCGGGATAGAAGCACGTCATTTTGTCTCACCTTATTTCAGGAAAGAAGCAATTTACAGTACCTTGAGTGGCAAGATATACGGCTTCGGTTTTGGGGGGATATTTACTACCGAGCATCCTCAAGTTATCTACAGTACTGATCCAATAAAATTGAGAGACAAAGCAGATCGCCGTAAGACAAGACACATTCGTAATGACATGGATGAGTCAGAAGCCGGTAGAAGGTATAAACGTTGTTCAAAGTACGACCAGAAAGGTCATACCTACAAGAAATGTCCGAAGAATGCAACCGATCCAAGTGCAGCGGAAGCTGGACTGTTGGGTTCAGGCGCTGATGGCAGTTGTCCTCCAGGTGAAGGCACAACTTCAAGGCGACCTCGTCCTAGACGTTCTCGAGTATTTGGTGGTGCTGCGGTGTAGTGTTAGTCCATGTATCGATGTAATACAGATTCTATAACTTAAGTTCTCCTGCTTTGTTGCGTGCTTGATCTTTGTTATAGAACGATATGTACGGTATTGTTGTCTTTTATTGTCATGTAATAATGCTATGAACCTTAACAATAATTTTTAATGTGGTTGTTCAATTAACTTTGTGAACTTACTCTTACTTATTGCTTTGACAATAAAAACTACGCTAACTTAATATTTGCATGCAAGTATAGCGTACCAGACACTAGAGCTGCTTGATCGAGGCCTCGACTGGTCTCACCGGTCTTACTTGTCAGCCGTTGAGGGTGCCGAGCTGAGCACCTTCCATTCACGGCCTTCACATCACCTCTTGCGGATAGACCCCCGGTTCCGTGAGAGGTAAGAGCTGTACCAACATTTATTTCCAACATTTGTACATATCTATGTTCCCCAATATTGACTACAGTGCTATATTCTGCAGGTTGCGTGAGTTTGGATTTCGTCCGCTGTGCAGGCTAGTTGAGCCCGCACCGGACGAGAGGGACCCCACCAGATGGTGGGACGCTGACTGGTCACTTCTGGCAGCACTGGTGGATCGCTGGAGACCGGAGACACACATGTTCTATCTACCGTGCGGCGAGATGACTCTCACACTCCAGGACATATCCTACCTATTGGGACTTCCTCTCGCAGGGGACGTAGTGGGTTAGGTTGACGGGTGCATGGTTGGTCGCAGGACATCACTGCTCGGTTCCTGATCGTGCAGTGTCGACCTGGACTTGGTGCGCCGAGTTCGCTACCAGCTTACACCACGAGCGGCCCCTCGCAGGCGTGGCTGCTACAGTTCACCGTAAGTCATGTATTCCTTTGATTCACAATCGCCCAATCTATAAAGCAACTGTGGAGCTGACAATAATTTTGCTTTCTAGCCTAATCAGCTACACCCTAACGTCGACGACTACTCGGTGTGGCGGAGCTTGGAGGCGTACCTACTGTGGCTGTTTGGGTGGGTGATGCTTACTAGCACAACGGGGCACGTGGTGGACAAGGGACTGATCCACTATGCTCGTGCGATCGCTGACAGCGAGGACGGCTGCGTACCGCAGTGGAGCTGAGGATCTATTGTGCTAGCGGCAACGTACCGTGGTCTTTGTGACGCGTGCACAAAGACCGATCTAGGTGCGATTATCACCGGTTGCGCTCCCCTTCTGTAGCTATGGGTGGCCGAGCGGTTCACGATAGGCTGCCCTCTGATTCAGCACTCTCTCTACGAGGGCGGCCTTGGAGGCTTGTATGGGCAGTCGACCGAGCACCGTCCGACTATGGGGACAGTATGGTGTCGCCATGAGGTACGTACCGTGAAATTCTAGGTTTACCACTTATGTCCAAACACTGACGTGTTCTCACTGTCCTATTTTGCAGCGTCGTTATGCCCACGCGCAGGTTAGGAGGGCCTACTCCAACTTCATGATGGAGTTCGACTGCCTACAGCCCAGCGACGTCGTCTAGGAGCCGTATAGTCCGCAGGCCATTGCGGCCCGTGCACTGCTCGGACTCCCGGCTCTTTGCACGTGCGACCAGGCGTACTGGATGACGACAGTGCTGATGGTGTTTGACATCTTCGTCGGGCCCTACTATTCGCAGCGCGTGATGCGACAGTTCGGCCTACGTCAGCTCTTCCTTGTGCTCGTGGAGATGGTTGTCCCGTGCGACGTGCACCGGTTAGTACAGCTACAATCTTTGTTGAGTACAACTCTTTTATGAAGTCTAATACACTCTCTGCAATTAGGTATACTCATAGGGGACAGGCAAGCGACACTTAGTGGATTCCCCGACTACAGAGGTACGTGGATGACTGGTTGTTGGCGACGGAGGAGGTCATCGACGAGGTCCGTCCACACACTGAGGCCGCCTACCTAGGATATCTCAGGTGGTACCAGCCCCGCACCCGCACACGCGTGACGTTCACCCTAGCTGATTCATAGCCACACGTCACCGCTGTGACTGACGCGTATCCTACATATTGTGACCAGGACTACTTCCACGTGGTAAGTCACGTTCTCTTTGCACTTTGCTATTCCCTTTTGTAACGCCCCGGTTTTTGGGCCGTTAAAAAACTATTTTAGTAAAAACCCTAATTTCAAAATTTTTTAGATCTTTGTGTGTGCTTAAGGATTAGTGCCGTAGATCTCAGTCTAAACCTCCTTGAAACCCTAAATCCTCGGTCCCAAACTCTCTCCTAAAAACCAAGACTCGAATTTTGCAATTCGATTGTCTCTCTCTAAATTTCCTTGGAAAAATTCAAAATCCAATACCTTTCAAAATTCTCTGTACTCGGGTTCGAATTTTGCAATTCGAAGCCCACCAATAAAACTCTTCGAAAGTCATCTTTGAAGCCTTTCATTAAATCTCCTTATTTTGTTCCTCACGAAAAACCCTAAATTCCATCGAGAACTCCCTTCCTGAAATTTCCAAATTTATATATTTCTAAAACCCTCAAATCCCAAGAATTAAATTCTAAAATTCCCTCGAGGTCCTCAAATTGTAATCCATTGCAAAAATTCCCGAAAAGTCCCAAGAGTTCAAATCCCCAAATTAAAATCAAATCCAAAATTAAATCTCTAAATTATCCCTTCAAAAACTCTCTCTCTAAATCTCTATTATATATATATATATATATCCCAACCTTGGTAGAACAGTCCTCCTCAAAAATCTCAGGAATTTTATGGGCCCCAGAAATCAAATTTTGGATTGAATCCCTATTTAGAAATCATCAAAAATCCCTCAAACAAATCCCTAGAAAAATATCAAAGTCTATTGTTCACTCAGGCCGTCCCCTTTCTTTTCTCGGCCCAGACCGAACCAGCTCGGCCTCCTCTCTTTCTTCCTTTCTCTCCTCCCCGCGCTGGCCCACAACCGCGCCGGCCCATCACCGCCTTAGCCTCCCCACGCGCATGACGCCACAGGCGGGCCCCCTCCGTCGGTCTCCTGCCCGAACACCGCAGAAGCCGACACGCGGGCCCCAGCGGTCAGCCGTCGTCATCTTCCTCCGTGTCTTCTTCTTCTCCCCTTGATCTCTCTCTGCTTTCTCTCTCCCTCTCTCGATTCTTCTCGGTTCTCCGACACAGGACGCCCACGCCCATACCCCCATGTCTCCCGGCAAGCTTCAAGGTCAGAGACGCACTCCCGTTCGGTCCCATCGCCATGTCCCTTGTCTCCTCCTCTCTCTGGCAACTGCGCGACTTAGCGATGACGCTGGCCACAGGAGCTCGGCATCGTCGCGTCCCATCCAGCCAGCCACGCCATGCCCGCCTTTCCACCGTCTCTCTCCGTTGTCTCCTAGTGCCGCCTCTCGCGCCTATAAATCCCAGCCTCGCCGCACCATGTTTGGCCCCAAGCTCGAGCTCTCTCTCTCTCCGCCGCCGCCATAGATCCTTCGGCTCTGCTTCAATCCGGCAGCCCCGAAGCCAATCAAATAAACCGTCACCACCACTGGGTTCCTCGCCCCCTCACGAACTCAACCGAGCCCCCAATTGCAACAAGGCGCCGTTGTGGGGCAAACGCCCAATTTGGCCGCCACTGCCCCGCCATTGCCGCCACTTCGGAACTCGCCTTCGCACGATGTAGGGACCAATTTCCTCCCTCCGCTCTCCTTCCCGCGAGATGCCGCATACATCCTAGCCCTTTCCGATCTCCCTCCGCCACCGCCAGCATTCCACCGCAGCCGCCCCCATCCTTCTCTCTCTCCGCCGCTCCTGTTGCTCGTCGCCGGCCGCCGTCGACCGATAATAGCCCAATCCGTGCCGTTCATCACGGTCCCTGCCACTCCCGCTCCCCATTTCAATGCTCCGCCCGCCGTCGCTTGCCGCTGTTCGACCGCTCGCCGTCGAACACCGTCGAGCGCCGTCGGTCGTCAATGCCCCGGCCTATCTCTTGTACCTCGTCCGGCACCCCCCATCTCTCTCGGTTACTGACCTGTGGGCCCGCTCAAAAATATGACAAGTGGGGCTATACCAAATAAGTGCACAGTGATTATTACCCCCTCCTTTTCACACTGACAAATAGGCCCCCTGCACAGTAACTCCCTCCTTCTATCACTGCATGTGGGCCCTTCCAGTCTCTCTCCTCTCTAGGTCAATGACATGTGGGCCCTACACCTCAACTCCTCTCTCTCTCTGACCTTGGGCCCCATCCGTCAGCCAAGGGAATATTCCCTTGGCATATTCCTTTTTAAATTCAAATAATTCCTTTTTAGTTCCAGAAACTACATTAAACCTCCAAAATTCCTATCTTTTCAACCATAACTCCGATTGAGCCCGTTCAAGTCTCTAAATTTTTCTAAAAATGAGATCTACCTCATGGCACTATTAGTTATTAATAAAAGTGTATTATTTCTAGAGTTTTGTGTGTTTTTCTCTCGTTTCGCGCGTAGTTGACGCTTCGGAAATTCGTCAGACGTCGGATTCTTGTGAAGTTTGAAGACGAAGTCTGAGGCAAGTCACTCCTTGACCATATTGCTCCTAAATTTAAAATGTTTTGTTTGCAAAACTGCATTGCTAAGTGTGCACGATAAATTGATCGGCCTCAGTTTGCGTGTCGTACCGAAGGACCTGCTCGGTAGTTGCATAAACCCTGTAGGTCTTTGATGTCCTATTCCTTGTTGCTCCACCTCGTAGTACCTCGGTAACCGTGCTCTCTGAGCATGGATTCCGATGGTTCTACCCACACCTCTATTATTTGTCGATTTGGAAAAATAAGGGTTTCTAAAGATTTAAAAACCCGACATGCGATGTTGGCGGGATTGCGAAATAAAATTTATTTGCGAAAAATCCATGGTGTAAAGTGATCGCCTGTGTGGTGGCATTTCGTATTAGCATATAAGGACCGTTCCTTGGGGAATTTCATCTGAGCATCTCACAGTGCGACCACACGGGTGGAATGAGGCACTCCTGGCCGAGTAACTAGTGTTCCCAGGATGGTTTTCGGTTGCTAATAAGTGTGGGACTGGCTGGGTGCCAAGAGGGTGATATACCCTCTTCCTTGAGTACAGAAAATGAGTTCCTGGTACTTGGTTGAGAGAACCCATTTATAGGGCAACGTGCTATCTTGGGAGGGCTCTGGAAAGGCCTTGTCGTGAACCTCCCCACCTAATCAGTGTGGGAGTAAGCTCGCGTCGTGTGGGTAAAGCATGCACCCTTTGCAAAGGTCTATAAACTGTTCGAACAGCCGTGCCCACGGTTACGGGCAAATGTGAGGTGATTCTTCTAGCGTAGATTTGTTTGCCAGTGCTTTGTGAAAGTGGTTTTGCGGTTTGGGAATCGTTATCAGAATTGGCCTTAGTGGCTGATGGATGACCTGAATGGTCTGAAATGGGACTGTGTGACCCAGGATGTCAAATGGCATCATAGTTTAGGCTTCCCGAGTGGAAGCGGAGTACGTTTTGAGTTGAGATTAAGGATGGCTCGAGGAGCCACCGAGATGAGGTATGAGATGAGATGATGTCCTGGATAGGACGAAAGTGAAAGGAAAATAATAGAGAAAACATGAGATTACGTCCTGCAGTGGACAGAACTGAAAGTAAAGTAATAAATGAGAATACAGTGGAAAGTTGCTTGTGGGCAAATCCACTGAACCACTGTCGTGATCTGACAAGCGGTATAAGAATACCTAAAATCAATTAAAATTCGGTTCGTCCGCTCGAGTTGTTGAAAAGCAATTCATGGACAGGATCGAGGCGAGAGCCTCCTTCCAGTCACATTGAGACAACTCACACTTGGTTTTTGAAAATGTTTTTCAAAAGAAAAGGGTTGCGAAATAAACCCCAGCATATCTTTGATAGCCTGCATAACTTACGTTTTCCGTGACTTGTTGAGTACATAAGTACTCAATCTATTTCTTTCCTCCCTCATTCAGGAAGAGTGAAGTTGAAGTGAAGATTAGAGTTTCTTTCCTAATTCCAAGCCGTTGCTTGTGGATTGGGTTCTCGCTGTACTGTCGTTCCGCTGCTGCTGTTCTGTTTGCAGGTTGCTGCTCAGAGCTTGCCCGAAGTCGCAACTTATAAAGGTATAGTATATATATATATATATATATATATATATATATATATATATATTAGCTAATTGCTGTGGTACATCTCCGTTGACCGTGGGTACCAGCAAGGTTTCTTGGGACTGGTACCGGCATCGCGGTTCCGTGGGAGTTGGTTCACACCAATCTCCTGCGGTGCTTCCTCTCTGGTATCACTGTAGGTGGTGACAGGGCGGGGGCGTTACACCTTTGTAGGTGTCCACGGTTCTAACACATATTCACGTCACATTTGAAATAGGCCGTCGCAGCGTGACAGGTTCAGGCTGATGTGGACGCGGTGTTCGGACGGTTGGACGTTAGTATCGTGCTAACTGCGCAGGAGCAGAGGACGACTTTTAGGGGGATCCGTCAGTCGATGCACACATTGATTCGTGTGCTCACTTGTCGTGCGGTCGACATGGTACCTCCCGTAGCTGTACCTCAGCACCAACAGGGTTCTAGTCAGCCAGTTGGCCCCACCAAAGGTAAATACATGCACCGTTTTACATCAATATACTTCTGTGCAGCTTTCGCTACACCCTACCTAGATCCCTTCGGAGCTGGCACGTCCACGCAGGGAGCGTACCACACACGACCGCACACGCAGCATGGCATAACTAGTGCCCCCTGGGCCACCACAGGAGGTCCTTCAGTTAGATGCACGGTGCAAAGTTTACTTTTGCTTTGCAAAATTCCGGTTTGTAATTATCAACAATTTTTTGCACAGGGTTCCACTCTACACCGCCAGGGATGTTTGCTAGCGCTGTCTCCTCTGCGCAGGGCGCACATGGCAGCGGTTGGGCACCGGATCCCTTCGAGGGCGACGACTTGGAGGATGCGGAGATCTAGGAGGTACTAAGTTCCTCGTAGCTCGGAGGAGCTCCGCCACCACAGACACAGGACCCACCAGCTACCACACCCATGCAGACGAGCCATGCGGGTGTGCCATACCACCAGACCGGCTGACCTACTCCCAGGGCCACGTGCGAGCGTAGGGTTGGAGGACGAAGAGGGCTAGAGGTCACAGCCAGGGCCCGTAGTACGTTGTACCAGTAGTAGCTAGCCTATTGTACATTTGTTATTCTTTTGTACGTTATGTTTTATCAATACTGCGTTTACTGTAGAAACCTTTTTACTTTGTTTACGCTCGTCCATCAAACGATGTACTCCTCACGGTCTACGTTTTCGACGAAACTGATCAAAAACCATGAATTTTCGAGTTTCAACGTCACGATGAAAGTAGATTCTGAGCGATGACAACCAAGCACACGTTAATTGCTTACGAACCTAATGAAATTATCCATCCAACGAGTACAAATGGCACATGAAACGTTTCTAGTTATCGTTATTATATGCCTTAGGGTATTTCAAACGGACATCCGACTAGATATGCAACTATTGTGTGTAGTATGGGTACTTTCCCTTCCTCACCGTCTCTGGCCCAGCTTGCTTCGCACATAGTGCCCTCTCCCGCTTTCTCTGCCTGTCTACCCCACGGGCTTCCTACTCCTGCCGCTCCTTCTCCTCCTTCCTCTACTGCTCAGCCTCCCACTCTGCTCTCATCGCCCAAAGACGTTTGAGGTGCTCCCTGTGCCATTCCTGTGACCTGCGAAGAAACTCTGCGTCCTCTGGATGGATCTCCGTATTTATCCACTGCACAAAGTCGCGCAGAGGCGGAGGAGGCTTTGGTGCCTTCACATATGCAAATTTGTTAGCTCAAAGGTTCAAATATTCCGTGCTACAAGATAATTCGTATTACCTCCACTGGCTTTTTCGACTTCCCTTTCTTCCCTTGTGGCTTCGGCTTCTCCAGGGAGTACGTGTAATTAGCACACATCCAATACCTTTGCATGTATGTGTGATCCTCCTCACTTATTGCAACTTTGCAATTATCTCCACACCAATAAATCGACGGAGGCACGCCAATCGGAGGTCATTGACAACTGGACATATCGAACGCATCCATAGCAACCTACATTATAACCAAATAAACGCAAGTTATAACTCGCTAGGCCAAAAATACCCTATACAACTACATACCTAGGGTATACTACAAATGACTACAAAAAATGAAATATCATCGTCCTCATTTCCATCTCCCTAGCGTTTCTCAAACTAGGGTTACTCATCTAGTAAAAAAACTTAACTTCTCTCATCCGGCCTATCAATGCCCTTAGCCGTTATACTCAACTACAATAGATCTACACCCTGTGGATCATACATACTATATCACTTGATGAATAAAAATAGAAATTGCAAAGAGACATAAAATATTACCTGCAGACGAATCCGCAAACCGGCAGGGATTCTCCGCTTTCGTTCGCCTTCGCTCTCAGCTCTCTCTTCTTATTTTCTGTTATTTTTGTGAATTTTATGAACTTTTCGGAGGCTGGGAGGGGTTTTATACTGAGCCAGCAAAAAATCGCCCTCCCAAAGGGCGATTTTATACTCGGAAAGAAGTGTTTTTAAATAAAAGGACCATTTTGCAGGCGGCCCCTATCCGGCAAAAAACCGTCCTCTAGGAGGGCGGCAAGGGGACCGCCCACAAAATGGCCGACCATGGGCGTTGGGAGTATATTTTTGCAACAAAAATATACTTTTGTAAATTTTTTTAAAAAAATAAAAAAAATTCCTACTTCCGCACAAAAGTTCCCCTAGATTTTCTATAAAATGGCCGTGCTGCAACGTAATGGGCCACAGCCCGCAGCCCACCTTGCAAGCCATTCTTTGGGAATACACAAAAGCGTTGCGTATCTTTGTATTGTTACAAATCCTTATCTCTTTAGAAGATAAAATTCTTTCTTGTGGACCAATCCAAATTAGTTAGAGATAAATTTATGGTTCTTATCTCTAGCCTCCTCTACTAATAAATAGAGGGGTAGTGTTGACGCCGAAAACCGCCGAGGGCCAACAATCTGGTTCGGCGCCTAGAGACACGCGAAGGCCTGGGAGATTTGCTTCACTCCAGTGTATGTCCTAAAATCTTGAGGTTCGTAGGCGTGCCAGTCAATTTGACCTTGCAATTGACAAGGAGATAGAAAATATTAGACCAATGAGCCAATCGGCTGGAAGCCGATCTGGACTTGTCTCATCGGCCAATGGCCGATATAAACTGTAGCATTTATACACCGACTAGAAGCCGATGATGGCATGAACAGTAACTAATAATGATAAGCAAATACCAAACTAGACGATCACCGGAGGCATACTTGAAAATCGGCTGTAAACTAATGAAATAAATAGACAGAATGCGTAAATAAACAGATTGAATAAACTTCAGCCGATTGCAATAGTAATTGCTAGCATCGCTCCAAAGGTGCTGCCCGCGCCCGTGCCCGAGCCCTTGCTCGTGCCCGCGCCCGAGTCCTCGCCTGCTATCCGTGCCCGTCCCCGGGGCCTTGCTAGTGCCCGTGCCCGGGTCCTCGCCTGCTGTTTGTGCCCGTGCCCGGGTCCTCGCCACAGGGAAAAACCGAGATATGCAATTTCGTGCCACCCCGACTTGGCAGCGATTTTCTAGACATGTTTGTGACAAATCGGCTGGATATAAAGATAACTTATTGGCTAAACACTCCGATAAAACATCGCATAAAAACCCATCGGCTTATTAAGAGTAAAGTTATTATCACCAGTCTAGTAGATTGGACCCAACCGATGCAGCACAAACTAATGATAAATCACTCCCAGTAAGCCGATACGATCTGTGCACGCATGATGTGATATACCTAATCGATCTATGAGATCAAACTAAACTGATGCAACCATAGACAAAATAGATATACCGTGGTAAGCCGTCCACCGTGAACCGACTAGAATATCGGACTTAACCGAGGAAGTCCTAGCCGATGTGGTGGCCGGGGTGACGAGACTTACCCTCTCGCAGGAGGTCGAACTTAACCGATGCAGCCCGGCTCGAGAAACAAGAACCCGTCGAAGGGGTGGCGATGCACCGAAATTGTATTGATCTGATTGATGTAGATAGATTACAAAGCACCCGGGCATATGTATTTATACCCCGAGTTGATACGAGTCCTTATTGGACACGGTACATGATTTTCTAATTACAGAAGGAAACATTAACAGGACCCGACCGGACACGAGATCAGGTTTCTTATAGATAAAATATTAATTTGCCTAATTAATAATCTGCCATACTGCGGTCTTCACGGCTCTTTCCTGGATTCGACTTCCTTCTGGATCAACCTCCGTTAGTTAACAGCAACTTTCTCCTTAGCCGAATCTGACACAGAACCATACCAAATTTTGGCGTTAACACATACCCCCCAATTTCGGAGTTTTCTATAGGATTTCGAAATTCTTTCATTTTGGGCCTTCAGATTCCTTCCATACCGAGGCGGCCCAAGGTAGCCCACTTGCCTAAATTGTTTGAAACAGTGCCAACGGCCTCGATTCCCGCCCGGTCATCATGCCTCTATAAAAACGCTTCGTCTCCCTAAGCCTTTTTTACGCTTTCACATCACTAGAGCACTACCGCTTCATCTTCTGAGACCTCGACGAACTCCGGTGAACTCAGACGAACCGTCGCAGCTCTTTTCTTCGACCGCTGATTCCCGCTCTTCTTCTTCTTGCGCAATGGCATCAGCATCCGCAGTCCCCGAGGTAAGTCTTTCTGCCCCGATTGTTAATGCTCTGATTTTGTAGCCTAGATGAATCCAATCTGCCATGTTCTTTACCTGTTCTTCGTCGTGTTCTTATTTACTGTAGAACATTAGAAAGCCAAATCTTAATCCCAGCAGCCGATTACCCGAAATTTCTTCTACCATGGCCCAATGGGTAGCGAGGATCCCACAGATTTCATCAGCGCCGAGACCCAATGCATCCCTTTCAAGAACTCCGCCATGTTAGTCAGCGATTGGACCAATTAGCTTCAGATCATGGCCGAGCAAGCTCCTGGGTGGAGGGATTGTATATCAGAGTATCGGCCGCGAAGAGAACCCTCTGGGACAGAATCAAACATCGGCCAACGCATCAACCTTTCTCTAGCCGATAAGGGGTGGAAAGGAACGAACCTCTGCTTGCATCGGCTCATATTATTTCTGGTCAGACGCCTTAAACACCTTCATGTTCGGGCACGGGCCCAATAGACCCCACCTTGATGGATGTGACTATGCTCACCTTTGCCTCGACACGACGAATTAAAACATCAACCCATTCAGGCTCCGATTCAACTTGCTCATTGGCTTCAAGCGAAGAACATTGTGGCGGCTGGTCTCAGGTATATATCAATCCACAACAAGGGAACTGGGCCAGTCGACGATATGGGAACATGTCGCCTTTTTGAACTTGTTGCTGGAACAGTTTGTTTTGGTGGTGCAACCCTCGGCCCGAAACGACCAACATGCAATGTTGCTTAGTAGAGTGCTTGGCCGATCGGAACAAGTCAGGTCCTGGGGCAATACCTCCTTGGCGCCACTTATCAAGCTGCTACATCCAGTAGCGAACAAGCTATCGCCGGCCAGCCATTGGCAGCACATAGGGGGTCCCTTGGTGCGTTTGTGCAACTATGGCTCAACGCTCTACAGAGACCTCCAAGGCCTTTTCTAGACTTCTTTTCTCACCAATTTCTTTCCAGCCGATCATACAAAAGACCAAGGATCCCATTTACCGCCGATGTATCTCCATGGGCGAGCTGCATCGACTCTCCTGGCGGCAAGATAACACCTGTTGGACCTCAGTCAATGGTTCAAGGGGTTTTAAATTACGGCTTCACTCAAGGAGCCACACTTGGTTGATTGCATACAATGATGCATCGTCATTCGAAATGCCTTCGCAACTTCAATCCACTCGAAATGTTCTAAGAAGGTGATGAGTCGAATGCCATCATTTCTATCGGCCGTTACCCCTGTCTGCTGCGATTGGCTTTTCTCTAGGCCGATCACAACATCAATATGAATTCTACCATCCCATCGGTCGGGCTTCCGTCAGCTTGGTCTTGGTCCAACTTCCAATCGGCCTATTCTTTCATCGATAAACTTTCAGGCCGAGGGCAATGTAACAATGCCCTAGAGTATGACGGATGCAAACCTTAACAGAATCCTATTCTGGGCCCCCACCAGAGGTGAATGTATGTACTGCCAAATACAAAGCTTTTCGCCCGATGGTGGTCAGAATGGATGAGACATCTATTTAACTTAGCGGCCATCCACTACTATTCTCGCCTCAATGCTGACTATATCGAATGCGATGAAGAGGTAACACCCATAAGCCTTAATCATCATCTCCGATCATCTCTCACTCTTAATTTTGCAGGCTGCCAACGTCGAGCCCCCAATGACAAGCACTAGTGGCTGGACGATCATGTATCAACCCCCATCGGCCACCCCGAACTTAGGGCACGATGCTCCCTCTCCATCGGCTCTCCTCCAGGCGCCCCGGCCGACAGGACAAAAACACAAAAAGCTGGCGCATCGCCCTTCTCTCAAGAAGCAGAAAACCAGTGCCGATGTCATGGTCACGGCGCCACTTACTACCCAAACAACATCGGCCCCCTCATCTCCTCAGGTATGTGCTAAGTCTTGATATCATTATCTGTTTTCCAATCCTTTTCATCAATTTCATTTTCAGCTCGAGTCATCGGCCCCTGAACCTCAACCTTCTACTGACATCCCTCCAAGCATCGAGCCGATGACTTCTCCAGCCGCTCCATTTTCAGCATCCAGTCCCCAAGCCGTCGAGGCTGTTCCTACTACATCGCCTGACATCGGCCATTCTGAAGAACAACCTACTCATCCACTTGAAGCTGATGCCACCCAAGCTGCCGATGCCCTACCTCAGGTAATCTCTCTATATCCATACTTCACTTTTAACTCTTCACTGATTCTTTTACCGACGTCAATTTGCAGTCCTTAGCCGATTTGTTCTCCTTTGACATCGGCAAGTACTTAGAGGCAGAAGAAGCAATAGCCACCAGCGCGGCAACGAAACCATCCTTCTTAATTGATGTGCGCGAGTACTTAACGAATATCATCAGTCGGCTGGAAAATCCGATCGACGCACTAGTGGAAGACTGCGGGCCGATCCGGGCAAGACTTGCAGATATTGAACATCATTTGCCAGAAGAACTCATTGACGCACTGACTCCCGCGGCATATCTGGAATCTCACAGATTCAAACTCATTAAGCTCAGGCAGCGCATAGCCGATCGTGCTGACCAACAGAAGATAACCCAAGATATCCAAGTCGATCGGCTGTCAGCCCAAACAGAGAAGAAAAAGCTTGATGACATGGTAACTGCCCCTCAAGAGCTCCAATCCAAATTGGACCAACTGAAGAAAAATGAGGCCAATTTGCTGGCAGAACTTGAAAAAACTCGTAAGGATCTTGAAACAACAGAATCCCAGCTCATCGGCCTGCCACAAGCTATACAAGATCAAGAGGCTAAGGTTGCAGCAACGGTGCGTCAAGTCGTTCATCGGTGCAAAAAATTGAAGACCATCTCAGGCTCCGATGAAGACGACATTCGCGCTATCAATGAGATTGACCAGATCCGTCTGCGCGCGATCGAAACAATTCAGAACTTTTTGTAAAATCTTGATACTAACGACTGATGATTTCCAGACACGCCGATTAACTTTTACTGTAATATAATTTGATCGGCTCTGTTGCCTGTTTCTTCCAATTGTCCCTTAGTATTTTTGTCTGTTTGATCTAAAGGCGATATCAATTGATATCGGCTATCTTTAGGCGATGCAAAAACATCGGCTTTCTGAACTGTTTTAGAAATTGGCCGCATCCAGCCGATTCAGGAGTTAATCCAAACGCTCGGATAGTACTTGTTGAGATATTTCCCATTAAGCGCTTTGGCAAACTCCGTCCCCCCCCAAGATCTTCTAGTATATAGGCATTACCAGGCACACAATGATTAATCCGATAGGGCCCTTCCCAATTAGGCGACCACTTTCCAAACTTATTATCTCTGGACCCGATCGGCAAAATCAATTTCCACACAAAATCTCCCTCAACAAACGATTTATTCACCACTTTTTTGTTATAATGCCTAGCTGCCTTAGCTTTATTTTCCTTGATCCTCTCCAGCGCTCTTAACAGATTCTGAGCCAAATCTTCAAGTTCATCTATCATTAAGTTATAATAATCATCGGCTATCAATTGATTTTGCAAAGAAATTCTCCTAGAGCCGATGTTAGTCTCCCAAGGCAAAACTGCTTCATGTCCATATACTAATTGGTAAGGTGGCACCCGGGTAGACCTATGACACGCCATCCGATATGCCCATAACGAATCGGCTAACGTAGTATGCCATCTTCCCGGCTGTTCATCAATCTTCCGCTTAATCAACTTGATCAAACTGTTATTAGAAGCCTCCGCCTGTCCATTAGCCTGAGCATAATAAGGCGATGAATTCAATAACTTGATTCCCATACTGGCAGCAAACTGTTGAAACTCATCGGACACGAAAATAGATCCCTGATTAGTAGTTATCGTCTGAGGAATTCCAAACCGATAAATTATGTGCTCCTTTACAAACTCGATCGCTTCTTTGGATGTAACTTTCTTCAGAGGAATCGCTTCTACCCACTTTGTAAAATAATCTGTCGCTGCCAATATGAATTTATGTCCCTTACTCGATGGAGGATAAACCTGGCCGATCATGTCAATTCCCCATCCTCTGAACGACCATGGTTTGATGATAGGATTCATAGCCGACGCTGGTGCTCGCTGTATATTTCCAAATTTCTGACAATCTTGACACCCTTTATAATACTTGAAGCAATCCTCCAACATTGTCAGCCAAAAATACCCTACTCTTCTCAGCAACCACTTCATCTTATGAGCCGATTGATGAGTCCCACAAACGCCCTCATGCACTTCGCACATAACCACTTTGGCTTCTTCCAAATCCAGGCATCTCAGCAGAACTCCTTCAAAAGTCCGATAATATAATTCTCCATCAAGCAGCACATATTTAGTAGCTTTATACCGAAGTTTCCTAGAAACCGATTGCGACGGATTTTGTAGATAACCAATTATTTCCTGTCTCCAATCATCGGCTTTATCCTGAATATCATTATCGGCTACTTCAACTTCAACTTGTTTATTCAACCGATAACCCGAAGCAATTTGTGCAAGATCATTGGCTTCTAAATTCTATTCTCTAGGGATATGATCCATCGATACCATCTTGAAATCCTTCAACAAAACTGTACATTCCTCATAATACAATCTCAAAACATCATCCCTGCACTCATATTCCCCAGACAACTGCTTGATCACCAACAAAGAATCACCAACAATCTCTATGATATCGCCTCCGATCTCCTTTAAAAGTTGAAGTCCTTTTAATACCGCCTCGTATTCCGCTTGATTATTAGTCCGATAAGGTTTAACTGTAAAAGCAAACTCAAAACTTGCCCCCCGAGGCGATACAATGACCAAACCGATACCAGATCCATGCTTGCACACTGATCCATCAAAAAATAAAGTCCATGGGATCGGCTCCACATAATTCTCACAATCCCCTCTGTGCTGCACAATGAAATCGGCCACCGCTTGTTCTTTGATTGCTTTAGCCGATTCATATCTCAAGTCAAACTCGGTCAAGGCAAAGATCCATTTACCAACTCGCCCTTTTAAAACTGGAGCTGACAACATGTATTTTACCACATCGGCCTTGCAAACCATCGTGCACTCAGCCGATAGGATATAATGCCTTAACTTTGTGCATGAGAAATATAGACAAAGGCATAATTTCTCCACCGCAAGATATCTAGTTTCAGCATCCAAAAGTCTTCTGCTTAAATAGAACACGACTCGCTCCTTTCCTTCAAACTCCTGAATTAAAACAAACCCGATGGATTTCTCATCGGCCGATAAGTATAATTTGAACGGCACTCCTCTCTGCAGCGAAATTAGAACAGGTGGGGAACTCAAATAACTCTTAATTCCATCAAATGCCTTCTGCTGATCTGGCCCCCACACGAACTCTTGATCGGCTTTCAATTTTAACAACAGGGTAAAAGATTCAATTCTCCCTGACAAATTCGATATGAATCTCCTTACAAAATTAATCTTGCCAATCAATGACTGTAACTCTGTCTTGTTGCTTGGTGGCTCCGTGGTCTTGATGGCTCTGATGCTCCGTTGACTAACTTCAATTCCTCGCTCATGAACCATAAAACCCAAAAACAGCCCAGCCGATACACCAAAAGCGCATTTATAGGGATTCATCCTTAGTCCGTATTTCTTGGCCCTTTCCAGCACTTTTCGCAAATCGGCTATATGGCTTTCCTTACTCTTAGATTTAACCACCACATCGTCGATGTAAATTTTCGCTAGCAAGCCGATGAGATCATGAAATATATAATTCATCGCCCTCTGATAAGTCGCACCAGCACTTTTCAATCCGAATGTCATTACTACCCACTCATATAAGCCGATAGCTCCAGGACATCGAAACGCAGTCTTATGTATATCTTCTTCTGCCATAAAAATTTGATTATATCCTGCATTGCCATCCATGAAGCTAATAATCTTGTGGCCTGATGCTGTATCCACCAACAAATCTGCTATCGGCATCGGGTACTCATTCTTGGGGGTAGCTTTGTTCAAATCCCGGAAGTCGATGCATATCCTCAATTTCCCATTTTTCTTTTCCACCGGGACGATATTAGAAACCCACTCAGCATATCGGCATGGCCTTATAAACTTTGCGTCATACAACCTTGTGATCTCCGCTTTGATCGGCTCATATAACTCTGCTTTGAACCTCCTTGGAGCCTGTTTAAATGGCTGATATCCTGGTTTAATGGGTAGCCGATGTTCAACAATTGATCGGCTTAATCCTGGCATCTCATGATATTCCCAAGCAAAACAATCCCGATACTCCTTCAACAGTGTTATCAATTCTTCTCGAAGTTCAGGGCATAACTTTTTGCTTATGTACGTCGGCCTTGGCTTATCTCCTAGTCCTATATCGATCTCCTCTAAATCATCGGCCGACGTAAACCCTTGTCCTAGTTTCCCCTCGAAATCTTCAATGGAGCCCATCAGAGTAACAACTCGGAGCCGACTTGCTGAATCGGTTGTATCCCTTGGCTGGTGACCTTAAGATAATCTCCATCCCATATTTTTCTGGACAAACAATCAACACCATCGGCTTCCCAAACCGGCAAATCGGTCATTGCAATGTTGGTTGACCGATCTGCTAGGACTACCTCAACTTGATCTCCTTACCACTGTATCAAACATTAATGCATCATCGAGGGTACGCAACAGTTCGCGTGAATCCAATCCCTGCCAAGAAGCAGACTATACGACCATTTTCCATCAATAACGAAAAACGTGGTAGGTAACGTCTTGTTTTCCACTGTCAACTTCACGTTTAACACGCCTTTCGCCTCTGATGAATTTCCACCGAAGTCTTTTAGCACCATATTCGTCTTGATCAAGTCTTCGGTAGTTTTCCCCAATTTTCGAAATGTAGCATAAGGCATTAGATTAATAGCTGCTCCCCCATCAACTAGCATCTTCGTCATCGGCTTCCCATTCACATAGCCCTTGATATATAATGGCTTCAAATGCCGATGCTCTGACTCTTCAGGTTTATCAAATATAGCCTGATCGGGTTGCAACGTTAGCTGAGCCACAACATCCTCTTCATTGCCTTCCTCGTCCGATGAAAGTGCTTTATATTCCCGAGGCAAAAAGAAAACCATGTCTACTGGAGCCAATGGATCGACTTCATCATCCTTCCTCTTCACACACCATACTCGTTTAGTTCTCTTGTGACGATGATCAGCTTCGTCCTGATCTTGCCTCTGTTCTTCCTGTTGCTCTCGGTGTCGTAGCCGTTGTGCCCTTCTCTTCTGGTTTTCTGTAAATATCCCACTAGGACACCACTGAGGATTTTGGATTTGTCGTTTTTCCTGTGATTCCTCGTCACCTTCAAAAAAATTTTCATGGATTGGCCCCAATCGGCTATGTACCAATGCTCGTCTCCCAAGTGGTCGATCCCGCGAAAAACTTTCCTTCTGATCCCGCTGAAACCTCAGATTATTGCACCCAGGGCAATCTTCAATTGATGGCAATCTCATCCCTTGATCCCAGCAGAATCGGAAGAACGGACAATCCCAATGTGGATTATATCTGTCTGGCTCAATCCACTGCTCTTCGTACTTTGAATATTTTTCTATCATGCCGAACGAAGTAATCCTTGATTTTCTATGACCCAAATGCCTTTCTTCATCGGCCTGAATTCTTGACGATGATCCCGCATAAACCATGTTCACGGGGAACGGGTGTCCGTCGATTTTCATCGGCTTTTTGTCTTCGAATTTGATCCTCCCTTGTTCAACAGCCGACTGAATTTGTTGTCGAAAAACTTTGCACTCGTTGGTGTGGTGCGATATCGTGTTGTGCCACTTGCAATATCTTTTCTTCTTCAGTTCTTCGGCTGATGGAATCACGTGATTTGGCGAAAGTTGTATCTGCTTCTCCTGTAACAGTAGATCAAAGATTTTATCGGCTTTATTAATGTTAAAATCATACCGTTCTTCCTTGCCGATATCCTTGACCCACGGGCATGATACTAATTTCTTGTTCCTAGCCCACTCTGCCAATCCGACTTCAGCATCAGATTCTTCGTCTGAGTCCAATGAATAAACCTGTACCTGAGCAACCCTTCTCTGATATTTATCTTTTTTCGCCTCTTGAAATCGGCTTTCATGAGCCGATACCTTCTGTACTAGATGCGCCAGGGACTCGAACTCCTGTGATGAAAATCTCTCTTTGATTGGCGCTAAGAGACCCTGAAAAGCTAAGTCGGCTAGATGTCCGTCACTCAGATTCAAGCTATAACATCGGTTTTTGACATCCCGAAACCTCTAGACATATTCCGGCACCGTTTCATCTGGTCTTTGTCTAATCGATGTTAGATCTGTCAGTCTCATCTCATGGATTCCAGCAAAGAAATATTTGTGAAACTGTTTTTCTAAATCGGCCCATCCCCGAACTGAATTCGCCGGTAATGAGGAGAACCATGTGAAGGCCAATCCAGACAACGACAAGGGAAAAAACCTAACTCTCAGAGCCTCCTCAGCCGATGCTTCTCTGCACTATGCTAAGAATCGGTTAATATGCTCCACAGTAGATATACTGTCCTGTCCTGAGAACTTGGAAAAATTTGGGACTCTATATCAGTGTGGCAACGGCACTCTGTCAAACCACTCGGGATATGGATGCCGATACATAAACGTTTGCTCCTTTGGCTTGATCCCAAACTGTTCCCTCACTATTTCCGCAACCCTTGTCGATAAGTATTCTTCTCTTGGGATTTCCTGTTGATACTGTATGGGTGGAGTTGGTAGCCGATTCTGCCTGGGATATTCTCTCTGATGATTACCTGAATCGGCAATACCTCCTGGGTGATTCTGCTGATATCCCCCATAATAAGCCGTTTGATGATATTCTGTAGGAATATCCTGTTGCCCCCCAGCCTGATTCTGTGAAAACAAATTTTCCGGCCAATCTTTTTTAATTCCATAAGCAACTTGATTTGGCTCCATCTTTGGCGGGAGATAGACAGGACCTCGAGTAGGCTCTTGAAGAATTGACCCATCCACTGTCTTCTTGATGAGATTATGGAGCGTGTTCACCAGGATCCCGGACTGATTGATGAGCGCGTGATCTACTGCTTCATTCACCATCTCCTGTAAGGGTTTTACTGGTGGACTCTCAGGTGGTGTACGGCTCGATTCTCCAACCAAAACTGGTTTTGGAAACTGAGATTTTTGAATCGGCCCTTGTCTTGTCATGCGGAAGGATTCCAAGCAAAGCTTCTGAAAATTGGCCATATTTTGCTCGACTTGCTGTCTTTGCTCGTCTGTTAAATCTTCCATGTTGACCGGAATTACATTGTCTGTTTTGACCTCTTTTCCAGCCATGTTGCAATTACGATTGAGAGTTCGTGTCGAAACTTCGTGTCCCACCAGGCGTGCCAAAAATGTGTTGACGCCGAAAACCGCCGGGGGCCGACAATCTGGTTCGGCGCCTAGAGACGCGCGAAGGCCTGGGAGATTTGCTTCACTCTAGTGCAGGTCCTAAAATCTTGAGGTTCGTAAGCGTGCCAGTCAATTTGACCCTGCAATTGACAAGGAGATAGAAAATATTAGACCAATGAGCCAATCGGCTGGAAGCCGATCTGGACTCGTCTCATCGGCCAATGGCCGATATAAACTGTAGCACTTATACACCGACTGGAAGCCAATGATGGCATGAACAGTAACTAATAATGATAAGCAAATACCAAACTAGCCGATCGCCGGAGGCATACTTGAAAATCGGCTGTAAACTAATGAAATAAATAGACAGAATGCGTAAATAAACAGATTGAATAAACTTCAGCCGATTGCAATAGTAATTGCTAGCATCGCTCCAAAGGTGCTGCCCGCGCCCGAGTCCTCGCCTGCTGTCCGTGCCCATCCCCGGGGCCTTGCTCGTGCCCGTGCCTAGGTCCTCGCCTGTTGTTCGTGCCCGCGCCCGGGTCCTCGCCTATTGTTCGTGCCCGTGCTCGGGTCCTCGCCATAGGGAAAAACCGAGATATGCAATTTCGTGCCGCCCCGACTTGGCAGCGATTTTCTAGACATGTTTGTGACAAATCGGCTGGATATAAAGATAACTTATCAGCTAAACACTCCGATAAAACATCGCATAAAAATCCATCGGCTTATTAAAAGTAAAGTTATTATCACCAGTCTAGTAGATCGGACCCAGCCGTTGCAGCACAGACTGACAATGATAACAAGACCTCGATAGTTCAATAGATCTAATGCGATCATGATGTAATATATGATAACGTATCGGCTATACATCCCGATAAGATGCTTGCGCAAAAAATATCAACTTAGCAGGAACGATTTATCATTGGCAGTTTAGTAGGTCGGACCCAACCGATGCAGCACAAACTGATGATAAATCACTCCCAGTAAGTCGATACGATCTGTGCACGCGTGATGTGATATACCTAATCGATCTATGAGATCAAACTAAACTGATATAGCCATAGACAAAATAGATATACCATGGTAAGCCGTCCACCGTGAACCGACTAGAATATCGGACTTAACCGAGGAAGTCCTAGCCGATGCGGTGGCCGGGGTGACGAGACTTACCCTCTCGCAGGAGGTCGAACTTAACCGATGCAGCCCGGCTCGAGAAGCAAGAACCTGTCGAAGGGGTGGCGATGCGCCAAAATTATATTGATCTGATTGATGTAGATAGATTACAAAGCACCCGGGCATACGTATTTATACCCCAAGTTGATACGAGTCCTTATTGGACACGGTACATGATTTCCTAATTACAGAAGGAAACATTAACAGGACCCGACCGGACACGAGATCAGGTTTCCTAAAGATAAAATATTAATTTGCCTAATTAATAATCTACCATACTGCGGTCTTCACGGCTCTTTCCTGGATTCAACTTCCTTCTGGATCAACCTCCGTTAGTTAACAGCAACTTTCTCCTTAGCCGAATCTGACACAGAACCATACCAAATTTTGGCGTTAACAGATAGGGGTGCCTTCATTGTACACATTGATCATTGATTAATAACGAGAGAGCAACACCCCTATATCTGTGTCTCCTGTGTTCATTGTCTTCTTCTGTGGTGTGATTGTGCAGGAAGGAATACGGTTTTCTACATCTTCTTGGCACCTCATCTACTGCGGGAGGGAAGGGAGCGGATCTGAGCGATCCGTCGACGTAGCCGTTCTACAACACGTTATCAACAGCTCTACCGGCTAGGCTGACATCGAATCCTCTCGCGCCAATCAATCTACGGTAACAAAATTGGTTGTTTATCAATTTGTAGATTGATTTTAGACTGGTGGTTGCTTATTCTTTGGTTTTTTTAGATGCATGTTTTGTAGTAGATCTGTTATTAGCAGTAGATTTATTTCCTACTTTTGCTCTACAATTGCATCTGTTGATAACTGGAGAAAACCGGAGTAAAACCGTGTGCAATAAATTGTAATTGATCGGTTGTCCCTGTTCTGGAAGCGAACCCGGTTCGGCTGGGCCAAACCGGTCGTCTTTCTCGCGTTCCCCCCGCATCTCTCTGTTCTATCTCTCTCCGATAGATGCTATGCCGGGAGTTGCCGCCGTGGAATCACCCGCGTTGCTAGGTTGGTCTACACGCGTGGCTGCCGCTCGCCGTCGCTGCTGGAAGCGCCATCGGCCCTTGCCGCCGGTGCCGCTGCGGGAGACTGCCATCATCGGAGGAAGCCCAAAACCCACGTTGTCGCTGCCGCTGGTTTTTCGATGCCGAGGCAGGGCAGCCGCCGCCGTCAATTTCTCACCGACGCACCTTGGAGCCGTGGTGGGAGGACGACGGAACGACCGGCCGCCGCTAAAGGATCGAGACTCCGCCGGGACGCCGTGGCCAGAATACCTCCATGACGCTGCCACCATGGGACCTGATACCAAGGACGGGCAGCCGCCGCCGTCAATTTCTCACCGACATGCCTTGGAGCCATAGTGAGAGGTCGATGGGACGAACGGCCGTTGACCTTGGATTGGGATCCGTCGGAACGCCGTGGATGGATGCGAATCGGTCACCATCGCTGGAGCTTCAGTTGTCGACATTGAGCTCTACCTCGCTGCCGTCTTCAGGATGTGTGGGTCGTGGCGGAGCTCCACCGCGCAACGCCGAGCCACCGCCGCACCGATTGCCGCATGGGAGCGAAGCCGCTGTCGCCGTCTTGCCACCGAGCAGTCGATGGGTCGCCAGCCGGCCTCCTCTCCATGCGCCGCCTCTATCTCCACTGCCATCGACAGTTGACGTCCTCCATCACCACCATCGTGCCTGTCCGGCCAGTGCGATGGGCGATGGGCGCCGCCGCGGGTGCCGGTGGGGATAGGGGAAACCCTATTTTCCCCTTTCCCCTCTCTCGGTCATTTAGGCGTGCTGGCTGGGCCGGCCTGCCACCTCCTGACCGCTTTTGGCCCAACAGCACCGACTGGCCCATGCACAAATTAATAAAAATCCGAAACCATAGATTGGCCTTGAATTCGGAATTCGGCCCATTTGGCATTTAGACCACGTTCTATGTGCACGGCCCAATAAGATCGTGGCCCGACGGTGTTTTTGGCCCAATTAAATTCGATTTTACTGATAATTTATGTTTAAGTCCTTGTAAAGGTTGATTTTTACGCCGACAGTTCACTGTTCATGTAACATTTATAGTTTGAACCCTTAATTTACCAGAAATTACATCAATTTATGTTTAGTGGCTGTAAACTTGCTGTGTAGACCTTTCTTTAGTTGGTTTGTTGCATGTGAGTCCCAAGACTCATTAATAACCATGTGATGGTGTTTTTAAGCATTTATTTGCGTTTAAATTTGAGGCAACTCCAACTATACAATATAGATATGATTCTAGGTTAATATGCTTCCATAAAAATGTATAATCACCTAGTCTAGTGACCCCTCCCTTGGAAGCATTATTTGGGTTTATTTTTCTTGCATGTGTGATATTTTTCTGTGGGCATAAAATTATTAATTTAATGCCATAAGGCCAATAAAAAATCACCGAAAATCGGTAAATGCAAGATAAATTCTAGGAAAATACTAGTAATTACATACAACTACGTTACATTGTTCTGTGACTTTGTTTTCATGCAAGTTAATCCGGCGTTGGTTTTTTGCATGACAACAGGCCATGTCTGACGCAGACTTCAACAAGAGAGAGTTCCCCGTTCTCCCCGTTAATGGGGCGAACTACCAGACCTGGGCCATGGACTGTGAAATCCACCTTTCCGTGATGGAGCTATCTGAGGCCATCCATCGGCAAGGGGTTGGTGTAGCTCCGCTTTCAGTAGTGAACCGGGCAAGGGCACTTGCATTCATCAGGAAGCACATTCACGAGGATCTCAAGGCTGAATACTGTCACACCCTGATTTTAGCCACACAAATTAATACTTGAGAAAATTCCCAAGAAAAATAAAATTTAAATGGCAAGAGGAATTAATTAAATATGTGAAATGCAAAATAATAAATTAACATGGCCAAGAATATTTTTCTTATGTTCTCCTTGCCAAAATACATTAACTGGATATTTAGTGGAATTTTCAGAGCACAGGAACTATTTTTAATAAATCAAAATTGATTATCGGAATTAAAATCGCTCTGGAAAAACCTTTTCTCTTTTTCTTTCTCTTTTTCTTCTCCTGGGCCGCCGGCCCGCTCCTTTGCCAGCCTCTCCGCACACCCGCAGGCCTGCTTTCCCCCCTGGCCTCTTTCTCCCTGCGCTGGGCTGGCCCATCTTGCGCGCGCCTGCCTCGCTCCCCGACCCCACCTGCTAGCTGTCGACGCCTCCCCCTCCCGCTCTCTCTCTCTCTGCGCTATGGGCCCGCCCATCGGGCCGCTCGCCCACGCGCCGCACGCCTCCCCGCTGATAGGCCGGGCCCGCCTATCAGCACCGCCTTCCTCCTCCGTCCGAATCGGGCGGAGGGAAAAAATCCCCTCCGCCGTCCGATCCAGCGCCGCCTCCCGCCTTCGCGCCCACTCGCACCCGGTTCAAACGAGCGCGGACCGAGTCTGCCCCTACTCCCCACATCCTCCGGCGTCCTCGTCCCCTCTCTCTTGCGAATCACGCGCACGACCCCGACGCCGTCGCCCTCACTCCCGTGCACAATTGAGCCGTTACGGCCTCGATCTCGCTCGCCCACGTGCATAAAAAGCCTCCTCGCCCTCTCTCCCGTCTTTTCCCCAACATACCAAGCCTCCCCGAGCCCTCAAACACCACCGCCACCGCGCACCGAGCTTCCGCCATCTTACACCCACTTCGGCTGTCGTTCGCCGCCGTTCCAGACGCCGCCAAGCCGCACCGCCACCGCCATCATCCCCGCCGTGCCGAGTAGCCCATCGGCCGCCACTCCGTGGAAGCCGAAGCCCGTCAGATCACTCCGTCCTCGCGCACGGTGAGCTCCGGTCCTCTGTCTCCTCTTCGGCCGGCCATTTCCACCACGCCGCGCCTCCTTTCTCCGCTCTAACCCCTGTCCCGTCCTCCTCGTCTTCCAGGACACCTCAGCCACCGCCTCTCGCTCATTCGCCGCCGTCAGAGCTCCGTTGCCGATGTCGTCCCGAAGCCGCCGCCGATACCTCATCGCCGCTGTCGTCCTCGCGCCGTCGCTCGTCGCCGCGAGCCGCCGGTGAGAATCCCCGCCGACTCCCCGTTCCATTCCGCCCCTCCACGTGCCCGCCGCCGCACCGAGTGGTCGCCACCGGTGACCATTGGGTTGCATGCGCGCCGCCATCTCCCGCTCGGGATGGCCGGCTTCGGCCGCCGTTCCCCAGGGCCGTCCGATCTACCGGGTGGCAGATCGGGGCCACTCGCGTGGTCGCCCGCGTGGCCGCCGTGTTGGCGCCACGTGTGCGCCACGTGGCGCACCCGATTCCGGCTGCAGTGGACTCGGTCCACCGTGCACCGCTCTCCCCTACGCCACTGACCGGTGGGGCCCGCCTATCGGCGCCGGCTTCCCGGTCCAGTGACGTCAGAAATCGAATAAATGTGCAATAAATCGCTTATTAATTATATTTGTATTAGAAAACACAGTAGAACTTCAATAATTCATAACTAATTCATACGAACTCCGATTAAGCCCATTAAAATTTCATTAAATCCAGAAAAATGCCAAGAATGCATTAAAAATACTTTCAGCCCATGTTTGATTGCCCACATCTACTGTTTTTAATTATTTGTGCATTGTTTGTTATAGAATCCGACGTCGGTGACCCTCCTGTGTATTACGAGGTCGTAGCAGAGTACGTCTAGCCAGAGCAAGGCAAGTCGCACTGTTACCTTGATCACTTTATACCCGTTTTCGCTAAATTGCTTTGTTTACTTAAATAAACTGTATTATTTTAATATTTCATATGGATGGGTATAACCTATACATTGTCAGGACTTTGCCTTAGTTTTAAAACCGGAATCCTTGTCACCTGGGTAATAACATGATTAGGTTACTATTCTTAGGATGCTTAGCCATGCTTAGCAACATAGCTCACATGGGATTTAAATATTATCTTTTCATATGATTCGACTCAATGTCGGAAAAATGGAACTTTGGATAGGCTGATGTCAAATTATTGAAATTGGAACTAAATGGTGGGCTGTGGGTGTATGATTTTGCTTGTCACACCCATGGTAATTAAGGACCGGTTCGCAGGAACCACTTGGACAACTACCCGTACTTTCCACAAGCCAACGTGGGCAACGGCTGAGCTTGAAGCGTTTCTTCTCCCTCTCCTAGGCACCGAAGAAGAGAGTGGGCGTGATGGAGTTGGGTCGGTCCGGGGTAGGGTTGATCGACTTCCGGATTTACCGTGACGCAAGGGGGGTAGCCTGGCCAATATGGCGTGCCTTATCGGCAGGTGCAACCTCAGCGTGGTGTGGATGGTTAGGGAGAGGGTTCGTGAACGGTCCTGTCACAGCCTCTCACGGGGCATTGTGGTGATGCACTGGCACACGGGAACGTGTGTGGGGCTGTGTCTTGTGGGTACAGTTGTACACCTCTGATCAGAGTAAATTATTCGAATAGCCGCGTCCGCGGTTATGGGCACATTGGTCAAGACTCACCGTGATTAGTCTCACCTTTAGATAATTAATCTGGCTTTGTGAAACTGGTGTGGTGGAAGGTGTGGAGTCCGGTCAACGTGGTTGAGTTGATCAGGGGTGGCTGGTTAGTGTGGTGTAACGCTAATCGGTGGAGACTGGTGAGCGTGGTGTAACGCTCATCAGTGATGCCTGGTGGACGTGGTGTAGCGTTCATCAGCGCGGCCTAGTCAACATGGTGTAACGTTGATCAGGAAAAACTGGTCGACGTGGTGTAACGTTGTTCAGTGGAGACTGGTTAACGTGGAGTAACGTTAATCAGTGAAGTTTAGTTAACGTGGTGTAACGGTAACCAGAGGAGTCTGGTGAACGTGGTGTAGCATTCATCAGTGGAGACTGGTTGACGTGGTGTAACGTCAGCCAGTTGGGAAGGGTTGGGCCTGGTTAACATGGTGTAACATTAATCGGTAGAGAATTAATAATGTTAAACTAATCAACTTTTTACTGTTTGAGAACTACTACCATTTGCAACTGTTTTTACGCAAACAAACCCTAGCTCCTCTTTGTACCCTGTGCATATGCATAATTGTGGGTGTGATTTGTTGAGTACTGTAGGTGGTACTCAGCCTTGCTCCCTTTTCCCCTCTCAGAGTTGGAGAACGCGTCTGATGAGGATCATCCCGAGGAATAGGCTAGCTCTGTCGTCAAGGTGCTTGTGGGATGTATGCTGCTGATGGATCCGCTGTCTATAGACTTTGTTTTACCTTTTTCGCTGCATTTTTGTAATATAATTTTACTCTGTTTGTAAGATACTCTGTATGGCAACTTGGATTTTTATACCCTGGCTTTTCGGGGTAGGGATTTAATACACATGAATGTTCAGAATTTCGGTGGCGAATTTCTGAGCGTTACAAATACCTTGAGCTACGTGAACCTCTCACGTTGTGGGAGGCCCTGAGGGACCGCTACGCCGCCGAGAAAATTGCCATTCTCCCGAAGGCTAGAGTAGACTGGGCTCAACTTCGGTTCTGTGATTTCAAAACCGTGGAGAGCTACAATAGTGCCGTGCACCGCATCGTCAGTCGTCTTCACTTCTGTAACCAGGTGGTGACAGACACGGATATGATTAAGAAGACTCTTAACACTTTCCACCCCAAAAACTCGATGATGTAAGAGCAGTACCGCGAGGCTAAGTACGTTAAGTACTCAAAGTTTATCTAGCCATTGTTGAACGCTGAAGTCCACAACAAACTTCTGATGGACAACTACAACGCTCGTCCTGTTGGTTCACAGCCTATTCCAGAGGCTCACGTTGTCCATCAGAAGGGTTAGAGTTCTGGATAGGGTTCTTCCAAGGGGAAGGGACCCAGGAATCACACACTGCCAAATGGGGCGAGGTTCAAGAAGGCCGCCAACCGGGGCAAGAAACCCCGTAGCCGCAAGGGGCGCAAGGCCAATGCTGGTGCTGCTAGAGAATCTCAGCAGGGTGGTGAGGGTTGTTTCAAATGCGACTCAACGAAGCATTGGATGCGCAACTGCACTACAGAATCTCATCTCGTTGAGATGTACCAGGACTGAAAGAAGAGGCAGGGCCCAGAATCTCACTTTGTCCAGGTGCCAATGACCAATGAGAAGCCTACTCCTAAGGAACCTACTACAGTTCCTAAGGAGTCTACTACTACTGCTGCTGCTGATGGTGCTGCTATGGATGTTGATCCCAAGGCTGCTGCAGATACTGATGTCGGCCTTAGAGATGACTATGAAGACCTTGGGGACTTCGACATGGAGGGCGACGACCTCTTGGGTGATGACCAAGAGGACATACATGGGGACATGTAATAGTTCCCAAGTTATCAGTCATGAGTCTTAAGTCTAGGTTATCATTTTGGTCAATATAATCTTTTCTTTTTAGCAGAACAATGAGTCGTTTATGTAATAAAGATGCTATGCATCCTGGTCAGTGTGTTTAGGATGGTCCTTTACATTAATAAAATTTTCCTGTTGAGTTATATTGGCTTTGTCTTGTTCTATGTTCTTGCTTTTCACTTCATTGATAATGAACTGAATCAATATAATCTCTCATATAGAACAAGCATAGTACGATTCAATGGAGCCCAAGACATGTAGGGCCGCTGAAGGGGGGAAAACGAAAGGCGTTTTCTGGTCTCCCCTTCGCCTGGGGGTGCTTGTGGGGGGGGTTGACAGCGCGACAACACACTCGATACTACGGGAGACTAAGTACTTCACAATATTGCATAAATGGGATGAGAGCATCCTCACCATTGCTGGGAGTAATGGTCGCATAGTTGGCTTAGGGCTAGCCACTGTTGTCCTCCCTAGGGGTACAAGGATCTTCCTATACCCAAGTGCTGAACGCACGCTCCTTAATTTTAAGGATATTCGACGTTGCGGCTACCACCTTACCATAACATGTGAAGAAGATGATGAATTTCTCTTCATGGCATTGTCTAAGGACGATGAGACCACAGTGGTTGAGAAGATACCAGGGAGCTCCGATGGACTGTTCTATACTAAAATAAAACCCCCAAACAAATATGTTATGATGCAGACAATCTATAGGAACACAGATCCTTTTAAGATTTGGAATGAGAGATTAGGTCATTCTGGATTGACTATGATGCGAAAAATAGTCACTAGCTCGCTAGGTCATGGATAAACACTAAAAACTTCCTCAAGGAGTTAGTGTGTCCCGCTTGTGCAACGAAAAAACTGATCATTCGACCATCCTTTGAGAAATTGAGGATCGAACCCCTACGGTTCTTGGAGAGAATCCAAGGGGATATCTGTGAACCCATATACCCTTGGTCTGGGCCATTCAGATATTTCATGGTGTTAATTGACGCCTCTACAAGGTGGAGCCACGTATGCTTGTTGTCTATGAGGAACCACGTTTTTTCTAGATTTATCGCGCAGATCATCCCTTTGCGTGCGGAGTTCCTCGAGAACCGCATCAAAACGATTCGGATGGATAATACGGGTGAATTCACATTAAAGGCATTCAATGACTATTGTATGGCCTTAGGCATTAATATAGAGTGTTCTGTTCCTCATGTTCACACTCAAAATGGTCTTGCTAAGTCGTTGATAAAAAGGATCGAGTTAATATCCAGATCATTGCTACAGGATAGCAATTTGCCCACTACATGTTGGGGCCATGCAGTATTGCACGCTGCAAAGCTAATCCAGTATAGACCGTCTGCATATCACTTTGCTTCACCCTATCAACTGGCGCGTGGTCAAGAACCGGTGGTTTTGTATCTGCGTAAGTTCGAATGTACTGTGTATGTGCCGATCTCACCACCCCAGCGTACGACTATGGGACCGCACCGTAAGGTGGGGGTCTATGTGGGTTATGAGTCTCCGTCCATAATCTACTATTTGGAGCCTAAAACTGGGGATCTATTTACGGCTCGGTACGCTGATTGCATCTTCGATGAAGAGTATTTTCCGGCATTAGGGGGAGGAAAGTACCTCGACTCTAAGGAATGCCGTGAAATAGAATGGAACTCGAGCAGTATCCATACTCTTGACCCGCGTTCATCAGACATTGAATGGGAAGTTCAACGTATCATACACCTTTAGGGCTTAGCTAATAATCTGCCAGACGCTCTCATTGATCCAAGAGGAGTGTTGAAACCGCATATCCCTGCGGTAAATGCACTGGAGAGAGTGGAGATACCCATGGAGGGAGACTCTACTCCAGCCCCTAAGCCTAGGAAGAGGGGGAGAAACCCGGATGGTCCGACTCAAGCTAAGCGGAGACGTCCGCAAGAGCTGAATACGGAGCTGCCTGCATCACACTCCTATTTAGTAGTCTCTAAGGAGATTCGTCCAGGGAACAGACGCCAGAAGGGTAGAGGCCCTAATGGACTAACACGCGCACCTAGTCCTACTAACGAATCAGAACCCTCTCCTATTTTGGAAAATCAGGATGAGGAAATAAATGAGGAAATTGCCACAAACTATGTTGTTTCAAGAGAATTGTATGACCGAAAGACTACACATGTCGACATAAATTTTGTTTCTAAAATCGCTAACATGATGGATCATGATCATGAACATAAGTCCATGGCAGAGTGCCGTAAGCGCTCAGATTGGGTGAAATAGAAAGAAGCGATAGAGACGGAATTACACTCGCTTGCTAAGAGGCGTGTCTTTAGGCCGGTAATCCTGACGCCCCCCACTGTGCGACTTGTTAGGTACAAGTGGGTTTTTGTCCGGAAGCGGAACGAAAACAATGAAGTGATGAGATACAAAGTGAGGCTTGTAGCACAAGGGTTCATGCAGAGACCCGGCATCGATTACGATGAAACCTATTCTCCTGTAATGAGTGGCATAACGTTCTGATACTTGATGTCTATGGTAGCTAGCATGGAATTCAAAATGCAGTTGATGGATATGGTGACTGCATATCTATACGGATCATTGGATTCGGAGATTTACATGCGTGTCCCTGACGGGCTGAAGGTTCTGGACAAAGCAAATCGCAACATGTACAGTGTGAAATTAGAGAGATCGTTGTATGGGTTAAAACAGTCTAGTCGTATGTGGTATAACCAACTGAATGACTTCTTTTTGGGGAAAGGATACGTTAATAGTGAGAATTGTCCCTGTGTGTTTATCAAAAAGTCCCAGAGGGGTTTCAATATCATCTCAGTCTATATCGATGATTTGAACATCATTGGCCATGCAGAGGACATTGAGGAGGCGGCTGCCTATCTCAAGACGGAGTTTGAGATGAAAGACTTGGGTCAGACCAAGTTTTGCTTGGGCCTATAGGTTGAGCATCTCCCTAACGAGATATTAGTACACCAGTCGACCTATACTAGAAAGGTCCTTGAGAGATTTGACATATCAAAGGCTCATCCTTTGAAGACATCCATAGTTATGAGATCCCTTGATCGGGACAAATACCCATTCCATCCTAGGAGTGAGACTGAGGAAGTGTTGGGACCGAAAATCTCATACTTAAGCGCCATAGGAGCACTGATGTACCTTGCGAACTGCACCAGGTCTAATATTGCGTTCGCGGTAAATCTGCTAGCAAGATACAATGCGTCTCCTACTAGGAGACATTGAGTTGGCGTTAAGACAGTACTCAGATACCTCTAGGGTATGCAAGATCTTGGCCTCTTCTTTTCAAGGCAACAAGACTTAACCATGGTGGACTATGCAGATGTAGGATATATGTCTGATCCCCATAATGCTCGTTCTCAAACTGGTTTTGTATTTCTTTGTAGTGGTACAGCCATTTCGTGGCGGTCTAGTAAACAGACTGTGGTAGCAACGTCTACAAACCACTCAGAGATCATTACACTATATGAAGCCGCACGAGAGTATGCATGGCTTAGAAGGATGACTCACCATATTGAGCGATCATGTGGTTTGAGTATCTCCGATACCCCCACCATTATCTATGAGGATAATGCAGCATGTGTCGCATAGATGCAGCTAGCTATATCAAGAACAATATGACGAAGCATATTACTCCAAAATTCTTTTATCCTCATAAGCTTCAGAAGCAAAGGGAAGTGAAGATCATATAGTCTAAGTCGTATGACAACTTGACAGATTTGTTCACTAAGTCTCTCCCAGCTTGTACTTTTGGGATGAGAAGACTTAGAGACTTGCAGGGTTCAGGGGGAGTGGAACCCCTAAACACAACCTAGTCAGTGGATCGACGAGTCCACAACGTTGTACTCTTTTTTTCTTAGTTGAGTGGAGCTTGTGATCCTTACAAAGGTTTTTAACGAGGCAACGGTTTGTGGCACATAGTGACAACTATGTACTCTCTCTCCTAGCTTTTTTTCCCACTGGGTTTTGGTAGGAGTTTTGACGAGGTATGAATTGGTCGCATATAGGTCCAAAGGGAAGTGTTACGAATCTTTATCTCTTTAGGAGATAAAATTCTTTCTTGTGGACCAATCTGAATTAGTTAGAGAGAAATTTATGGTTTTTATCTTTAGCCTTCTTTACCTATAAATAGAGGGACAAGGGTGTCTTCATGGTACACATTGATCATTGATTAATAAAGAGAGAACAACACCTCTATATCTGTGTCTTCTGTGTTTATTGTCTTCTTCTGTGGTGTGATTGTGCGGGAAGGGATACGGTCTTCTACATCTTCTCGACGTCTTATCTGCTGTGGGAGGAAAGGGAGCAGATGTGGACGATCCATCAACGTAGCCATTCTACAACATGTATTAATATTAAGATGGAGTTTTGTAAACGGTCAACCAAGAAGGAAAGAAAGGCAAGTGTAAGATGGGCTACGGCTCGTGGTTGTCTATTGCGACCTAGGTGCTAGAACGGCTACGGCAACAGACCTGTCGCTCGCCAGAGCGCTGCCTCTTCTGCAGCCGTCCTCGTCACCTCGCTCCACGACCGTTGCTCACGATTGAACAACTGATTGTTTCTCTCTTTCCATATTGTCCATGCAGCGAGGGCTATCACTGTGTCGAAGCTTCGTCGCCATCTCGAGAGCAAAGCTAGGCCCATGAGATCCCTAAGCCACCGAATTGCTTTGGTGCACAGACTTTCGACGAATTTTTACTGTTACTAATTTAATTTTTTTTTAATTTACAAAACTAATTTTTGATTTGGATCATTTGCAAAACTAACCTCTTGCCGCCCTGGGCCACGGCGGTATTTAAAAACCGCCGTGGCCCAGGGCGGCGAATGGCATCCCGTCACCCGGGGCTAACGGCCCCAGCGGCCGTTAGCCACGGGGAGGCCACGTGGATTCGCCGCCCTGGGGGACGGCGGCGGGCATTCGCCGCCGTCCCCCAGGGCGGCGAATGCATAGGACCGTCCGCACAGCAATCGGACGGTCCGAATCTAGGGGGCCGCCTGCAAATTTTTTTTCTTTTTTTTTCATATTTTTTTCTCAACTAGCAACACGAGAATAGCAAAATCTCGTGAAGGTGCAGCTTAAACCGATGTAAGATGTGGCCTGTAGAAAATTATGAGTGTGCTTTAAAAACCGTGCTGAAACTTCGGACCTCAAAAACTCAATCTTCCAGGCCGAATTTCGCAAAATTGTTTTAGACAAACCCGACAAAGTCGGGGGGAAGCGGATGTAAAATTTTCTGTAGATGTCCGTAGAGTACTTATTTGCCCGATTCCGAGACCGTATGCGAAAGTTATGACTGTTTTAAGGTAGTTAGCGCGCGTTACAATAATTTGCCGTGGATTCGGACCGTCCGATCGCTGTGCGGACGGTCCTATGGATTCGCCGCCCTCCCCCAGGGCGGCGAATCCACGTGGCCTCCCTGTGGCTAACGGCCGCCGCCGTTAGCCCCGGGTGACGGGATGCCATTCGCCGCCCTAGGCCACGGCGGTTTTTAAATACCGCCGTGGCCCAGGGCGGCAAGAGGTTAGTTTTGCAAATGATCCAAATCAAAAATTAGTTTTATAAATTAAAAAAAAATTAAATAAGTAACAGTAAAAATTCGAATTTCGACCAGGCTAGACGGCAGTGACCACCGCAGTCCTTTCCAAAGGAAGCCTCGCCAGATTTTGTCAATCCCTTTGATGGCCCACTTGAGCGGATCGATGGCTATCAACATGTGGATCGGGATGGAGCTCAGGACCAATTTGACTAAGGCGAGTCTGCCGGCATGAGCCAATTGCTCAGCCTTCCAGGATGGCAGTCAAATGGCCACCTTGTCGATTAGTGGTTGCATATCAGTCTTTGTCAGCTTGCCGGTTGATAGCGGGAGCCCGAGGTACTTACACAGGAAGCTGGTGACTGGGCATGGCAGCGAGGCCGTAATGCATGCTCTATCAGCTCCTTGGCAGCTGATGGGGATCACCAAGAATCTGCTATAGTTGATTCTTAAGCCAGATGCCTCCCCAAACATGTCAAGGATCTCTTGGCTCACTTGCAACTCAATTTCCACCTGCCGTAGAAAAAGCACCACGTCATCTACGTATAGAGAGATGCGGTGGGTGAACGGCAGGGGTTGGAGCAAGCCGGTCGCTTCGGCCTTCAAAAGCATGGAGTTGAGCACATCCATGACGATGACGAAGATCATCTGGGAGAGGGGGTCCCCTTGGCGAACTTGGCGGGCATGCCAGATGCACTGTCCGGGACACCCATTGAGCAACACTTTGGTACTGGTCGTGCGGACGAGAATGGCAATCCAGGATCTCCATCGGCAACCGAATCCTTTGTGGCAGAGCATCTCTAGGATGAACGCCGTGTTAGTTTTGTCGGAGCTGGAGCCATCCATGCGATGAAGTTGTGAGAGCGCCACCAGGACGTCCTCCTAAATGATCTCCCAGCAGAGTTTGTAGAACACGCCATTGAACCCATCGGGTCCAGGTGCTCTGTTGTTTGGGGTAACTTTGATCGCCTCCCAAACCTCCTCCTCGGAGAACGGGTCGTTCAAACTCGATCATGGGGCTCCGGAGTTGGTTGAAGAAGGTGAGGTGAAGCGAATGTGACTGGTGTGCAACCGTTCCCAGGATTTCGATGCAGAAATCTTTGACGACGTTCTCCTTCTACACATGCGAGGAGCCGATTTCTCCGCCAATTGAGAGATGCTGGATGAAGTTTTTCCTCCGGCGATAAGCAGCCTGTTGGTGAAAGAATCTCGTATTGGAATCCTCTTCCTGGAGCCAGATGATCCGCGACCATTGCCTCGACCGAGGCCAGGGCTAGAACTCTCTGCTTCGGCGCCCTCGTTCCTGCTGCCTCAGGGCCCAATGAGATCCTTTGCCATGGCGAGCTGGAGTTTGATGTTGCCAAAATTCTTATCGCTCCAGTTCTGCAAAGCTTTGGCTGTTGCCCTTGCATCATCATTGTCGCAGAGCAATCTAATCAATCAATGTTGGTGCACCATGCATCACGCATAGTATATCAATATGTCATCACAGTTAGGGCCTATCATTCAGTCAGGAGGATCCCGACGGATGCCGGCAAGCCAATCGAAGCTTATTAGTACAAGAAAAAAAAAAGTCTACTTCATCCTTAGAATTGGTCTACTTAACCCCTTAAATTATAAAATCAGGTATACCCCTAAAGTATGAAAATCAGTTTAAATAATTCTCTATGGTAGTTTTATAGCTGGTTTTGCCACGTAGATAATGATATGGCAGCGGTATTGCTTACATGGCATTAAGATTAGTCCATTAAAACCAAATTAATCCAATCATTTCTTTTCACTTATTGATTGACAAGCCTAAAAATTACATACTAACACTAATGTACACTGTTCTTCAACCATTGCGCATGTTAAATACTTAATTGATTCTATCACCATGTCACCGTCCCCTTTATAGTCCATATGACAAAAACCACCGTCAGATTATCATCTACCTTTTAAAACCCCTTACAGAACTACTCTAAGGAGTTATTTAAGTCGGTTTTCATACTTCAGACGATAGAATTTCTGATTCTATAATTCAGAGAGCTAAGTAGACTACCCCAATACTTTAGATGATAAATAGACTTTTTCCTTAGTACAACTCTGCCACTGGATGCTGCTTTGCCTCCCTTTCAGCTATTCCTTCTTTTCTTTTTCTTAAGCAATTCAGCTTCTCCATTCGTTAGTTGAGTCTCAGAATGAGAGGGAAATATGCATGTAAATGATGCTAGCGACAATTCAGTTTGTGGTTGGACCATCCAAGACAAATCAACAGATTCAGTAACATATGTTCAGTATACTGGCAAGCCAACATTGTACTTCTGCCTTCCTAGATTATTGTCCACAAGATGAAACCAGGTATGTCGATCAACCTCTCTATTCTACGAAAAATATTCTACTATCCTGCTGCCAACATCTTCGTATTTCTAGTTCGTTGATTACTAGATGCACAGAATGGGTACTAGTAGTAGTTCACATGAAATCTTCTAGTTTAATCAGGCAGTGCATGATGATGAACTTACCAATATTTCTGGGACCTAACATTGCAAATAGTGGCCTACATGTGTCGTACCACATCTCTCTATGCCTGACTTTGCGCGCCAAATGTCATACCCGGATTATTAATATCACCATCTGCTCGCTCTCTAATTAGCCTTGCACATGCATCCCTTTACCAAGAACCTAAAATGGAAATCATTTGATTACTTCTCCAATTATTGGGGGCTGACATGTGTCAGTTAACATATTTCAATCAGCTCCAGGGTTTAGTCAAAAGGAACCACCAGTTACTAGCCATATCAGGGATTATTGCAAGGTTTCTTCTTATGCATAGCATTGTTGTGAATGATTTATGCCGAAATTTTCTGCATGCTTGCATGTAAAAAACACAGTTTCAAGTACATGCATTTATCAACAGGAAACGTTAATTTTTCCCAAACTGAAATTTCAAACCAGGTAGGGGCTGGATTATGGATCAGTGAATGATGAATTGTCCATATCCAGCCTTTAGAACAGTGTTCTGCACTCCTGCTCCTGCAATGTACTAGTAGCAGGCCAGCAGAGCAATTACTGTATGATTGCTAGAAAACAGTTTGCCACTCATTCAATCTGTTGAACAGCAGCAGCTACCAACTATGAAGCCCTGGACATGAGGCATCAGTTGAAATGACTTTAGATGTCAATAAACAAGTCGAAGAAACATGCTACACTTCTGGGTTCTGACGATGGTATCTTTACAGAGAGAGAAACAGATTACGCTGTCTCTCGTTTTGCAACACCTAGCTGCTTGTACTACTCTGTTACTTTTACTGGTAAGCTGCATGGCCAAAGAAAAAAAATGTACTACTAATTACTGTTAGTTTAGTGGGTCTCATGACAGCCATAACCTAATGTAAGATGGGTCATGTCGTGTCATGGCCAGTATCCATATGTTTGTGCTGAATGAACAAGGCCTGTACACAGGCATGTGCCTGAATAGCGAGCACTAATAAAGATCAAGTTTACAAATGCACCTTTTTTTTCAGTTCAGCCATGCATCTCTCTGCATGAGGCTGGGAGATGTATCATGCATGATTCATGCGCTGGACTGGAGAACGTGCGTAGTGAGGCTGTCAAGCGTCAGCGTGTCTAATGGATTATCTGTTTATGGATGGCAAGCGATAGAGTTGAGTTGAGCCTCTGCTGGCTAATCCACATGGCCGGCCCTCTGCATTGTCGAAACGATAATTAATCAGATCTTGTTTGTTTAGCTTGTTCTGTGATCCTGGCATCTGGATAAGACCTCATGGAGCAGATTAATTAATTAATTAGAATCTCTGTCCAGTTGAGCTGATTAGATTACTCGATCGGAGCTAGGACATATTACATTACATTACATTAGTAGAGGTATGGAAAGTAGTAGCATGCAGTAAAATTGAGAGGTGTATCATATCAGTGTATGGCATGGCAGGCTAAGATTCTGTAGAATTAAGCTTGTGAAGTGAAACAGTCTGGCTCCTCAAGTCTGAAGCTCTGAAACATGTGTAAATGCCCGTAGGTACAGCGTTCACCTGGCGTGGCATCGCTGGCATCCACAAAGCTTCACAAGAGGAGGAGGTTTTCTTCCACCTTGCAACTCATGCAGCAGCTTAGGCTCAGAGCATCAGCAGCCTGCTGCCTGAAGACCTGAACCTGCACTGCAGCTCTCGCCAGGCAGCAGTGGACAGTGGATGGAGCCATGCATGCAATGCATGTAGCCTTATTACTCATCTGCAGTTTGATAATCGATATGCTATAGTATATCCATGCATGCGTCTTCTTCTCTTGCTTTGCTTGGTCAGGTTAAAGGCAAGCCGCTGCTGTGTTTTTCCCCTGTCGCTGTTTAATTGATTTTCAGGTGCCAAACCGTGCACCGGCACTGATCATCTATCAACAACAATCAAACGTCGCACGTGTCCTTGTTCATGCGTCGGCGCTCATGCTTATCTTGTGATGGGTTAATTACTAGTTAATAGCATACTCAGGAAGCTGCCTAAGCAAACAAGGAACCTATGGAGGAGTAATTAACCAGGATTTCAGCTCAACCGTGCCTGAATTGAACATAATTAAAGAAAGCAGAATCATTTCAACATGCATGGTAGTTGCTGGCTGTGTGTGGACCAGGCTTTGCTAGCTCTAGCTAGTTATGAGGAGTATTATTTCACTCTCACTAATTAAAGAGGAACTCTGTTATTAAATCATATTTGACCTCGCAGAAGTCCTCTGCAGCCGCCAATGATGAAATTAGTGAACAAATCCTATCTTAACTCTATGCAAACACTAACTCGTAATGAAGAGATGGAGAAGAAAAAGAGGAAGCTAGGAAGGTAGCAACCGAGAAACTTTTTTAATCTCTTTTTGTTTTTTATATATCATCTAAATAATCATAAAAAATATTTTTTGACAAGATAGGCTAATATGAAAAGTATCACTTCATAAATATACAAGTTTAAATTTGATATCTATAATTTATAAAAATAAGAAATATGACTGTGAATATACACATACTAATTAGAGTTTAATTTGCTCCTTTTTGTTAGAACGAATTTCAACTTATATATTTGTGGAGTGTTATATCACATATTAATCTATCTTATATTTTTTTAAGAAAAAACAAAATCTATAATTATTTGGATAACATGCATGAGATGAGGGGGTATCTTCTGATGGGATTAGAATCTTTTTCGCTAGCTATTAGCTAGAGAAGAAGATGGTGGAATGATGGTTCCATTTTGGAAGCAGGTGGTGGCTTAGCTTAATTATAGTATATGATTGTGCTAGTTTGGAACAAAAATGTGGATGCATGCATGCCTACATGTACATACAGATACAGAGGTGGTGGTACTCCTCCATCCAAGTGACCTAGCTAGCTGTAGCTTCCTCCCTTCCTCTGCCATGGCCATGCTTTGCTCATCAGATGAGACCTAGGCCCCTCCCCCTCCAGCGAATGCCTAATCATGGATGGCCATTGTCGTGCTGGATCGATCACCAAACACCTACCTAGCTTACAACAAGCCGCATGTGCCAACACTGGCAAGTATTTATGTTTTAGCCTTTTTTTTTTCATTACATAGAAGAAAATATATGTGCACATGGTCACCAATATGCTCTTTTTAACGAGACAAACGACAAGTCTTTTAATCTCGTCAAATTTCTATTGAAAGAGCATCCGTTATTCGTAAGTGGAATGTATTTGTTGGACATATGGCCCTAGTAGTCTCATGTTGTATATATGGAGCAGATTGGCCACTTCATTGATCCAATCCCAAGAATGCCTAGTGTGACGCATGCAAAGGCAGGATAAATAAAAAAAAAACAGAGAGTGATTAGAGTAGGGAAATCACAAGGGTGATTAGGCAGGCTAATCGCGGTGCTAATCCTGTTCCCTTTAAATTTGAGTCGTTCGCCTGCATCACCCACTCTCTCCCCCACCTCTACTCCTCTACAAACAAACTCCTCGCTGTCCTCTCTCTCGCCCACCTAAACAAGCTACGCAATGGCGTCCTCGTCGAGCTCCACGGCGGCACACGAGCGGGACCGCAGCCGTAAGGTCGATCCGGCAGCCTCGCCGGCGGCCAGGTGGCGGACGCGGCGGGAGCAGGACAGCTACTCCTCCAAGCTGCTCGACGCTCTGCGCCTGGTCCGCGCTGGGGGCAGCGGCCGCGAGGTGCGCGACGCGGCCGACCGCACCCTCGCCATGGCCGCGCGCGGGCGGTCGCGGTGGAGCCGCGCCATCCTCGCCGCCTCCCGCGCGCGCGCCTGCCGCCGCCGCGTGCGCCTCGGCGCGCCCGCGACGCCCCCGCCCAGGGCAGCAGCGCTGCCGCGTTCGGCGGCGGGGCACGCGAGCGCGCGGCCGCCCCTGGGGAGCAAGGCGAGGGTGCTGGGGCGGCTGGTGCCCGGGTGCCGGAAGCTGGCGTTCCCGGCGCTACTGGCCGAGGCGTCGGACTACATTGCGGCGCTGGAGATGCAGGTGCGCGCCATGGCTGCGCTCGCGCAGGCGCTCCAGTCCGTGGCACCCGCGCCGCCGCCGCCGCCGCCGGCGTCGTCGTGATCTGATGTCACTCCATATACCATATCCAGTTCCAAGGAAGGAAGGAAGGATTGGACCGTACGTGTCTGTACATGACTTGTTTTTTGTTAGTGAATTGATGGTGAAAATCACCATAACCAGTGGTGGTTAACCAACCCAAGGAACCAACGCGTGCTTGCTCTGCAGTAGTGTTTCTTGTTTTAATTTGGTCAGGATTAATTTTTTGTTTAGAGGTTATCTCGTGCCGTCTGCAGTAAAAGCTAGCACGAGATTTTTCATACGCTTTTTAGAGTATGTAGTACGTTCTCTCTCGCATCGCAGTCATGCATGGTCAGACTGGTTGAGAAATGCTTTCCTTGTTCTGACAAATGAGTGTTCTTTTTTTTGAAAAAAAATGAATGAGATTATTCATGAGCAGCATCAGCAATGTGTGTGTTTTTTAATTAATTATTACTCCATCTGTCTTATATTATAGTCAAACTTTAAGTTTATAAAAAAAATATAGTAATATTTTTGATATAAGAAAAATATACTATAAAGATATATTTAGTTTTGGATTTAATGTTGTTATAAATGTTAGTATATTTTTCTATAAATTTAGTTAAATTTAGAATAGTTTGACTTTAAATAAAGTTAAAATAACTTATAATAGCAGTTGCTTTGGAGAAGGGGATGACGCCGTAATACAGCGGGGCGGAGGCATGTGGGGGAGGATTGAACGGCACGTGGCTCATCAGAACGTGGGGCCCAGCGAGCAGCCACACCCTGCGTTACACGACGGCGGAGGCAGCAGCACATCACATGGCGCCGGGCCTGCATGTCGCGCAGGAAGGGCCCCACCCGCCAGTGGCCCATATTACGTACGGACGCTAGGGATATCATGTTTTGGCGCCTTCCCGTCTGGGTTGCATTGCCTTTGGACGCATCGCATCGCACGGTCGAGAAGAGATCTATCTGTGCTGACGTGTGGCGCACCAAAGAATGCTGTCGTCTAGTAGCCTTTGGCACGAGATGGATCGGTCCACGTCCGCATGCGTGCGCACGTGTCATGTCCGCCTCACGCACGCAACTAAATAAGAGTGTCATTAGCTCATGCTAATCACACCCACTGAGTGCAATGCGTAGGCTGTTAGGCTACTCCTTCCTTGTTATTTTAGGTTAGACAAACGTCTTATCATTAATTTTTATAAATTTAATAGTTTAACATCGTAAGATTTATATTTTTAGATTTACTATAAAGAATATTTTTATATAATATATAAATTACATGTTGTTAAACTACACAAATATCTAAAAATTAATGTTCAAAGATATAAATATTTGACTTAAAATAAATCTATGTTTAATTTAGAACAAATTTAGAATGACAGGTATTTTCGTTGCACTTCACTTCACATGCCAACCGTATCCGTATATTCATACGATCGATAGTCCGTACCCAACAGTATTTTACTGAACTGATTAATCAACGCGCCAACAGCTTGCTCTGACACAAAAATAAACCACGAGCGACAATCCCTGACTCCACATTCTTAAAACTGGTTTACCACTACTACAAGTTAGTACTACAAATGAATGCAGGAGATGTATTCTGCTTACATCATCTCACAGCCACAAATGATGCTAATGAAAACTAACCATCCCTTCAGGTTTCACACCTGGCATGAAAAATCAACTGTACATCCACCATTCGATGACCTGCACTGCACTCACAATTATCAGTACAAAAGCAACTCACACTTCACTTGGATGTTCAGTGAACAATATCCTCGACAGTTTACATGCCACTGCTGGCCGCACGCTACCCATATGTGCACTTGCGCAGCCTTCAGACGAGCAGCCGGTAACTTCAGTTTTCATGAGCTTAGTACATACTCTGCAAGCTCAAAGGGAGCAGACTCTGATCTCCAGATCAGCTCTGACAGTGTGGGAGGTGTAACAGAGAGCAGAAATAACCCCAATTCAGGATATACGACGATGGATGAGACGTTGGGCAAGACCCATTGGTCGCAGAACAAGTCCCAGGTGATGATGATCCACACAAGTCTTAGCCAGCTGCGCCACTGTAGTCAGTCGAAGCCTGGTAGCCCAGCATATATTGAGGAATGTATGGAGAGTACACAGAGTGGCTGTACATGCTCTTCGGAAGCTGTGACGACCTAACGATGGACATGGTCAGCTTTGAATGCGTACATTTCACCTTGCCATATACATCATTGATGACATCCTTCACGAATTCTTCTCCCAGTGAACTAACATCAACATGGGTGCTTGTTTTATAGATGAGGCCCCAGTGGCATACGATGTTTGGCTCGATGACTGTATGATCAACTTCCTCTGTGGAATCTGGGTCACACTCAACACCAACACTCTCCAGCTGCAGAACAAAAGGGAAGTTAACATGGCATGTAAATTCGTGTTCAATATTCCTGATGATAAAGACTACTTAACGAACAACAATTGAGGAACAGAAGTGTGAAGAAAAAAGAAACATGACAAGTGCCAGGAAAGAACCTTGAGAATAAGGTTACGGAAGCGGGACTTCACCCATCCAGCCCAATCACGTAGCTCTTCAGACGTTGGGGCACATAGAGCAATTCGAAGGAATTCTTCGTATTTTGTAGCATATGGAAAGGGCGCAAAAAGCCAGACCCACTCAAAATCATTCCTCCATACCTCCTACATTCGAGATATAGAAAGTAAGAAACTGTGACAGGATCAAATAACATCCAAGTGGTCAATCACTGACATATTAGCCTAGTAATAATGCAGAGGAGAACAATCACTACTGCTAGTGAAAACTGGACAGAAAGATTTGGATCCAAATCTAGAATCATTCTAGGACAGATGAGGACGAAAGAAAACATAAAAAATCATTCCTATTCTTTAACAATGAGCTATCCCTATCAAGAATACGAGAAAAAGTCGACGCTCCTTGAGTTAATGAAAAGAGAATAAGGAAAATAGAGATAGGTTCGATGTGTCTAGGTAGCACAGACTGAATGGCTAATATAGCAAGGCATGAGAGTATGTAAGCATAGAGGAATGCATCAATTGTGCTTCGACAAAGAAATGCAGAACAGGAATAAGCACATTGTTAAAACTGGCATGCACGAACAGATCAGGTGTATGGCACAGGAACATTGGAATGTGTTATGTTACATAAGCAAGTTGACAATTCCTAATTGTGCATCACAGTCGTCACCCAACACTAAAAATCTCCTATTGTTCAAGCAACGAGAGAAGCATAACTGGATCTAAACTGACCTTGGTCAAAGCATAACCACGCATAAGCTCTTCTCTAATTTTCCTGAAGGTGCCTTTTGTCATATTGGATGCACAAAACTCTGGTGGAGTACAAGGCATCAATATGGGCATGAAAGACCCATCTGAACGTTGGCAATTAGTTGGCTGACCATGCAAGCTTACTGGAATTTGCCAAGACCAGTGAGCAAATATATCAAAGAACATGGTGAGCAGACCATTGACGGTGCCATATGGATATCTCTGACAAACATAAGCTGCAAGAATCGCTAAATGAATCCCAGCAAAGAAGCCAAGCAACTGAAAAAATGTCATCAGAGGCGAAAATGCCACAGTTAGACCAAAAAAGAATATATGAAGGTCATAAAGCTGAACAGCAACCATCAAAGCATGTCAAACCACATACATGACAATGAATTCCTCGCCTCTTAGCCCATAGTTTGATGCATCGCAACAGAATTTGAAACTTCTGCATCACAATTTCCAATAGATAAAATGTTAAAACAGAACCTGAAAAAGAGACAAAATTTTGAAGTGTTCTTTGGAAAAAAATGAACAAATCTGCATAGTCACATATCAGTCTAACTGTCTAAGACAAGAATAAGTACATGGAAGGTACCCTGGAAAAAATGGAAAAACTGAAAAGCATATCTGAACGTGACTTAGTGTTGCAAACGAGAACATAAAAGGCTGATGGTAAGCTAAATTAGATTAGTCATTGACCTCTGCGTTTGGTACTAACTGGACAATTTGTTCGTTAACACGAACCCCAGACAGACTTCTCCAGCTCCGTGAATCAAGTTTCCGGAGCAAATGAGGATTAGATGTATTTATAGTCTGCAGGAGAAATCAAATCAATGAAATTCAGATTGATTATCAAGTACAATAACTTGGTACCCTTCTAACTACATGTTGATTACTTAGAAGGAGCATAAACTTGCCTCTGATGCATCGATAACTGGAAGCTGAGCATATGTAAAATCAACTGAAATCCCGCTGAATCTAAGTCGCATCAATGGAACCTTAGCACTTTCGACAGTCTGCAGTTCTGATACTTCTGGCCTGTCCTCAAGAATTTGTCTCAGAACAACGAAAAAATGGTACTGCAAAATCAACACATGTTAAACATCCTTCCATGATCTCAGGTTGAAAGAGAAACTTAAAACAAGAACCAACACCCACCTGCAGTGTTGCAATACAAGGACCAATACATAGTGCATCAATGTCAGATTCAGGTCCATGAGCCTTTAGAAACAGAAAATTGTTAGCCAAATCATCTCAATGAAGTCAAAGCCACGCAGAATTGTGACATTTCATATTCTACAAGAAGTTGCATTTTGCCTACAGGATTCAATTTGTAAACATACACGTCATAAATGTACGATGTAATTAAACATGGTATATATACACATGGAAAAAAACAGCCTTGGCAAGAAAGGTTTACTCGAAGATTTAATTTAGATTACTGTTTAGGTCAACTTGAGATATATGTTATTAACACTCAGGACTTGAAAAAGAAGATTAAACACAAAATTGACTGCATAGTGCTCATATTTTCGCAAGGTTATAAGACGAGCATTTTTACAAAGCAACTACTATCTGATCTCAACCAGTTTCCTTGTGTCATCTTGCCAAATGCTTCTATGGTCTCCCCTTAAAATGAATAGAGACAACTTTTAATGCACATTGAGTGCCTAATTTGCAACCACCTGATGTTCCATTGCCAACAAGAGTTCTCTTAAAACATGTGCAAGTTGGTTTCTAGATGGTTTCTAGATGAGCAAAGGGCGCAACTCAGACCTTGTCATGGATATATGTTTTGCAATCATAAAAGACAACAAGATTACAATATAAGGTATGACCAAGACATGTGAGAAGGTAGGGCCTGTTTGGCAGGTTCCAACTCCTAAATCTAACTCCTAGAGTGGAGTCTAGAGTGGAGCTGTGGAGCGGCTTGAACCCCACTCCACCCATCTAGTTCATTTTTCAGATCACTCCAGCCCACTCCGCTCTCTTTTTGGGTGGAGCTGAAACCGTTTGGTTGGGCTCCTGCTCCAGGAAAGGTGGAGCTGGAGCTGGAGCCCTGCCAAACAGGCCGTAGTACACTTTATAGTGCTACACACACCAGACACCACACAGTTAACAATGCAGCAAAGTTGGTCTGTCATAGATTCCTCAGAACACCCTGTATTATCCCAGTAATAACTAACGACTTAAACCGCCTCTCGGTGGAATACAGTTCGGCTTGATTGCTAATGTGTGTGATCGTGTGGATCATTTAATCCAGACAACACACAGAAACAAGTATACTAATCTGCAACACCATGGGCTGGTAACATACCACACAACTCCATGCAACAAACAATGCGAGAAAATCATTCATATTGACAAGCGTTGTGTGTTAGTTGCTTACCCCTAACGTGTAAGATCCATAGGTCAAGACCGTGGCCGTGGCTCGCCTTGGGGGCACCCTCTGCTCGTACGCCACCACCTTGGCCCAGTCCATGACAATCTGCGAAAGCCGCGAAAACACCACACAGACGAGAAATTCGATCGCGTCGCACACCGCAATATTGAACCTTTAGTGCAAAATCCCGAGTCCAATTACCTTCTTCAGCTTGCGGATGACCTGCTCCCTCTTCCTGTCCGCCTCCGGCGACGGGATGGCCCCCTCATCCTTCAAAAACTAGAATCCAACAAGCGTGCATGGTAAGGCGCAAGCGATTTTGTCAAAATTGGTAGGAAAACATGCAACGGAAGCAGGAGCAATATGTATCGAAGTAATTAACCTGGAGGAGGGAAGCACTCCGGCGGGAGTCCATTTCGGCGACGAAGGCGGGGTGAAGGCGCAGGACGATCGGGCCCATGGGAGGAGGCGGCGGAGGGGGGAGAAGACGGTGGGCCGAGGGCAAGGGAGGAGGAGGCGGGGGCGGAAGGAGTAAGAAGGGCAGAGTTGGGGGATAGCGCGAGGCGGCGGCAGCGTCGGTGGCCCTTACCAGAGCCATTGGCGATGAGGGCCAGAGAGGAGCAGAGGGTGTGGGAGGAGAGAAGGTGGTCGCCGGTGATGTCCGCGGCGGAGGAGAAGGTTTCCTTAATTGCGGGGTTTTTGATGGGGGGAGAGAAGCAGAAAGAGAGAGAGAGAGACGCGGTGGTTGGGATTGTGTAGGGACACGGTGTATGCGTGGGTGGGGCCGCGTGGCAGGCGAATGCGAGGCGTTGGTTTTGGCTTTGTAGGACAGGCCTTCCAGAAGCTTCCGTGAGCAGCCAGGAGACATACAAGTAGGAGCATCATTTTTACGCTGAACCTAAGAGCAAATTCAACAGTCTCTTCATCTAGCTTTTTAAGTTAAATTTTTGTCAATATAAAAAAAATACCTTTCAACAAATTGGCCAACAGGCTGGCTAAGATATTCGATTGGTCAAACACGCCCCCATGCTGACCAAACTTGGCCAGCCTACTCCACTAGTCATTTGTGTGTCCCACCACCATCTTGTCTCTCTTCTTCTCGCCGCAGCCTCTAGAGGCAAGGAGAAGTGGGAGCGTACGGCGGCGGCGGCCAAGCGGAGCTCGGTGGTCACTAGGTTCGGGCTGGCCACATTCGTGACACCAGACTCGACCGTGAGGGTATGGGTGGGGTGAGTGGGAAGAGAAGATGTGGGATGGGAGGAGGAAGAAGTAAAAAGAGACTGACACGTTGGATCCACTGTTAGATTAAAGAGTATAATAGAGATGCTGTTAGAGTTAAAGACAAATATGATTCTCCAATTTTTTAAGCTAGCCGGCCAAATGGGCATTTTCAGAGATAAAAATAGCTACTATGCTAGAAATGCTCTAAGCAACCTATATACTGTCTAGCCACCGTTTGAATAAGTTTATGGTTTAAATTTATTTACTCTTTTTTCATAAGCATGTTTTCCGAACTGATAAACAGTGCGTTTTTAAAAATACTTTAATTTAAAAGTTTATTTTAGAAAATTAGGTAAATCATTTTTAAGTTTGTAATAGGTAATATTCAATTAATCATCCATTAATAATTTATCTCGTTTTGTATGTTGCTACTAAGCTGAAACCAAAACTCATTTTCTTTGACACACCTCAATTAATCATCAATTTATTATAAGTGTGACGTGCCACATTTAAAGTGTGATCAACAATTTATTTGCTACAAATGCAATAAATTTTTTTGGTTTCGATATTAAGTGTATGACCGTATAGGACTGATATAGACTAATAAAGTGTGAACCAAACAGCAATCAACCAAACACTATGACTCGGCGTGTTTAGTAGGAGTATTTGGCATAGCAATCTGTGGCAAGAAGTCAACAACCCAAACAAGCACTCCGATGCTTTTACTAAAAGCCGTTCATGAGGAACTTGTTGAGTAGTACTCCTACTTAGAGCAACCACAATCAAACTCTCAAATTTAACTCTCTATTATTAGTTAGAATAGGGGCTCTCTCATTTATATTCAACCTCCTATTTCACTGCACATTCCAACCGACCCCTTATATTTTTAGGTGGGACTCACTGGTCAGTGGCCCACTCCATTTCTTTTCTTCCTTTCTCTCCTCTCTCTCTCACTTTCCTCTTCTCTATCTTCTCTGTTCCCTCGCCACAGAGATCGGGGGGAAGAGGAAGGGGGCGGCGGAGCCGACGCAGCCAGGAGAACGAGGCCGACGTAGCCGGCGGCCGGGGGGAAGAGGAAGGCGGCGGCGGGGCCGACGCAGCCCGGAGACGCCGGGGGAAAGAGGAAGGGGGCGGCGGGGCCGACGACCGACGCGGCTCGGGGCGGCGGGGGCAGCAGGGGAGCCGACGAAGGGGGCGGTGGGGCCGACGGCTCGGGGCGGCGGCCGACGCAGGCAGGAGGGGGTCGGGAGAGGCGCGGGGAGGAAATGAGGGCCTCCTACATCTGGGGGGTTTGGCTCCCCCGGATGAGGGCCCCCTCCAGGTAAGAGTTTGGATAGGATTTCAGTTAGAGACAAATTTTAGTCCACAAACCCTCAAATTTGATATAAGGGCTAGAATAGAGACTCCATTGAAGTTGCTCTTACAAGTCATTGATTTGACGATACTTATTTTATGTTCTACTAAACTTTTTTAACTTAACCATAACATGTGTGAAAATAAGACCTTTTGAGTTAAAAATATAAATCTAGTAACTATATACAGGACCAAATAGAAGGAATATACAGAGTACATGTAAAGATACAAACCTGTACTCTAGTAAATTCTACAAGTTTTCTGAGAAAAATTTAGTCGAATACTAATAAGTTGGACCAACATTGTACTGCTCATATGAGCCAACCTAGGAAACTATATATCGTTTTAACCTGTAGATCTACCTAGATATCATATTTGATATCTATATATAACTGGTTTGGTATATAGGTATTATACTTATACCGTTTTAATGATATACCTTTTTTGGTGTTAAAAAAAATGCTTGGAAGGCAATTATGCTGACTGTTGGACTACAAACACTTTCTGCTCTCTTTGATCAACGGCTCCGATTTGTTAGTGGGAGTCATCAACAACACGTTGCGACTTCCGTTCCAACCGCACCAGCCCACTCCCGACTCCCGACTCGGGACTCGACCCAGCCTCTCCTCTCTCCGCCCGCCGGCGCGATGCCGCGAGCCCCACGGCGGCCGTCCGAGGAGGCGCGCCTCGCCGCCTACAAGCCTGGCGTCGACGTCGCCCGCTCGCGCCGCCGCCGCGAGGACCGCCTCCTCGCCGTCCGCCGCACCAACCGCGACGCCGGCCTCTTCAAGCGCCGCCGCGACGAGCCCACTCCCATCCCGGCCGCGAGGGCCGCGGCCCCCTCTCAAGCTGATGTGCCCGACGAAACTACCTCCCAGCCTTCCTCCGGGCCCTCTTCGCCTCCGTCCTCCCCTCCCGCCGAAGGCGTTCCCCCGACTACCACTGACTCAGAGGTGCGTGCTTAATTAGGGTTTTCATTCTATCTATGAGCAATTTGACTGTTCTCGCTTCTGATACAAATAAAATCTAGTCAAGTCTCCTTTTATGCAAAAACTATAACTTCCCACCGTATAATTTGAGTTCTGGTGATGGCTTACAGTTCTTGCGCGCAAATTGACTAACTTGTATTTGAAGCCTCCGTTAACCTGCAAAAGGAAGATGCAAGAAATAATAGAAAATGAACTGTGCATTTTTACACAGAAATAGCCTCTCACTACCGTCATTGTGTGAATACACTCACTACAAGTACATAGATGCCAGCAAAGTTATACGTTGCTGCCTTTTTCAAATGTAAAGAACCCAGGTGTGTTCCTCTTAGGTTTGCAAACCGGCATTTGTACTTGAATGGTTTTACCATGAGTCATCTTCGGTTTGTGAAGTCCTCAAAAAAAAAAAAAAATCTTTGGCTCGTGACATTGCAAGGAAAATGGAATGCTTCGGTCGTTTCATGAACTTATTGTGCTGTGCTCTTCTTCTGTTTCCTTTCGAATTCCCTTATTTTGTCATTTGTATCCAGCTAGCTTGAAGGCCTATCTGAAATGGTGGAGAAGGTCTGGTCAGATGACACCACTAGTCAATTAGAAGCCACAGTCCAATTCAGGAAACTTCTTTCAGACGGTATTTGCCATGTTTAATGTGTGATGTTGCTCTTTTTGTTTGTTAATATTTCTCTTATCGTTGTTCTCTCTGTAGAGAAGAACTCAACTGTGATAAAAATCATCAGAGCAGATGTCCTGCCTAGGTTTTCTGACTTCCTCTCAAGATATGAGCATCCTCAGCTCCAAGTATGTTTAGTCTCTCTTTCTCTCCTTCTCTCTTCCTGGATTTTCAATTTGTAAATGTTTTTATTCTGCGTGTACTCTTTTGCAGATGGAAGCGGCATGGGTTCTTACCAACATAGCTGCATCTGACTATACATTGCTAGTTGCAGAATGTGGTGCTGTTCCAAGGTTGGTTAAGCTCTTAGGATCTGCAAATGCTAATATCAGGCATCAGGTAAAGAATGATACTCTATGCTGCCTTTTTTTTTGTAATGGTTTGGTTACTGATATTGTTGGCTCTGACTTCTTATGAGTAAAGCAGGCTACCTGGGCTCTTGGAAATATAGCTGCAGAAGTGCCTACCTGCAGAGAGATCGTCCTTGACCATGGCTCTGTGACACCTTTACTGGCCCAATTTAGAGAAGACATGAAAGTTCCAGTTCTGAGGACTGCCACTTGGGCGTTGTCAAACCTTTGTTTTGGAAAATTACCAGCTGAAGTGCAAGTAGGCTGCTGAATAACTGCTGTGTGTACCTTATTAAATTGGGAAAGGAATATAATTCGATTTGTCTTGGTCGATCGTTGCAGGTGAAACCAATACTGGAAATAGTCAGCCAGCTTATTCATTCGGTCGATGAAAAGATACTGGCTGATGCATGCTGGGCTCTTTGTTATGTATGTGATGGTGTATCTGACGGAATCCAGCATGTGCTAGATGCGGGTGCCTGCCCTCAACTTGTAAATCTTTTGATGTAAGTTTCTGGGTTCTTTTTTTACTGCAGTTTTGCTTATGGAAAACTACCAAAGAGTCCTTGTTACAACACTTATTTTTTTTCATGAGTTTAGGCATGCATCGGCTAATATCCTTCTTCCTGCCATTATGGTACTCGCGAGAATATCTTCTGGACATGATGCTCAAGTGCAGGTTGTTTTCTGGTTATATTGTTTTTACCTGTTGCTGTTCTTTGTTTTACCACTATGGATTAGTAATGACGTGTAACAATTAGACTAGAAAAAATACTGTGCGAGTTCTGGAGTTGCTGGAAGTTTGCAGTAAAGCTCAGAATCTTTTTACGACCTAAAATTCATATCATGGTCACCTTGTGTGTTACTATGTCTTTTAGGATAGTATATATATGTATACTTTGTATACTTCTGTACTTGTTCTAATACTTAACTGAGAGTTTTATATTATGCTATGTTTTCCTCGTTATCTTCTGGAATTAATGTTGAACCAATGTGGCAAATTTTTGCAGGTCCTAGTAGAAAACGACATTCTTAATTATTTGGCCCGGTTGCTAGCACGAAGTTACCCAAAGAGCATCAAGAAGCAAGCTTGCCTAATTATTTCTAATATCGCCACTGGCAGCAAGGATAATATTCAGGTAGGAGAAGTATATTCTGATCTTTGTGCTTTTTCATCAATCTAAGCTCCTCTGCCACTGAAGGGATGGAACCTAGTGTAACATGTTCATGTCTGTATTTGTTGTATCATATTTGATGCCCTATATCAAGTGATTGTACTACAATATCTTGACCATAATTCTTCCAACAGGCAGCAATTGATGCAGATGTTATAAGCACCCTCATTTTCCTATTAAAGACATCTGAGAAGGATATCAAGGTGGAAGCTGCTTGGGCTATATCAAATGCTGCGTCAGGTGGTTCAAGTGATCAAATTCAGTAAGTTCTAGATCGTCTTGATACTCTTTTACATTGACGTGCACATACAATGTATTTTTTTCTGTGTTGATGGAATTGAACCTGGTGCTTTTGAATGGCTGTTCACCTATCTGGCCACAGATATTTGGTGAGCCGTGGGTGCTTGGAGCCACTCTGCAATGTTCTCACTTACCAAGATGCTGACCTAGTATATGCATGCCTGGAAGGTCTTCAAAATATACTCGAGGCAGGTGATGTGGGGAAGCAGGGGCAGGAGTCCACAGCAAACCCGTATGCACAGTTTATTCTAGAATGTGGTGGATTGGATAAACTGGAAGATCTGCAGGAAGTCGACAATGATACCATTTACAAGTTAGTCATGAAGTTGCTGGAGGGTTATTGGGACGAGGAAGTAAGTGATGATGACCCAAATTTACCAACTTCAAACGACTCTGCAGAGACCGTGGAGACAGCATCTGAAGATGCTGCTCAGCCAACAGAGTCATTGGCGACCCCAAATGAAACAGAATGACTTGTAATGTGTCATGTAAGATGTGACCATCTGGTCAGTGTCATTCCAAACCTTCACCCTGCAGAATTTATAACATTACTACATTTCTGTAGTAGTATATACTATTGAAATTTTGTGAATGGGTGAGCAGGAATTTGATCTTCAACTTTCCTTGTCCAGTGAAAAGAGTGAAGGCTTTACTGTTAAGGGCAAGATTTCCTCGCTGTAAACAGTGTCAGACTAAACAGTTGATGAAAAGACCTTGGAATGCTCATCTCTACTACCCCGAGTCCATGACCAACACAACCATATCAGGGTACTGTATATAACTGTACAATTGTCATCAGTCAGGCTAGTGGCACAATCTAGTTTTGGTTCGTGTTGCATGTATGATGACAAGTTGCCAACCTCATAGCGAGCAAGATATGATCGACTTATGACTTGTTAGGAGGGATACGTTTCGCTCAAAAACCATCAATTCCGTTCATACGGTACGTGTTGGTCTCCATCAATCCCTATCCAAGATATCTGAGTTTGTACGGCCGTAATTAAGTAAACCTGCCTCTTTCGATCGAAGTCAATTGAATCAAAGTGTACAATCTCAGCCATGTTTGTTTTAATTTAGCGATGTATTAATGTATCTTATTTTTTTAAGTGTGTATCAGAATCTTTAAGTGTCACCTTCAACAACACTGAGTTGATGGAACTTAACCAAACCGAAAGCTAAGCTAAGCCAGCTCTTCGTTCGCCTCGTGCTTCAATTCGATATTAGCTTCATTCAAGTGCATGCCGTTTTGACAATGGCTACAACTGGTGAATTCCAAAGGAGACTTTCACATATGGCATGGGCAGCTAGAGATGTATATATGCAAGTTGCATGCCATTCTCGAACGACACGTTCCTGTATATTGATCGACAACTACTTGTTCCAACATTGTTAGGCTCAGGTAGTGCATGCACATGCAAATTAATCTATTTGTTTCTTTTTGTTTTGGATAAGATGTGTACAGGCATTATACATCCGTTGAAGATATGAAGGCACCTATTGATTGGTGAATTTCTGAAGATATATAGACATATATTCCATCTGAAAATAGTGAGATATGCTGTAATTCTTTTGCGAATATATATACAACAGCAAGAATCTGGATGCAATATGCATCAATCATGCAGCTTATTGCTTGAAAGGACTCGAGGAAGACAATTTCAGGTAAGCACGACACATGCTGGAATGGTCGATCGAAACGGGACATATATGCATGCGCGTTGAGGAATATATATTAATTGATTGATTGAAAGAAAAGGTATAGCTAGTGTGTGTTCCGTGCAAGATCGAAGCAGTACAACTTGTGTCTCTCGATTAGAGGATGAGATGAGATGAGATGAGATGAGATGCATTGGACTTTGGCTCTTTCGCCTTCAGCTCTGCACTTTTCAAGTCGTCTCGTTGCTTTTGCTTGACTTTCAGATGCACTTTTGTCACCTGCAATTCGTGGCCAATATATTCTCGATCCATGGGACAGGCAAGCCTGAAAGTCTGAAACGACGACATGATGACGAGAAGGTACAGTTTAATTCAGAGAAACTACAAAAGATACTAGACGATTGGGAGATGTATGGCAGGGAAACACTAGCTAGTCAGTAGTCAGTAGCCACAAGAAATTAAAGGGAGAAAAGGGTAGTTGTGCGTTTTGATCATCCGGGGATTTGCCTCAAATCTACCTACAATTAAGATGCATTGCATATGACTGCTTAAACCTCCAAAATTATTCCACTAGTAGCTAGCTAGGGAGTAACTAGCGAGCTTATAGCTAGCTAGTAGGTGATAAGGATCACGTATGTACAGCATGGCCGGTTTATTCTTCATCTTTCTTGCCAATTTAGTCTTACTCTGTCAAACATTATCGATACTACTCTCTCCCCGTGTTTAAATATATAATGTTGTTGACTTTTAAATATAATATTTAAACATTTGTCTTATTAAAAATTTAGTGTAAATATGGAAAAGAGTAGATTATAGTTTTAACTAATTTTTATTGCCAAAGTTTCACTTCGAGTCATTCTTTACCTAATATTTTTACTTTGGACTACCTTTTACTCAATCCTTTCACTTTGGACTAAATAATTTTGTCCTTGTTGCAAGTTAGACCACTATAATTCTTTTTTGGAGCACATCAACGCCTCGAGAACATGAGCACCCGCATGCTGCAATCTCCCCCACTCATGCGCTGGATGTGGCTAGAGAAGAAGGTTAGGATGATCCAAAGAGCAATAAAGACAAAATTATCTGGTCAAAGTAAAAAAGTGGGTAAAAGACAGTCTAAAGTGAAACTTTAGTAATAAAAGATAGCCCAAGCTATAATTATTCACTCTATGCAAAAATATAAATTATGCTTAAAATATTTATAATGATAAAACAAGTCACAACAAAATAAATGATATATACTTAAATAGTTTTCTTAATAAGATAAATGGTCAAACATCATATCTAAAAATCAACAACGTCATATATTTAAAAAGAGAGTAATCTATCATAGACAAAGGCCATGTACAACAGTGAGAAGATGTAGTAGCTACAAGCATTTGTATATCGGCATGCGTGCTCTTCAACTCGTACACTACTAAAAAACATATGTATAGGTACATCATTATGGATCATAGTAAGATAATGATATTTCACCACGAACTGTCTTGCTCCTGGGTCAACATGATACCACTAATACGTAGAAGCAATGCATTCATTCTACTAATTTTGGGCCTATAAGATCTCTGCGCCAAGTAATTGTAGGAGGGGAAGTACAAAGAACTTCCGCAAAGTTTGTTTCGAGCAGTGTTATATAAATAAGGTACTGTTCACGCAAGGTCGCCTAATTTAAGAGCCTTCCTTAGTTATAAAGGTTCCAAAATAGAGAAAATCCCGTTTTACTTTCTTGAGCATCTTCAAGAGAGTTTCAAAAATTAGTTCTAAAAAATCTTAGATTAGGATCATCATAAAAAATTTTAAGCTCAAAAAGTTTTACTATCTCCAAGAGAGACCCAAAAATTAAATCTTCAAAATTAATTTGTTGGACACATAGGATAGATGGGTCTAACATTTGCTTATAATCGTTTTCTTTTGATGATATTGTACTCTTGTGCGAACACCAATCGAGAGGATCCTCATTGATGCCGCCGCTCCTTAATGCTAGAGAACACGTTGCCGGCCATAGCGCCCTCGGCAGAAGACTTTGCCGTTAGCTTATGGAGAAACGGAAGGCCCTGTCGATCCTCTAGCCGAATGTGTCATCAATTGTGGTCAGTGGAAAGGCAAATTGACGACGGCTTGCGGCAGTGTACGGATCAAGTAACTGTGTGTAACGCCCCGCTTTCAGCGAGACGTTAAACTATATTTTGCTAAAATCTACCTGTGAAAATATTGATTTTTGTGTGCTGTGTTATATGTCGTGCCTGGATCTCGATTTGCATTCCTGTCCTTGATCTCGTAATCCCTCCTCTCAAAAATCCTCCATTCTAAAATAATCTCCGATTTCGAATCGCCGTTATCGAGCTTCGTTCCAAAACCCTAACGACGAGTTCCTCGATCTTCTCCTTCAAGAGTTCCTGCTTCAATATCTATCCTGTTGTGTCAAATCGAAAATCTACAAATATCCCCTTTGGTTCCCTCTCAAAAGTTCCCTTGTTTCCTCTCTCCCTGAGTCCCTAAGAAAAACCCAAGTGAAATATGCAACTTGAAACCAACCTCTACCCGAAAGTCCCTTCCCACCAATATATGTATATGTATACATGCATGTGCTTATATATACGTATATGTATACATGCAAATACATACATGTATCAACCTCCCACCCCTGTCTCACCATCATTTTCCACCTTTTACGCCTATATAGAGAGATATATAATTATATATATACCCAATTGCATATATATATATATATATATATATATATCTTTGACCTCTTGAAATCTCCCTCCAAAATCCCCTCAAGCATCCACAAATTCAAATTAAAAATTTAATTTGAATTTGAATCTTTTCTTTCTCCTTTCGATTTTCCCAAATAAGTCCAAAACGTCCACATCCAAAATTTACTCCAAAAATACCAAAATGTGTCTCTTTGGTTCCACCCCCTGTATTCCTTGAATTTTCCCTGAGACCAAACATGTAGTTTGAATTCAATTTCCTCTGTGAAATCTTCCAAAATCCCTCCAAATAAATCCTAGAGAAAATAAGAGGGAGTACTGTTTCCCCTAGGCCGCCTTTCTTCTCTCGGCCCAGCACAGAGTGGACACGATCGTCCGTCGCCGCCGTGCGATTGTGCCACGTGCCCCCAACTCCACCCAGCAGCTCGATCCTCTTCCTCCGCGAGCGCCGCGCGACCGCTCGCACGTGAGCGCCCGCAGCCGCTCGATCGCCGCCAGGCGTCCCAACGCTTCGCTCGCCCATCCAATGCTCTCGCTCGCCGCGCGAGATTGCCGAGTCGTGTGGATTTGCGACGCGTGTCAACTTGCCCGCGCTCGGCCGTCAATCTTCCGGCACAGTGTCTTCTTCCTCCTCTGTCTGTCCCTCTCACTCTCTCTCGTGCCTTGACGGTGTTTGGTCAATTGCCCCCACGACGGCTGATGTCACAGTGGCCCCTGCTTGGCCCCGCTGTGACACACTGCAAGCCGCCAAGAGGAGGACAACCCTCGCCGCCCCGTTCCCACCCACCTTTTTCCCCTTCTCGTCTCTCTTTCGTCGTGGTCCGTGGTCAAAAGTGGCGCCGCCGCGTCATCACCGCCCCCACCACGGCCTTGCGAGCCTGCGCTCAGGGTTCAAACCTCACCACACGATTGACCGCCTCCCACCGTCCACTCCATCCCCGAAGAAATCCCGCAACAGTGCCGTTTGTTTCCCGCTTCTCTCACCTCCATGATTGGATCTCCTCTCTCCCCCCCTGACCGACCTATCCATCCTGAGCTCCTCCACTATAAAATCCCAACCGAGACCCCCTTCCAACCCTTCCTCGCGTTGGAGCTCTGTCGCATCTACATCATCGTCCCTAGGCCTCCTCCTCCGCCGGCAGTCCTTGCTCCGCCCTCGCTCGATGCGAGCCGATGCCCACCCCGACTACCCCTTTCCTTGCCGCTGTGCACATCGCCTCCCCTCACTAGGTTCGGAGAAAAGCTCCTCTGCACAGTCCCGAACTCCATCACCCTGCCATCCCCGCTAGCTGGTGAGCTCGCTGTGTCTTCGCCTCCTCTCGACACACTCCTGTTCCCCCTGGACGGATATGGAAGCTAGCCACCGAAGTGGACACCGGTCGGATCTCGTCGCTAGTCTACCTCCCTCCCTATTTCCCATGGCCGCCTACCCTCTTTCTTCCTTCTCCTCGTCGCCGCCCGGCTCTGTTAACGCCGCAGGCAGCCCCGCCACCTTCTACTCCCGTCGCCGGCCAACCTCGAGGCCTCGGAAATCGCCTCGGGTCACCGCGGCCGATTCTTGCTTCTCCCCTCCTTTTCTCTCCGCTGCGGGCGATAACCCGAGAGCCGCCATGGCTGTTGCCAAGTCTTACTCTTTTCTCTCCCTTCGCCGCCTTGGCATCTCGCCGCCAAACGCCGACGCTTAATCCTAGCGCAATCCGAGCCGCTCACTTGGTTCCCCAAGATCTCCTCTTTCCTCCGGCATAGTCCCCTCACCCCTGAATGCCACCGCTCGCTGGACCGCCTTGCACCGCCGTCAACCGTCGATCACAACGGCTTCGTCTCCACCCCGCGTGAGCCGAGCCGATCCCCTCGCCGCACTCGCTGCCGTGTGGCCCTGCTCGGACAGAGCCGGCCGCTCACTTCCCTAACGCGTACACGCGATCCTCGGACCACCGGTCACTATCATGTGGGCCTGTGTTCTCCCGGTGCACCATACACCGTCCCTGTGTACCGTCCCACCTCCCCCTCTCCTTGCACTTGGTCCATGGACCATACCCCGCCGATGTGTGGGCCTCTCTTTCTCGGTCCACCCTGGTCCAGCACCGTACACCTCACTGTGAGTCACCGGGGCCCACACTCCATTCCCCCCCACCTAGCCGACTCCCCCTCCCACTAACATGGGGGCCCCAATGACAGAAGGTCCTTATTGTTAGTGAGCCAGGTCCTATTTCCCTCTCTCCTCCCACCGACAAGTGGGCCCAGGATGCCAGCGGCCTACCTTGTCAGTGACTGTCCGAGGAGATCCTAGGGAATATTCCCTACTAGAAATTTCAAATAATCTTTTCCATCCATCCAGAAATTCATTTTAACTTCGAAAAATCATAACTTTTTATCCGTGACTCCGATTGACTCTGTTCCAACTCCAGTAATTTTCTAAAAATAAGATCTATCCAATGGCACTATTTATTAGCACCAAAATAGGGTTTGTTTCTTGGACTTTGTGTAGATTTTGAGTGTTTGCGCATAGTAAACGATCGTCGAAAATTCGTTTTGGAGCGGATTTCGCGACGATTTCTCAAAGACTCATGAAGACCTAGAGCAAGACAAGTCACCTTTGATCAATCGAGCCCATATGTGAACTTTAATTATTTTATTTACGAAATTGCATCAATAAGCGTGCACTGATCTGTTCAGTCCTGTCTGCAAGTCAGATCAGTGGACCTACCCAACTTTGCTGTACTAAATACTTCCTTGATGATTGAAATACCATGTTCCCTTGTAACCACCGCTGTCGCACCTCGGTATTCGTGCACTATGGTACGAGTACTGATGGTTGCTCCTTTAAACTTAAAAATTGAGAAACCTTTTGGGTAAAATGTGGATTTTACGAAACGCTTGGAAAACTCGACACCTGGGTCGGTGCCTTGTGAAGGAAAATGAATTTCAAAATGGAATTTCGCAACATAAGGCTAGTCCGGTGTGTGTGATGCCTGTGTGGTCACTTTAAGGACCGATTCCTTCGGAATTTCATCCGAGCATATGACAATATAACCACATGGGTGAATTAGGAAGCCCCTGGCTAAGTAATTAGCCTCTCAGGGACGCATTGCATGCCATTGGACTGTGGATCGTGCGGGAGGGCATCGAGGATGCCTCCTAGGTTCCTGGCACAGCATGGTCTCGGATCTACCCTGTTGTTAGTCTCGAGGACCCCTCCAGTTGATATGGGGTAACCTGGGAGGGTTTGGAAAATGCCTTGTCGCGAAAACCTCTATGTCACTAAATCGCACCCAATCCGTGTGAGTTGGTAACTAAAGTAAGTCATGTTGTGTGGGTAAAGTGTACCCCCTCTGCAGAGGTTTAAACTGTTTGAACAGCCGTGCCCATAGTCATGGACGGATATAAGGTAATTCCTTAGCATAGTTTTGTTTTACCATATTTGCAAACGTGTGTGTGATTTTGGAAACTATGGAAAGAAAGTGCCATCAAGGACGCTGGAGGTCTGATGAAATGGCTTGGCTGTCGTGGACAGCGGGACTCGGGAAGTCCGGAGAAATGTTTTGGCTCTGAGAGCCGATTGATGTGAATTCTTGAGATTATGAAAACTGGAGAAATAAAGATTGATGCATCTTTCACTCTGATCGGACGAGACCCACCTCGTCCTGATTGTTGAGAAGCACACACTTAGCAGATTCTAAAAAAATTCAAACAAAACGGATTTACAAAATATCCAACCTCTCTTTGAAGCCTGGAACAATCACCTAAGTTCCCCTAACTTGCTGAGTACGTAAGTACTGACCCTTGCTCTCTATATATAGTTCTCTGCTGCGAGCTGGATGCTAGAGATGCAGTGAAGTGAAGATTAGGGTTTCGTCCTGGTTCCTAGCCGCTACTTGTGTGTTGGGATTTAGTCTGCTGTTCCGCTGTTGCCGCTACCTCTGTGTTGTTTGTTGTTGTCTCCGGCTTGCTCCGAAGCTGCAATGTAAGTTAAGGTATATGTTTATATAATTATTTAAGATTCTAGAATAATGCATGTCTGATTTTCATGAATACCAGCGCTGCGTCCTGGTACTAGTATCAGTATCGTGGTTTCGCGGGGATGCATTTCACGTTATTTTCCTGCGGCACGCTCTATTTGGTGTCATTGTATGGCGGTGCCAGATCAGGGTGTGACATTGCAGCAGGCAGCATAAAAAAATTGGCACGGGCAGAAGGCGTCGGGAGGAAGAAAAGGCACGAGCAGAGAATTCTTGGTGCATGAGCGGTGAAATTTTCTCGCGGGAGCAGTGATTGGGGATGCCAATAGATTTCCTAAATCTAGCTTACTTTTAGGCTATGATTAGGTATAGGAAATTTTTGGAGATAGATTTAGATATTTATTGAAGATCTGTTTTTTAATACAAACCCTAAATTATAACTTTTAGGGACCTCTTCGTTTCCCTCCGAAGATGCTCTGCTGGCCTAAAAGTGTGAGTCCCCAGTTTTTCATTGCACTTGCGGTCAGCCGGCGTACTAATTGGAGTCCACTGATGACGACGACATATGAACTTCGCGATCATGCACATGCATGTGTATCTCAGTTCACGTTGTCACTACGATATACATATGAGTACAGTGTAGTATACCAATCAAGCTAGTAGCTACTTGTATGGACGATATGGTATCGTGGCTGTCGCTGTTGCTTCCAACAACGAGCCAACTTTAACTCTAGATGGACTACCTGTTTTGGAGGCCAAAAACTGCTTTGCATGCATGCACGGCGAGATCAGAAGATTAACAACAGTTGATAGGCGATCACAGATATATTAGCGCGCTTAATTTTGCTTTTGATCGGGAATAAAACTAGAGGTAGCACTGACCGAATTATCGATCGATCGATATTTGATAGATGAGTGTAGTAGTCGGCTAATGCGCTTCGCCATCGTCAGTTCAGTTGCATGCTGTCTCGCTCTCGATCAGAAAAAGGAACAGGCTTGGCGCCGCCGCCGCCGCCGCCAGCCGATATAATGGTTGGCCGGAGTTGAACATGTCGATTTTGGCCCAGCTAAGCTAACCACGCAAACCGCGAGGAAATGAATGGAATCATTCGAATCGATCGATTCGACGTGTGGCGGCAAGGAAGCTAGCTCTAGATCTCTCTCTCTCCTCAGGTGACGCCTGATCTATCTGATCGGCTCGTCAAGCACTAGCAACTAGCAAAGCTTAATTAGCTTGCAGCTTTGGACTACTCCCAAAACGTACAAACTAATCGTCGTTTTAATTCTGATTCGGGAATATCATTAGAAAAAAAACTGTCCTGATTTGTGAATCGATCGATCTAATTCCCCAGCTTGCTAGCTGACAGAGAAATTAACCAAAGGAACTAGCTACTCCAAAAAAGCAGCAATATATGCAGGCATGCATCCTTTTCTAGTCCCTTTTCCCATGCTAACTAGCTAGCAAGATAGCTAAAAGCGACCCATGCTAGCTCTTGCACAGTTAACCCCACTTAAATTTCCTTGTTGCTAATCATATACGCGTCCTGTTGGTTCTTAGTGCTGCTCCTGCTTCTCTGATATGCAATTACATCACTTGACACTGGCTGCTTATTACCAACAAGTGCTAAAGCTAGCTACCTGAGGTTGATGCAATTAGCCACTGGAAAGTGTAACATCATCCATCAGACAACAGACGTATATTAGGTGTGCTTAATGCAGTCCTTGTTTAAAACGAGAAACAAAATATTCAAATTTATATAAATCAGTTGTAAATTAACAACTCTGAGATATGTGTGTGTGTGTGTGTGTCACAATCGGCATGACGGTCATCAGGACAAACAAGTCTGCATATATCACTACTAATTAATGGGCTAATATTTATATTGGGCAGTTCGTACGGTAGTGAAAGAATTGTTGGTGATCAATGAGACTATGACCCATCCATGAGTTAGCAGATGCATGCATAGATACAGATTTCTTAATCCGTCCCACCCCTCGCCATCATATCAGAGGAGTTCCAAAGTTTTATCGTGGCCTCCAGATCATCACCAAACTACTTACATGAACAAGCTTGATATGTATTATTCCAAACAAACAAATTAAACCAATCCGTTTCATCCGGCCGCCAGTATTTGTACCCAGGAAAGAATGAGTACAGTAATTCAATCAGTACTGTAGTCTAGTAAAAACCAACCAATTAACCACATCCACACTAATTTAATTAGCACTGTAATTTACTTTACCACCATCCATGATTCATGCATGATGTTTTTACCTCACCATGCATGGTCATGCATGATGGAGTAAAACTGCGAACTGTAGCTTAAATTAATTACTCCATGCATGCGAATTCATATAAAAGCTAGCTAGTGCAGTACTGTACTTGAGAAGTTGAGATGGAAGAGAGACGATCGATGGATGGGCAAGAACTGGAGACGAAATTATTGGGGGGTTTAATCAAATCAAATTAACCCCCCAATAATAACCATCTCCTTCTTCTAATCACCACACGGTCTCTTCAGTTTGGCATGATCAATGGTTGGTTTCACAAGGCTCCCAGCATCTGCGTGTACCATGGGTCGTCGTCCTCGGCGCAGCTGGCGGCGCCCCACATGGAGTCCACGCCGCCCACGTCAAAGTCCGGCGGCGCCACGTCGTCGTAAAAGGCCGCGAGACCCGGCAGAGACTCGGACCAGCAGCCAAACTGATCAAACTGGGACTGGCAAGCCGCGGCCGGCAGCTGCTGTGTCGTCGTCGTCGGCGGCGGCGGCGCACCGCTGCTCATCTGTGCTTGTTGCCACATGGCTGCAGCGTTGCTGCTGCCCTCGGTGGCTACGGCGAGCGGCGAAAGGAGCTGCGGCTGATGCGCGCCGCCGCCGCCGCCGTCGACGGAGGAGGAGGAGGAGACGTCGACGGCGGTGACGCAGCTGGCGGCGGAGAGGTCGGGGGTGTCGATGGAAGGTGACGAGCGGTGGATGCGCTCGAGGAGGCGAGGCATCCAGAGGTAGCGCATGAGGTCCTTGAACTGCTGGGAGTTGACGTCGCAGTTGAGGTGCTTGGCGTGCTTCTGGACGCGCGTCCGCCAGTAGTTCTTGATCTCGTTGTCGGTGCGGCCGGGGAGATGCTGCGCGATCTTGCTCCACCTGTTCCCCCACCGCCCGTGCAGCTCCAGTATGAGCAGCTGCTCCTCCGCCGTCATGTTCCCCCGCCGCACGTCCGGCCGCAGGTAGTTCAGCCACCGCAGCCGGCAGCTCTTCCCCGTCCGCTTCAGCCCTGCACCAACAACTTGAGCAGCTAAGCGATCGATGCATGCATCGGATCGGAGAAGAAAGAGAGAGACGATTGGTGTTTGCTTAATTACCGGCGCAGCGCGCGAGGGCGTTCCAGCGGCCCTCGCCGTGGGCGGCGATGTAGTTGACGAGCAGCAGGTCCTCCTCCACCGTCCACGGCCCGCGCCGGAGGTCTTCCCCCGCCGCGGTCTCCTCCTCGCTGCTCAGCTCTCGTGCCTCATGCTGCGCCATCATCGATCTCGATCTCACTCGGCCTTGCCTAATCGCCTTGGATGATACAAGAGCTAATGATCTGAAGATATGGAGGACGATGAGATGAAGAAAAGGGCGGGAGAGCTCGGCTCGGGCTTTGGGCTTATATAGAGATATGATCCATGCCATGTGTGGACTTGGAAGTTGGAGATTAATTAGTAACAAGCTTAATTATTAATTAGCTTAGCTTAATCGATCGTTGCTCAAATTAAAGGAAAGCCTTAAGCAACGGGGGAGCTGGATGTCATGCGGCCTCACTGATTAGTTTATCTTTTGGAATTAGAGCACCACATCCACATTAACGATGCTAATCCAAACGCACACGTCAACTTTGACGCCTCCTCTGACTTGTCCTACCAACTTCCTTCCTCCCTTGCTTGCCCAACACAACATTTGCCACAAAACTCTCTCTATATTTGCCTGTCTATCTATCAGTTTGTCACTTTCTCTGTCTCACATAAACCAACTTCACTGTAGTTTCATCACCTTCATATGGATATTGATTTGTTCTACTTCAGAAAAGAAATGATTTTTTTTAAAGATTTCTCTGAAGCATCAGCACAAGATATTTTTTTTATTCTTTTATTTTTGGCATGGCCAGGACATAGATTTCTTTCTTAGGCTTGATTAGGCCTTTTGTGGATCAGAATGATTAGTTGTGGATGTCATTTTATCTTAGATTTATCAGATTTATGTGCTGTTCAGAGCTGAACCTTGAAATGAAAACACACCACCTAGCAAGTTTGTCAACATGCTACTGAAAATAACTGGTACTATATACAACCAGTACACATTTTTGTCACTCAATTATGAGCAATCAGTCAACTGCTTGAGCTAATCTCAGAATCTTTTGCAAGCCAATTTCTGCTGAGCCACAATAACCAAATCACCAACTTGGTGATTCTATAACCAAAAACAATCACATATACAAACACAGTACAGCAGGGTATGGTCAGGTTCCACACCGTGCGTTGAAATTTGTGCTTTGATTGAATTGTTTTTCAGCTAGGGTGCCCAATTTTGTCAAATTCGCAGACTCTGGTCTCCTCTACTCTGTGACAGAAATCTCTCTCTAGTCCAAGCCAAGTGCTGTCCTTTAGAATTTCAGCAGCTTTAATCACACACACACTGACCTGGATTCCCTGGTATTGGATCCAACCGATCGAGTGCCGTGGTCTCATCATCCATTGCCAGATTGTCCCTTCCATTATTTATTTTTCCATTGCCAAAATGCCAAATGCCAAGCTAGGTAGCTAGATTAATAGGCATGTTCCTGTTCATGCATATGCAATCTGTTTGCTTGCTTGCGAAGGTCAAACTATTCTCTGAATTCTTGTTTTTTAAAATGAAAATTATTCTATGAATTACCATACGTGTATATTCTACTTCACCCATATATGCAGACCACTGTACTATTCAATCCATATATGCAGATACGCTTGCATTTTCGAGGTTAGGGATGGGAATCTCAGATAAAATAGTGTTTGGTATGCAGTATGGTAAGACATGTTTGCCATGTACAACCAATAGCTGCTACTAAATCCATGCACGTTATTTTTTTAAAGAAGAAATTATAGGTGAGTGAATTGTACTTTGGATCACCTTTTATTGCCAATGTTTTATTTTGGATCACTCTTTATCAAATATTTTCACTTTGGATTGGTTAACTTTACTTTTGTTGTGTTTTGGACCACCCTAACTCTCTTCTCTAGTAGTGTCTAGCTTCTCCTCTGAAAAAATATGGCCTACACATACGTGGGGAGTTCACAAGCATGCTGAAGCCGATATGTTCGAGGTCGTTGATGTATGGAAGAAGTGATTTGAGGTGACCTAAATTACAATAAAGGCAAAATTACCTAGTCCAAAGTGAAAAGATTTGATAATGGATAGTCTAAAGTGTAAAGTGATACGTCTCGGTGCAAAATGAAAATATGTACTAAATTATGTGCAAAATAAAACGAGATACACTCTATCCAGTATAAAGTGTAATTTACTCTTTCTTTTACTACTCCTTCTATCCCAAAACATAGCAACCTTTCTAGTTCAAATTTAAACTAGAAATATTTTTATATTTTAGGACAGAGATAGTACTATTTATTAATAAGTGATTGATTTTACGAATTGTCATCGATAAATATGAGTTCTCCGAAATACCATCGCACAAGAGTTTTTCAACCCTTTTATCCATTGTCGTCAATTGACCTCAGTTAATGTCATGCAAAGAGTCTACTTTACTCTCAAGGAGTACTTCATATATTCTCTAAGGTAGTAGAAACGAACGTCAATGACAAAACACAAAATTTGTTTTTTAAAAAATCCATGATCAACGAACAGTGAAGCAGTTAACACAAGCATGTATGTATCAGTTGGAACAATGCTAATGCCACCAAAAAAGTTGCAGAAATTAAATTGGAGCTGCCACACGGCCTCAATCGGCTTTAGCACAATGTTCACGACTCCTAATTAAGATGGGGTCAGATCTAATTAATGTGATTAACCAAAGAGTACTACTACTCTTGTTCCAGTGACAAGATGACAAAGATTAGACACGAAAGTGCCTGTCCTTGAGGCTTAGGATAGTCTACAGGGTTTCTCCTTTCTTTTGAGATTATGCATGCAGCACGTTGTCTAAATCCGCGTACGTGCTAAGCCACGATCGATCGATCGCGTCGGCGATGAGCAGGTAAACGAACTGATTAATTAACTAATCGATCGGCTAGTGCTCGTACTAGCCTGAACTTTTTGTTGCCGTTGCAATGCGTAATATTGTATGCTAGTACATGTCTGATGAGAAGTTTGTGGGGGGACACATCACGAGATTAGCGAGTGGGAAAGCTGGTTTTGCTTGTGCAAAGCAAGCTCCAGTTTTCTTTTTTTTCTTCTCTCTGTCTTTTCTCTGTCAGTGTTTGATCGTTGAAGCACTTGCACTAGTTTGTGGGTCAGTATTTGTAGGCTCCAAAGGGTTCAGCTCAGTTTCATTCAAGAAAAAGAACATAAAAAAAAATTTGAAAATATGGCTGCGAGACAGAGCTAGGTAACTTGTTTCAGATGAACTCCGGCGCCGCTTTTACGTGTTCCAATTCTGGAGGCTGCTCTGCTAGATGGATCAAGATTGTAAAAGGCAGAGTTGAGATGAGTTTGTGTTGATCTTTGCAAACTTATCTAGTTTTTGTTCAGCCCGTGGGAGTAATTTATGTAGAAAGGTTATACAGATATTGACTCAATGCGATGATAGTATTGATCATGGAGCATATGCATATATAGGCCTCCTTCTATAACCACTCAATCGACTTATAGCAACAGAATCAGGAGGATAAGAAAGTGAAGCCGTGAAGAGATAATGTGCAACAAAATACTCTAACACCCCTTGCAGTCATAATGTTGGTAGAACGGATGTTGAAACTGGAGCGAAACTCAGTGAAGACCGAAGTAGGAAGACCCTTGGTGAAGATATCCGCGTACTGTGAGGAAGTAGGGACATGTAGAACTCGAATGGCGCCAACTGCCACCTTCTTGTGCACAAAGTGGAGGTCGATCTCCACATGTTTGGTGCGCTGATGCTGCACTGGGTTTGAGGAGAGGTAGACGACGCTGACGTTGTCGCAGTAAACCAAGGTTGCCTTGGGGAGTGGAGTGTGAAGCTCATGAAGAAGTTGTCGAAGCCAACTGGTCTCGGCAACGGCGTTAGCGACAGCACGATATTCGGCTTCGGCGCTGGAGCGGGAAACCGTGTTTTGGCGTTTGGAGGACCAGGACACAAGGTTGTCACCAAGGAAGATAGCATACCCGGAGGTGGATTTCCGAGTGTCGGGACACCTAGCCCAATCTGCATCGGAGTAGACAACCAGGTCTGATGTAGAGGAGCAGTGAATATGTAGCTCGAAGTCCAGTGTGCCACGGACATAGTGCAAAATCCTCTTGAGCGCACTGAGATGAGACTCACGAGGATCGTGCATGTGAAGACAGGCCTGCTGCACGGCGTAGGAGATATCTGGCCGAGTAAAGGTGGAGATATCTGGCCGAGTAAAGGTGAGGTACTGTAAGGCTCCAGCGAGACTACGAAAATCTATGGGATCAGTGACAGGTGTACCATCAACAGAAGACAATTTGGCGCAAGTATCGACTGGGGTGCTGCACGGCTTGCAATTGGCCATGCCTGCATGCTCAAGAATGTCGATGATGTACTACCGCTGAGAGAGAAGAAGTCCAATGGGCTTCCTGGTGACGGTGATCCCAAGAAAGTGGTGAAGAGCACCTAGTTCCTTCATCGAGAACTCAGACTGCATGGCGGAAATTGTCCACTGGAGAAGACGAGCTGAAGAAGCTGTTAGAACTATATCATCCACATATAGCAAGAGATACACTGTGTCAGTGCCGTGGCGAAAAACAAACAGTGAGGTGTCTAACTTGGCTTCGAAGAAGCCAATGGACAGCAGAAAGGATGCAAATCTACCATACCAGGCTCGTGGAGCCTGCTTAAGTCCATAGAGAGACTTGTTGAGGCAACACACCATGTCTGGACGAGTGGAGTCAACGAAACCCGGAGGATGGATGCAGTAAACCGTCTCCTATAGAGTGCCATGGAGGAAGACATTCTTGACGTCCAGCTGGTGAATAGGCCAGTCACGGCAGACAACAAGACTGAGAACAGTGTGTACTGTGGCTGGCTTGACGACTGGACTAAAAGTCTCATCAAAATCGATGCCAGGACGCTGAGTGAACCCACGCAGTACCCAGCGAGCCTTGTACCTATTGAGGGAGCCGCCAGACTGAAATTTGTGCTTGAAGATCCACTTGCCTGTGACCACGTTGGCACCGGATGGACGAGGAATGAGATCCTAGGTACGGTTGGCGAGGAGGGCGGTGAACTCGTCCTCCATGCGCTCGCCAATTGGGATCTGCCAGAGCAGCTCGATAAGTCCATGGCACCGGGGATAGAGCGGCGGCATGGAGATTCACGTGATGAGCCGGCATGCATACACCGGCTTTGCCGCGTGTAGTCATGGGTTGATGATTGATCACCAGCGCTTGGCCCAACTGGGACGGTGGTGGGGGCACGCTGGGAAGACGCACAGAGCGAGGCCGAGTTGGTGCCGAGGGGAGAAGAGGCAACAAGCTCGGTGCTGAATGGGCCTGCCGAACAACCTGAGGTGATGTCCTGATAGGTTCATGGAGGCGAACGGGTTGAGGCCGCTGCTCATACACATGCTGGTAGGGGGAGACCACGGCGGCAGCCCACACCTGCATGGTCACCCAGTCCGATGGAGGCGCCTGCAGCCCAGTTGGAGAGGCTGGTACAGCGTCGTGGGCCGAAGCGATGGAGGCGGCCGAGCCAGGCGTTGTAGGCCTAGCCCAAGGCGGTGCCCCACTGGGAGGGGGCGAAGATGGGCCGACAGGTGCTGGCGGCCCGTCAGTGGTGGCGCCCGGCGAGGCCGGCGTATAGAGGGCCACAGGAGGAGGCAACCTAGGCCAGTCTAGGCCAAAGGCTGGCGCTGTAGCATGGGCCATCGGAAGGGCTGGCAGAGCGTGGCGCGCAGATCCAATTGGTGCCTGTACAGGAGCAGAAAAATCCTCCAAGAAACTGAGATCAGTAACACCAATGGTAGATAAAGACCTCTCGGCATATGGAAATGAGTGCTCATCAAACACCACATGACGTGAAATATAGACCCTGTTGGAGACAGGGTCAAGGCACCGATACCCTTTATGCTCTAGGGGATAGCCAAGGAAGACACACATGATGGATCGTGGTGAAAGCTAGTTGGTGGTTGTGGCGGAAAGGTTGGGATAGCATTTGCAGCCGAAAACACGAAGGTGATCGTAGGATGGGTGAGTGCCATGGAGAGCAAAGAAGGGGGAGTGGTGGTGTAAGGTTTTGGTCGGGTGGCGATTGATGAGGTGTGTAGCTGTATGAAGAGCTTCGACCCAAAAGGAAGCGGGGAGGGAGGCCAGAACAGTAAGGAGCGGACAATGTTATTAAGGGAATGAAGCAGGTGCTCGGCTTTACCGTTTTGCCGCAAGGTGTGAGGATAGGATATTCACATGGTGACACCGTTAGTGAGAAAGAAGGTGCGGGCAGTGGAGTTATCGAACTCTCAGCCATTATCACATTGGATATGACGAATTGTAGTAGAGAACTGTGTCCTGACATAGAAGAAAAAATATGATAGGGTGGTAAAAGTATCTGATTTAAAGCGAAGTGGAAAGGTCCACACAAAATGAGAGCAGTCATCAAGGATAACTAAATAATATTTATAGCCAGAGACACTAGCAATTGGCAATGTCCAAAGATCACAATGAATCAAATCAAAATTGGCCGTGGCCCTAGTAAATGAGCTAGTAAAGGGAAGGCGAACATGACGGCCGAGCTGACATGCGTGGCAGAGGGAAGGCCCGCAGTGAAGAGGTGGGATGGCGGAGGAGCGAGTCAGCCGGAGAAGGGCCTCGTGGCCAAGGTGACCAAGACGGCGGTGCCATAAGTCGTCAGGTGGTGTAGTGGGGTGGAGGGTAGCAGCAGTGGTGGGTGACGAGGACGCCTGGAAGAAGGGGTAGAGGTCACCGGTGCTATTGCACTTGACGATCACGGTCCTGGTAAGAAGGTCCTTCACAGAAAGGCCAAAAGGGTCAAACTCGACAGAAACCTAGTTACCAGTACAAAAACGGCGGACAGATATGAGGTTCTTGATAATATGAGGGGAAACTAGTACACCATTGAGGTAAAAAGAATAACCGGGATGATTAAGTGCGAGGCGACCAATGGAGGAAATGGGTAAAAGAGAACCATCACCTACAACGATATGAGAGGGAGTGGAGGGAGTGGGTTTATGAGATGTAGAAAGAGTACCAACGTCAAAGGTCATGTGGGAAGTAGCACCTGTGTCCATATACCAGTTGTTGGAGGCCTATTGAGGTAGAGTGGCGGTGGTGTAGGCGCTGGCGAGCGACTATTGATCCCACTGCATCGGAGCCCCTTGGAACCAGCTGGTTGGAGTTGGTGTAGGCAGCGATTGCATCTGTATGGGAGGGAGGCCACCATAGCCGCCTGGGCTGATAGGGAGTCCCACAAAGGAACCGGCCTGCTGCGGCTGTGCCAAGAGGCTGCCCGGGCCGCCAGCTAGAGGAGATGGGCCGGTGAGGACAACGCCAGCGAAGACTGGCCCACCAGGGGGACGGGGGCCGAGCAGACCAAGGGCACGGCCGGGTCACATGTTGATGGTTCCGGCCCATGGCTACAAGGCATGGCCGTAGAAGCGGGCAGCGTTGAAGAGGGCCTGGAGGTCCGGCGGGAACTCGCTGAGGCTAGGAGGGATGGGCGCGTGCACCATCGACAAGGGCGCGGTCGCCGTCAGTACGGGCACGAGCGCCGCCGGCGCGGGAACCACGGGCAGGGGTGCGGGAGACGTCGAGGCGGCTGCCGCTGGTGGTGCGCTGGCGGGGGAAGGATGCCACGCGAAGAAAGCCAAGAGGGCGTCACGAGCCGCGACCGACGCAGAGGCTACAGCGGACGCGGCGATAGATGAGACAGTCGACGCGTCAAGCGCTGCGAACGGGGCGCTGGTGGGAGTGAAGACGGCCCGGACCATATCGGCGACAGTGGACGACGCGTCATTGAGGACGAGCGTTCGCGGGGAGGAAGGAGAGGATTCCTCGGTGGACATGACAGCGATGAGTGCCACGGTCACAAGAGGGAGAGCGGAAGCGAGCGTCTGATACCATGTAGAAAGGCTAAATAGAGATTGGCTCAACGCGATGATAGTATTGATCACGGAACATGTACATATATAGGCCTCCTTCCATAACCACTCAACCGACTTATAGCAACAGAATCGGGAGGATAAGCAAGTGAAGCCATGAAGAGATAATGTGCAACAAAATACTCTAACAATTTAGATAGGAAACATTGAACGAACAGGCAATGAGAAGCAAGAGGACAGTGCAACTATTCCTTACAAAAAAAATGTATTTATAGCAATAGAAGATCTAAACCTTTTTGGACACTAATCTGGATTCAGAAAGGACAGCGTCTGATACACGAGGGAAGCTTAACAAAACTTGTTGATGAAAGGAACTTGTCCCGAGTCTCAGGACAGGCCTAAGAATATGTCCCTTAAAGCAGCAGCAAACATGTTCAGACATGATTAGCACTAACCATGACAATTTGTTCTCCTGTGCCTACATTTATCATATATACTAGCTCAGTATCTATATAATAACAATAAAGTTGCTATCCTTCCTCCGCTCCATTCTTTCCTTTCTTATCTTGTTCTCTTCTTGTTTCGTTTTGAGTGAAAGTAAAGAAGACTTTTCTCTTGATTGATCCCAGTTTGTTTGTTTATATTACTACTTCGATCGTTCAAGTGAAAGGAACGTGCATAAGCATGACATTTGTTGGAAACATGGTTAAGATTATTCTGCCAACTTTGATGAAACCTACTAGCAGCTTCCACGCTCCAAAGTTACATGCTTGGGCGATTTTTTAGATAAGGAAGATGAAATATGCTTGGGTGATGTAGAGCTGAAGTTGAGTCTTGTTTGGTCTCTCTCTCAAAAAAAGAAAACAGAACTGAATATGTCCTATTCTTTGTGCAATAGTGTTCCAGAATCATAAAAGTACAGCAACTCAGCTAAAAAGACTGTAATGGAAGTCTGGAACTGCAGAGAATAGGAATTTGATTCTTGCCTTTTCTGCTCCTTCTTTGTCCTTTTATCCTGCTAGCTTTAGAAAATTTTGCAGGCAACTTCCTGTTCCTCCTTTTCACTTCACCACCATTGTTTTAGAGTTTCCATGCGGCTTTTACAAGGTTAAGATTTACATATACAAAAGTTTTGCGACATGTGACCGTATATCGATCCAACTTTGGATCTAAGCATCTCAGTGACTCTTGTTGCAAGAAATGAAGAACTTAGGGGTACATGATTGTGATTCCATATTCTGTTAAATCAAAAGCATGCTGATTAGTATCCTTTGACAGAAAGTTTATGCATTACCTGGCAAGCATCAACCTGTGCCAATTATTATAGTGGCTTGTACTGTCTGAAAAGCCATTCTAATTGCGGCGAAACTTAACAAGTACTAAACCCAGCTGCTTATGGTCAAGTATATAACTAAAGAAATCATTTGCATGCCATTGGTTACATAATGAACTGAAAGTTAAAGCAGAATAACACATATACTACAACTAATTCTTTGGTGAACTCTCTAGTTTACATAACGTCGCATTTTCGCATCTTTCTAGCCTTCGCTGATAACAGACAGTGCATGCATATTTCTTACTCACTTAACACTTTCAGTGATGGATTAATATTGAATCGGCGCACTTGCAGTGGATGGTGATCTTTGCTCGCACTAAGGTGAATCATTCCAAATTTTATCCATCGACTGAAAATATCAATTCTTCAATTACTGTGTTCTTCGAAGTGAGACGACGACAAAAAGAAGGCCAGCCATGGTGTGTTGATTGTTCAGTTCACCCAGGTGAAAAGTACATGTGCAAATATATGTATACCACCGTTCTGTTGCTTAGTGGTGAAATCTACTACTAAATTATCTTCATGTGGAATTTCACCATCGTCATGTCTGCACGATTGGTGATTACAGGGAGCATACAGCAAAGTTAGAAGGGATAAGAGAGTGTGGCCACCAATGATGGTTCTGAAGTTGATAGGGCACCAACAACCAGTAGCATGTAGCAGTAGTTTTTTAGCATGCTACTCCATTACCTATCATTAGATGTTAGTGGTTTCCACGCCATCCATTGTCATTACGAACGGGGATTCTCCTCTGAAGAACAAGTGGCACCATCCTGAAGCCTGTCCTGGAGGTGAAGGACAATATCGTTCAGATTGAGAATGGAATCAGCAGCAGAAGTTACTGTTCTCTATGTGAAAAAGGAAACAGCCTTTTTTTAACCAATGTTTAGTTTGCATTAGTGCATTATGGTTTCACTGAAAGAGGAACCAAGATTGTACTGGTCAGCACACGAAGACACTAGTCAACTTGGTTGCAGTTTAATTGTTGATCAGACACACCAAACTTCAATTTTCCATGGCAGTGAGCTAACAACTTGCGCCAAATATCTGAGTAGCGCTATTACCGCGGCATGAAAATGATGGGCGATGGAAGTTTAGTAACACTGTGGTCTGCTTCCAAGTTGAAGCGTCTTTGACTGAAATTGCTTTTAAAAATCTTTAGACCCTTCAATGTTCAAATGCGTAGATAAGAGTCATGTCCAGCGTACAGTTTAATACTAGGCCACAAGCACCACTCCGACGCAAACATTCGACCTGGGGCCATGCATTCCAATGTCCTGGTGACTAGGCTGCTGATCACTGATGACATACTGAATTCAGAGAAAAAGAAGGTAGCCAACAAAGTGCAGTCCAATGCATTGCAAGTGCAAGCTATAGTATTCAAACTTCTTTTCTCGAGTCAAAATTTAAGTGATGGTGATGCAAGCCAGGCATTTATTTTTTCACAATAACAAGTGCTATTGGTTGCATGATATGAGACTCGTATATGGCTGAAAAATGGTTTACAAGGCACTTTCTTGAATTTAGTACAGCAATTCAGGACAAGGCCTTGACTTTGTGTCAATTGTGTGATGTGCGAGTTAGGTAAGTGATGGCATAAAAACGACACTGAGAAGCTGAGTTCGTTGCAGGATGGTGTTTTGTTTATTGGTATGGCAAGAAATGAGTTGTTGCAGGGGGGGTGCAGGTTTCAATGCGAGGTCCTTGCAGACAAGGACGTATTAGAACGAGCATCATCTTCTAGAAGAAATTGATTGACTTCGAGATGATTTAGCAGCATAATCAGTGGAGTGGTAGTTAGCTAACACCACACCAGACTGGCTACTCGTGCAGATGAATGAGCAGCAAGTGTAGTACTAGTAGTATGGTCATTACTGTCAGACTGCTGACAGTAGTAGTAATTAAGGGTTTCCAAGGATGAATTTTCCAAGTTTTAACGGTGGTAATGGATTTGAGAATTTGTGACCATGCGTTGAAACAAGTCTTGAGATGCATGGAACATTCCACTTTGAACAGGTCTCAACGATCGAAGATAGAATTAGTTTTGACTCTTGAGAAGAAAGTTTGACAGCTTGCACTTGAGTTTAAATTCTTCAGTCCATCCACAACAACTGGCAGTATACGAACCCCTTGCCGCTGCAAGACTAGTAAACACACTAGACAGGCAAATGAATCAAGTCGTAGTGTTAGTGGGTTAGAGAAGAACAAACTACTGGGAGACAAGAATATATCGAAGAAAGAAACAGGAGATGCTCTGACCAAATTAAGGGGTCACATCCCATCCCGATCGATCGATCGCTGTTGTATTGTTGTGGTCAAGTCCGACAGTGGATGCAAACAAGAAGCTGCAAGATCTGACAATTAAAACCAACAACAGCAGATCGATTATGGAATGGAACATCAGGTGCAAAATGAGAGAGTAAGCAGACTGCCTTTCCAGTTAGTCGTAATAAAGCAAGCTTCTCTGACCACCCAGGCAGATTGACAACAAGAACATCATCATAAATTCATACAAGCATGCATGCGTACTTTGTCTAGTTGCTGGGGAGCGTCTAGAAGAAGCCGCAAACATTGCCTGTTCCTACTAGTCAAGTTAAGTCTTGGATCTCCTCTTCATCATATCATACAGTATTGATCCTCTGCATGACTGTATGTATGCATGATCTGTAACAAAAAAAGAGGCTGGTATGATCTTCCTCGTTAAACAAATATTGCTATTTATCCATGGGTAAAATCAAGCAGGCACTCCGCTGATTGATGTACTGCTGCTAGCTAGTTTATTGTCTAGATTCAGAAGCACTAGTAATATAATGAAATAATAATGGGCAAAGGAATCGGATTAGACAAGCGTGTGTCGTCGTTGCTTTGCTGCTGTCTCTGCTTCAGCCAACAACAACGCGCGAATCCTGTCTTACTACTGTTTCGCGCGCTTTGTTTTCTTTCTGATTATTCTGCTGAATCATACGCCGTGCATGCATGCGTATCCATGATAATATTGAAGGATATATTATTGTTATTCTGAATCTCTCTTGACTGAAAAGTGTTCTCTTTTCTTTTTCTGAATCTCTAATAGTTAAGATTCTCTGAACTGTGATATGAGGTGAGCTTTTCTCTCTCTCTCTCTCTAGCGCCCAGCACTCGTGTGCGTACGTGCATGCATGCCTGCCTTACATGATCGATCAAGCACACTAGTAGCCAATTAATCCAGCAAGTCTGAGGAGCCATGGATGGTTATTGGAGGCAGAAACATCGGATAGATAAATAGATTTCGTCTCCCCGTAACCTCGTTCGAAAAAAGAAAAAAAAGGAGAAACCTGAGACAAAACGAAACAGCGTGAAGCAAGTTAATTAAGTACTATCGAACAACGTAACGCACCGTAATTATTGCCGATGGAGGCTAATCTACATATCCACGGTGGTCGCTTTCGCCGATGATGTGGAAGTTGGGTGCGCCGGCGGCGAGGGAAGCCATGAATCTTTGCCGTATAGTTGGCCAGATGGGCCAGGCCCATTGGCCGGTCCGAAAAATCCTGGCCCGATGTAAATAGTGCCTATGCTAGCCTAGTCCTATCCATCGGGATGGTGCCTGGGCCACTAATTTGGCCGTAGTGCGGGCCTAGCACGGCCAATTTTTGGGCCGGCACGATGGGGCCAGCTCCCTAGCCTGGCCTGCCAAGGTAGCGTTGGCCAGCCTGCCCAACGGCCCTGGCCTGCTAGCTGTTGGAGGCCGAGGGGGCCGGGACTATATAAGCCAGCGCACCGGCTCCCGTTCCCAGTCCCGACCCCCAAACTAGTGTTGCTCGCCACTGCTCGCTCGCTTCGTCGCTCACGCTCTAGATCCAAGCCCTCCCGTCTTCCCCTCGCTGGCGGCGGCTCTCCACTCAGCGCCGCCGCAAGCCGGCACAGCACAACTCGCAGAGCTCTCCCTCTCCCTCTCGCCTTCCTCGCTCACTACCATGCGCCGCTCTAGATCCAGAGCTCCTCCGTCTTCTCCATCTTGGCGGCGGCTCTCTGCCTCTGTGCGCCGCTTGGCCGGCATGGCACACTCGCCGCAAGAGCTCCTCTCGTCTTCTCTACTTCTCTCCTCCTGTCCTAATCTCTGGTGAACGGATCTCGAATCCGTCCTAATCCCTAGTCCGCGCGCCATCTCGTCATTCCTAGATCGTGACTTGTCGACCTGCCGGCGCTTCTGGTGCTCCGGTTTCAAAAGTGCTCGGACCAAACCCTAACCCTAGATCTGTTCAGTGTTTCTTCTGTTCATGAGTTCTTGCTCTTCCTGACTTCCTCTCTTTCTTCTTCTTGTTCGTGCAGCCGTTGAGGAACCAGAGGGCCGGGCCGGAGCCATTGTTCGTCCACCTCGCGCAGCCGTTGAGGAACCAGAGGACCCCCTCTGGTGCTCCGGTTCCACGATGGACGGGCTCGAGTAGGACGGCGCCAACGAGTACCAGGGGCACTCCATCAACAATGATCTTTGGATGATGGATCAGACTGGAGATGATGAGAGTGACCACGGCGATGGACGGGATGAGTTGTTCGGCTGCAGCACAGCCGATCCCATCGACTTTGTTGGCGATGATGGGGCTGGTGCTGCAACTGCTGCTACGGCGGCCGATCCAGAGACCGTGAGCACGGGAGGCAACAAGAGGACCCATCCATCCACCTCTGAAGCCTGGAATGATTTCGAGAAGATCTTCAAGGTATTCAACGGTAAGAAAGTAAGCGTTGGTGCCAAGTGCATTCATTGTGGCAATCAGTAGTCTGCCTTATCCTCTGGTGGCACTGGCCATCTCTTGCGGCATGTTGACAAATGCCAAGCGAGAAAGGAAAAGTCTCGCATGTCTCAGTCTTTGCTTAAGTTCGATTCAGATGGTAATGTTCGTCACTAGGAGTACAGTCCTGCTGTTGCACGTACACAGCTTTGTCGTTTGATTGCTAGACTAGATCTTCCTCTCTGTTTTGGTGAATCTGATGCATTTGAGGAGTACATTAAGATTGCACATAATCCTAGGTTTGCTTCTATCTCGAGGCAAACCACCACTAGAAATTTTGTGAAATACTTTAATGATTGCCGTGATAAGCTTATAGAGTCTTTAAGCTGTAGTGTTTCTTCTGTTGCTATTACATCTGATATTTGGTCTAGTAATGCTAAGGAAGACTACCTTAGTGTGGTTGCTCATTATATTAGTTCTAATTGGTAATTAGAGAAGAGGATCATTGGTATAAGGCTTATTGATGAATCCCACTCTGGTCAGAACATTGCTGATCGTGTGATTTTTGTGCTTGACGAGTATAGTTTATATGCAAAGGTGATCTCTGTTACTTTAGACAATGCATCTGCTAATACTAATGCCATTGACAAACTTACACTTGCACTGTCTATTTATATTGGTAATCTGTTCTTGCATCAGCGTTGTGCTTGTCACATTATTAACCTGATTATAAAGTCTGCCTTGTCTGAGATTAAGAAATACCTTGAAGCATTTAGAATTGTAATTTCTTTCTTAAACTCTTCTAACCAACGCATTGCTACATTTAAGAGATATTGCATTGTTGTTAATGTGAGGCAAGAAAGTTTGGATTGGACATGGATGTGAGGTGAAACTCTACATACCTCATGCTTAAGTATCTAGTCCCTTACAAGCAGACTTTTGGTGTGTTCATTGAGACTCACTATCCCAAGGGTGAAGATGAGCCTTTACTTTTGACAGAAGATCATTGGTATGTTGCAGAGAAAGTTTTATCATTTCTTGAACTGTTTCATGATTCAACTGTTGCACTATATGGTGTCTATTATCCTGCATCTTCACTAATGTTGCATCATCTTATTCTGATATCTAAGCACCTAAAGACTTATGAAAATGATAGATTGCTTAGACATGTGGTTGTGCCTATGAATGACTACTATCTTAAGTACTGAAGGGACATTCCATTACTTTATTCTATTGTATTTATCTTGGATCCTAGAGCTAAGTTGAAAGGTTTTAACAATGTGCTTAGGTTGTTATCTAACCTCACTGGTATTGATTATTTAGCTTAGGTTTTAGCATTTATCTTGGATCCTAGAGCTCAACTTTCGACCATCTTTAAGAGGTATGATGACAAGTTTGGTGCAGTTAAGTTGCAAAGGCCTTCACAGCCATCTAGTTCTGGTAAGAAAAAGGTACTTAGGATGACATTTTTTCTGATGGTATTGGTGATGATACACCTGACTTTGGACTTAGTCCTAGTCCTGGTACATCTTTGAGTTCCTTCTGCACCCCCACTCCTACTCTGTCTAGAAGAACTTCTGCTAGTGCCTTGCTGCATGCAACAAGCATTGGAGCAGCTGGTATTGGTTATTCTAAACTCTCTTCCTACTTGGACAGTGACACTATCAACCACCATGATGATAGCTTCAACATCTTGAACTAGTGGCATGAACACAAACTTACATACCCGGTTCTTTTAATTTTAGCTAAAGATATTTTGATTGTGCATGTTTCTATCATATCTTTAGAATCTGCTTTTAGTACAACTAGCAGAATCATCGAGGAGCGGCGGCGTCAGCTGAGCCCTGAGATGGTGGATATGCTCTCCTGCATCAAGGATTGGGAGGCTGGAGCAGCAAGACTACAGCACATGGTGGAGGACAAGGAACTTGAAGCTAGTTTTAAAAACTTGTATCTTGATCATGATTCAAATGTGTAACTATGATAGAACTGTATTGCAACAATGATGAACTATTTGAATTGATTGAGCTGGGCTATACTCTTTTTTCCTATCTAGGGTTTCTCACGAGGTTTGAGTTTTACCTAGATAGGTTTTTAATGAGGCAGCCATTGCACCGCCTCAAACTTGAAAAAATTGTCTCTGTGGTTTATGTTCTTGTATGTTTGTGATGTGATCTGTGAAAGTTATGTTAAAGTTAATATGTGATGTGATCTGTTGAAATTGTTCAAGTATTTGATGATTTCTGAATGTAATGTGATCTGTTGAGAACTTTTTGAATCTGTGAATTCTATTGAATAATTCAAATTTTTGAATTTGTGCTGTGCTGATTGAGTAGTTGAAGCCTTTAGTGCATAGGCCGGCACTAAGCCCAACGGGCCTAGCGGGCCATTAGGCTAGCACGGCACGGTTTTGGGGCCATAGGGCCGTGCCTGGGCCAAGAAACAGGCACGGCACGGCACGATCAGGCCACCGTGCCTAATAGTGTCGTGCCGCATAATGCCATGCCACTATCGTGCTAGGGCCGAGCCGGGCGGTCCGTTTAGCCTTCTATACTTTGCCGGAGCCTGCGGCGGTTACGAGCACCGGCGACTCCAATGAATCCAATGCTAAACGAGAATCATATTTTTTATAAGCCGTACGCATAACAGAAAATGTCATTAGCGTATGATTAATTAAATATTAACTATTAAAAATTTAAAAAATAGATCTATTTAATTTTTTAAATATATTTTCATATAAATTTTTTTAAAAAAACATACTATTTACGTTTTGAGAAACATGCTAATAAAAAAAGAGACAGTAGTCAGAAGCCGAAAAGAAGGGCACACCTAAGTCGATTGGGCTTTTCGCGGCTGATTTGGTCGATATGGGCCAACATAGGCCCACTAGATGGCCCACGGTTATCCATCCAAATAGGCCCACAACATTAGGCTTCATACTGACCATCTCTTACTAGTTGTCTGTCTCCCCGTCGTCGCCCGCCGCCGTCTTGCCGCCGGCCGACCTCCCGCTCCCCGTCCGTCTTCCCCACCATCTCCCCCACCCCATTCCTCCTCATGCTCCTGCACTTGCCACTCGCTCGCGCCATCCTGTATCTAGTCTCGCTTCCTCACTTCTCCTCCCTCTGCTCCCCGCGCTGACCTGCGCCACACATCCGCCGCCGCTACCTTCCACCTCACCTGCTGCTTGAATCCGGTGGATTCCATCTGCATCCTCCTCCTCCTCAGCTCCGGCCAGCGATTCAACTGGCGTAATTGCGCCCGCTCCTTTGCCTTGCCTGCAGCCAACGTCTGACTGTCGGCAAGGTGTTCGACGTAACTCCCCTGAGGTAAATCTGTTATGTTCTTGGCCACACGACCATCTGGGTCATCTCTCATTACCAGGCTGTGCGTGCTCCACACCGTTTCCTGGATTGTTTCATCGAGGCAGGCAAGGTTCAGCACCGGTGGTGACAATGCCACTTCAGGGGCTCACTGCCAGCTGTCTGAGCTTTTTCGCCCAGTGCGCACGGAAACCAGTGGCGTTATTGGCCGAGCTCTGGAGTGTGGGAGGTGGTCAGAGTCGGTGGAGCTGGAGCTGGAGGGGCTCCATGTTGAGCTGGATCCTTTCGTCATCAACAGGGTGCTCCGGAGCTTGTCCGACTCAGAGATGGCAGTTCAGTTTTACTGGTGGGCAGAGTCACGCCCTGGATTTTATCAGAACAATTTTGTGATAGCGTACATCATAAGCTTGCTGTTTGTAGATGAAAATTTTGCCCTGCTTTCGGAGTTCTTGGGAAGAGTAAGGAGTCAGGGGGTGGCATTCCATCGCTCTCTCTATCGGGTACTTCTGGCTGGCTATGCCCGAGCTGGCAAGTTTGATTCTGTCATAGAAACATTTGATGAGATGGTCACATCAGGTTGTCGTGAGTTTGGTGTTGATTACAACAGGTTCATAGGTGTTATGATTAAGAATTGTTGCTTTGATTTGGTGGAGAAGTATTACGGCATGGCACTTACAAAAGGATTTTGTTTAACTCCATTCACTTACTCAAGGTGGATTACTGCATTGTGCCAATCAAACAGGATTGAGCTTGTAGAGGAGCTTCTGACTGACATGGATAAATTTGGATGTTTCCCAGATATTTGGGCATGCAACATATACATTCATTATTTGTGTGGTCACAATAGGTTATATGATGCTTTGCAAATGGTAGAGAAGATGTGCATGAAAGGAACCGGCCCAGATGTTGTCACTTACACAACAGTTGTTGGTTGTTTATGTGATCACAGGAGGTTCTCAGAAGCAGTTGGGCTTGGGAAGAAATGGTGAGGAGGGACTTAAACCTGACTTGTAGCTTGTGGTGCCATTGATCTTTGGTTTGTGCAAGAATCAAAAGGTTGATTGAGGCTTTTGAATTAGGCATCAAGGATGATAAAGTCTGGATATTGAACTTTAAATGTTTCGATTTACAACGCGCTGATAAGTGGCTTCTGCGAGAGGCTGCCTGGTAGCATTGAGAAAGCCTACAAAATCGTGTCCTTTATGCAGATAAATGGTTGTGAACCCGATGTTGTGACATACAATATCCTTCTAAACCATTACTGCAATATAGGTATGACAGACAAAGCTGAAAAGTTGATAAGAAAGATGGAAATGAGTGGGGTGAATCCTGACAGATTACAGCTATAATATATTGTTAAAAGCGGCTATGCAAAGCTCATCAACTGGATAAAGCATTTGCTTTCGTTTCGGACCATATGGAAGTTGGTGGATTCTGCGATATTGTATCCTGCAACATACTCATTGGTGCATTTTGCAAGGCAAAAAAGGTAAATTCTGCATTGAAACTATTCAAGGAAATGGGTTACAAGGGAATTCAAGCTGATGCTGTGACTTATGGAATTCTGATTAATGGTCTTTTCGGTGTTAGGATAAAAAAACCCCTCCAATCTAGCTGAAGAGCTTTTTGACCAGATGCTAAACACTAAAGTTGTTCCTAATGTTAATGTGTACAATATTATGCTCCATAACTTATGTAAGGTTGGTCATTTCAAACATGCACAGAAAATATTCTGGCAGATGACTCAGAAAGAAGTATCACCAGATACAGTTACTTTTAACACACTAATATACTGGCTTGGGAAAAGCTCAAGAGCCAATTTGAGGCCCTTTGAACTTTTTAAGGAAATGAGGGCAAGAGGGGTAGAACCGGATAACTTGACATTTAGGTATATGATCAGTGGTCTTCTGGATGAAGGGAAATCTACACTGGCTTATAGGTATGGGAGTATATTGATGGAGAATGGTATCATTCTCGATGGAGATGTTCTGAAAGGCTGATAAGCTGCTGCTAAAATTGAAGAACAACTAAGTCTTTGGAGAACTGCAGCCTCTAGATGCTTACCTGCTTGTGTTCCCTACATGCACCTGCCAACAGACCTGAAGGTCCGATCTTCTCTTAATGGATCTAAGGCTCTAAGCTGTTGTGTAGTTGAACACAGATTTGCTGAACATCGCAGTTTGATGCGTGCAAGGGCAGTTGCACCTTGTCTGTAACCAGACCATGGCAGATACACCAAGGTAGCAAGGGACAAGTTAATATTCTTTTTAACCTTCTGAAATATGGACATTATGGTACTTTTCTCATTTAAACATCATACATCTAATTGTGATTCTAAGGCATTGTACTTTAGCAGACCATCAAATGAAACTATACAAGATTTATCAGGGGTCAGGGCTTGTGGAACCAGATAATCCTGGTTATAGCTCATGCAAATCCATGTCTGATTCCTAACCTGAAGACATATGACCTGATATCTGGGCACCAAATGAATATTGTCGCAAGCCATCTACTATATATATATTGTGGGCAAAAAACATTGTTGTGGCCCCATATATTGCAACAATGGCTATGACTGTTGGCTCCTGAAACTTTTAATCACAAGCTAGCACCCATCTCTAGGCTGTGACATGCAAACCCACAAAGGCAACTTTTCGAACAAACATATACAATTTTTATCAGTGCTATCAATTGTTGTAATGTATGGTTTATCCATTTGCGGATTCAATTCATCATAAGATGGCTCCTCTGTATTTTAACAAGATCTGGAGCAGAGAAATCAGCAAAGGCTGGCAGTAAGACAACTGGTGACAGTGCAACCGTATTTTTTTATCTGGTAGCAGTATATTAACTCCATGAAGCAACTGGTTGTGCTGTTTTTTTCTGGCAACCAGAAGCGTGTCACCAGAATAGCATCCCAACTACACTGTGGTGTTGTGGCAATCAATGATTTTGCTTCAAGTTATATGTGTCAGGTAGTTAATTACAATTTTTCTAGTTTGTGTTATATATCCTTTAAAATATTGACTGAAAACACCAGTGCCATTAGCTTTAATTATCGAAAGATCTCTTGCAGCTCACCATGCTTTTCCTGTAATGTTGGGATTATGTTCATAGTATTGCTGAAGGCCTGTTTTTATTCATTCCTCGGTGTTGTCCTGCCAACATAAGTATGCTTCTCTTTCTCGATGCAGTCTTTGCCATTCGGTGGTGTCAAAGATAGTGGATTTGGAAGATTTGCTGTTGCTGCCTTGTTAAGGAGTTGTGGAAGATAGATGGTGGACATATGTTAAAACCATGATCCCAGAACCTATTCAGGTCTGTTACTCCCCCAGATAAATAGTCTGAAAATTTGTATGGTTTGCCTGTTGTGGTTCTGATGGTCAGCTAATGACCTTCTTTCAGTATCCTATTAGTGTCGTTCCGCATATCTAACCTTTTCTATTACCTCATTTTGTGTATCCACAGGGCCAAATCTTGTGACGTTTTGAGTTCTTCAGTCTAAGATTTGCTGAGATAGATGAGCAGAGCTGCATGTGGGATGGATGGATGTCGTCAGTACAGTGCCGTGCTCTGGAACCCGTTATGCTATACCGCAAAGCCTACATACAATTCACTGAGAAGGGCGATTCAGAAAGCTTGCGGCCCATCCGATAAGATGGGCTAGACCTGCCTGTCAGGGCCAAGCCTTCCTGTCCATATAACATTTTTTTTTTCATTTGTATGTACTGTATACAAAGGGTGGCGACCGTCGGCTACTGCAGATATGGATATGATGTTTTTTTTTTGGATGGGATGTTGTGACAATGGGTCGGTGTTAGACTGAACCGACGTTTAATCGGTGGTAGGGACAAATGGCCGGCGACATGTACGGACAGCGGCGCACGCGGCTATGGCGACGAGTCGACGCATACCGGCCGACGAGGCGGCCACCTTGGGATGGGCTGGATGGATGGGTCGGTCGATACGCGAGTCGACACGGCCCTGTCACCAACCACATACTAGTACGTCCTTAATTGATCACCCTTTTAGACTTCTTTGTCGCGGCACGGATCCTTGAGACCTTTGGACCCAACAAGGCAGGACTACGTGTTGCACCAGGACAGGACCCATCGTTTCTTATGCACCCACGTGTCTACCTAGCTACTCTTGACATACCCAGGTACTACCAACGACGAAGCAGTTCCACATTCTTTATTTTTACTCCTAGCCACAATACTAAAGGAGAGGCTTCTGCAGATATCGGCCATGCACGTTACAACAAAGAAAGAAAAGAAAATGATGAGGTGCATATTCTATCGATGCATGCATAACCTCGTCCCATTTCACCACGTGCCGCCCTTGAGCGAACCATCAGAATAGGTTCTTGAGCCGTTCAGCGACACATCCAGTCCAGGCCTTTTATAATTTGGGTACAACTACTCACTTTTGTTATCCATCCGGATTGTGCCAATGGCGTAATCGTCTCTTGACCATTCCGTCATCAACTTCGCAGCGGTTCTTATTTCTTAATTTCCACCGGAATGGACGCCAAAACCAGAACACAGTGTCATCAATTGCCCACTTTAGCTTCTCATTTGGTTTTCCTTTTCTCTTTGAGAATTCGTTTCCTTTTTTTTCGGTTAAGGTAGGGAATTTAAGGTAGCCTCCGATCAAATCCTAGTAAAATCAAGTTCAAAAAAAAAAAGAAGAATGCCAGTCAATCAGGCCGATCAAATCAAGAGCCTGAAATCTCGAGGCTGACTGAAAAATAAAACAAAATAGGAAAAGAAATCAGCGGAGGTATCCATGGCATTCCAATAAATGGTACGGATAAAGGAGGGGTAAAAAAGCCATCCGACATATCCACCACATTCCAAACCGCCTTAACTTTCTTACCATTTTACATTTACAAAACCACCTCCGTAATTTGTTTTTTTACTCCACTTTATCCATTTCGCGTAATCACCGGCCGTCATTACTTCGTACCACTACCATGATGGACGACGAATATTCGTCGAACCCAGCCTTAATTAATCAGCGGGCCCCACCTCATAAAAACAGAAAGAAATATCGCGCCAACCTGCCCAGATCACTCCAGAGCCCCGTCCTTTCCACCGTAGCCGTCCGATCTCCATCCCAGCCACGTGTACGCCCCAGATGCCCCCAAAGCCAACCGACCCAACTGAAAAACCGCCACGTGCAGAGGCGCCTAGACGCGCGACCGCGCCCTATTTAAACTGCTCATCGCGCTACGAGCTCATCGTCATCTTCAACGCAAACAACACGCACCAAGCAAATTAAGCATCTCTTGAATTCTAGCTAGACTAGACTAGATTGTTGTAGCTACTAGCTAGGTGATCGATCAATCGATCATTCGATGATGGGGCCGAACGTGTCGACGATGCAGAAGGCGGCGAAGAGGAGGGCGTACGTGACGTTCCTCGCCGGCGACGGCGACTACTGGAAGGGCGTGGTCGGGCTCGCCAAGGGGCTCCGCCGCGTGCGCGCGGCGTACCCGCTGGTGGTGGCGGTGCTCCCCGACGTGCCGGCAGAACACCGGCGCAAGCTGATCGACCAGGGCTGCGTGGTCCGGGAGATCCAGCCGGTGTACCCGCCGGAGAGCCAGACGCAGTTCGCCATGGCCTACTACGTGATCAACTACTCCAAGCTCCGCATCTGGGAGTTCGTCGAGTACGAGAGGATGATGTACCTCGACGCCGACATCCAGGTGTTCGACAACATCGACCACCTGTTCGACCTCGACAGGGGCTCCTTCTACGCCGTCATGGACTGCTTCTGCGAGAAGACGTGGAGCCACACGCCGCAGTACGGGATCGGCTACTGCCAGCAGTGCCCCGGCAGGGTAGCGTGGCCAGAGCACGAGCTCGGCCCGCCGCCGCCGCTCTACTTCAACGCCGGCATGTTCGTCCACGAGCCCAGCCTCGCCACCGCCAAGGACCTGCTCGACACGCTCGTCGTCACGCCGCCCACGCCATTCGCCGAGCAGGATTTCCTCAACATGTTCTTCCGCGACAAGTACAAGCCCATCCCGCCGGTGTACAACCTCGTGCTCGCCATGCTCTGGAGGCACCCCGACAACGTCGACCTCGACCAGGTCAAGGTCGTCCACTACTGCGCGGCGGTACGTACGCTAGCTAGCTTGTCTCCTCCATGGATTCATGCATCGAGAATTCTATCAATCAATGGCCGGTGTTTCTGACGGAGACACTATTGATTTGATTTGCAGGGGTCGAAGCCATGGAGGTTCACGGGGAAGGAGGAGAACATGGATAGGGACGACATAAAGATGCTGGTGAACAAGTGGTGGGACATCTACAACGACGAGAGCCTGGACTACAAGGACGACGACGCCGACGAGGCCAGGCAGCCGATGCGGACGGCTCTCGCCGAGGCCGGCGCCGTCAAGTACTTCCCGGCGCCCTCTGCCGCGTAGGCTCGCCGTCGCGGACGTGAAGTGTAGCTTCATAGCTAGCACTACATAAATAATATATATATTGGCGCTTTAATAAGGAGTGCTACATATATGATTAATTAGGGATCTGCATACGCATTTTGGTACTGTAGATCAGTCACTTGTCTTACTTTTGAGTGGTTCTTTTTTTCGTTTAATATACGACGAAACCCCCAAAGTCTGTATTCAGTTTGTAAATACGTACGTGTACGGTTGGTCTAACTATAAATAGATCTTCCTACTATATATGTACGTTACTTGCTGAATCTTTTTGAAGCTAATAATGTTTTTTATACATACGTACGTGCATTTTAACTTGATGTCACTTATGCTTAAGCGATACTGTCAATGCTGCTCCTATGTACTCCACAGTAATCTTCTGTTGATCTTATCTACCACCTCCGTTTAACAATTTCAGATTCGTTGCTACGAATGTTTTTATTGTTAAGAGAGAGTTAGTATTACCGTTTTTCAGTTTAATTTTTGGAAATCTGTTTCCTTAGCTCAATCAGCTCTCTTTTGAATGGGTGGGTTATAAGTTTTACCTTTCATGGCGATGTACCGGAGATGTTGTTTCCGTTGAACTATGTCTTTAATACATAGAAATAATTTATGAGCCTTAAAAAAAGCTACTTCTTCCATGCATGTTTTGTCTTTTCTTAAAGATATTTTAAAAAATGAAATAAAGGATAATAAAACTGAGAGAGCGGAGATGGTATATCCTGATCCAATTAAATGAAGTGGCGATTTTGGCCGCGCGCTCATGTTTGGAAAGCCATCATCCTCAAGCCGTTAATTGTGTAAACGATCAGCATCAACACATGCAGGCAGGCTGCAGGGGTGGTCGTTTTGGTCGGTGCACCGGCCACGCTCGGGACAATTAATCACTCGCGGACGCTACCTTATCCAAAACGAAACTAAACTATTTATTAGAGTATTTAAGCGGTGATCGAATTAGCACACCTGTCGGCCTACGTGGCGAACGCCCTCGATCTTCAACCACATCGACTACTGTTCACCGTACTATACCTACCAAGTTATCCACCTGCTGCATGCTGCTCGCATTGCGCGTACTGGTGATCCTCCAAATTAATTTATGATGCATCAACTACGTCGCTGCTAGCTGTCGATGTTTTACATCGGCAATAAATATATGGGGCTACTTGGCGGATGGAAACTCGGTGGATTGCAAAGGAACACAGGGAGATTTTATACTGGTTCAGGCCCTCGATGTGAGATAATACCCTACGTCCAGTTGTGGTGTTATTCCTTTGAGGATTTGTGGTGGTGATTCTAGTGAACCAACTCAACCTGCCCTCATGGGGCGCCCTGCCTCCCCTTATATACTGGGGGACAGGGTTACAAGGTAGGAGTCCCCATCGGATTACGACTAGGAGATCTCCCCTTAGAGATATAACACACTCGACTAGAACTGTATATTCCTTTCTATACAAGGCGAAGTCTGCCGAATCTAGCTATATCTCTAATTACAAGGCTAGGCCCATCCTCTATCCGAGTGGCCCAAATGCTTGTCATGAGGTACCCGGGGCCCATGGCACCCACAGTAGCCCCCGAGACCTTCATAGTTGAGTCACAGCTGATGCCGAGTGCTCATCCTCCACGGTGAAGTCTTCCCGAGTGCATTGCTCCCGAGTACTCTTTGTCTGAGTCTGCTTCTCCCGAGTCCTGCTTCATGTCAGCTGCAGCGAGGCTATGAAGTCTCTATGTAGATGTAGAATAGTGTGCGCCGAATAGGCGCACCTATTAGGTGTAGCCCCCGACTTTGTGCTTAATTGTGAAAACAATTAAACATGAAGTCAAAGATCTTTAACCTTGTAGTCTTTCCGAGTAGATTACTACTGGTATATGAGACTCTTCGGTATCAGTCAACCGGAATATAATTTATAGTCTTGCCGAGCAGAACTACCGTATGTGGATTCTTCGACTTCATGTCAGTCGGAATGTGTGTTTGTAGTCTTGCGAGTAGGATGCTACTCGTATATGAGGACTCTTCAGCGTCATGTCAACTGGAAAGGGGTGTTTATTAGTCTTTCCGAGTAGTATATTACTCGAAAATCAGACTCGTCAGCTTCATGTCAGCTGACAAAGTTGTTATAGTCTTTCTACCCGTGATTGCGTCCCATTCGGAAGTTAGACTCTTCAGCTCTCAGCTGGAAGAATGTTTATAGTCTTCCCGAGTAGTTATGCGTACTCGAAATTAGACTCCTCCGTATCATGTCAGCGGGAATGAGAATTTTATAGTCTCTCTCGTGCCGATAGTTTACTTATTCGAAAGTTAGACTGATCCGCTCATGTCAGCGGAAATGAGATGAATTTATAGTCTCTCAATCCGAGTAGTGTTACTACTCGAATAATGCTGCCTCATGGCAACTGGTGCCACGCCATGTAGGAATGACCCGCAGTACCACTGTATGAAAATAAATCCACAAAGGAGCTAATGTGGTCAGTGTACCCGAGAAAAATACTGCAGTCCCCAATTTATATATGACAAAGACCAGCGTTTTGTACCTTGTTAAGGATATTCATCCTCGAGACCTGGTGGATAAAACAGATACCCAAACATATAGGTTGTAGCAATAGGCTCTCATGAAGCATATCTGTTTACCTCATCGGCTCCTGTTCCGTCAGCACCAGCGCTATAATTTCAACTCAGCCTGCGGGGCGCCCACATGGGGCATGCTACTGTAGGAAATCTCATATCTTTGGGCTGCTACCAAAAGCCGCTGAGCCGACCTATCCAGCATACTCTATAGAAGTATCAACCTTCCATCGCATGTCAGGATTGAGTTTTTTGGTGTTTTCTGGTAACCGCCAATCAGCCAGATAAAAATCCTTATTCGCAAGCCTTTCCGACTTACGTTCTGGATGCCAAACTGGTTGCCACATAAAGCCTGAGGGGTATTTGCAGGATAAACTGCTTGACCCTCCTCAGGTTCATATTATGACGCAGAAAAGCATGAGAACTCCCGGTATGCGCTTTGACGATGTAAGTCTTCTCTGACTTCAGGAAAGAATCCGGCCGAGCAGTAGACACCGAACTTTGCCATTTAGCATAGCATTCGGCTAGCGACCCTCATGGGGCATACCCCCTACCCAACAGAGTTTAGCCAAGCGAGGTACCCAACCTTGCATTAGCATAGGATTCGGCTAGCGACCCTCATGGGGCGTACCTGTTAACGCCAAAATTTGGCACGGTTCACATTGGATTTGGTTAAGGAAAGAAGATATATCAGCCGTTGGAAGCTAATCAGAAGAAGCCAGATTCAGGAAGGAATCGTGGGGACCACGACATGGCAGTCAATTACCTTATCTACTAATTAGGTAGTTTTGATAATTTTAGGAAACCTGATCTCGTATCTGATCGGGTTTGTTAGTTTTCCTTTTATAATTAGGAAACTTCTGTTTCGTTCCTATTAGGACTCAATACCAATCGGGATATATACGTTATGCCAGACCTTGTAAACTATCAATCGATTCAATTAAACTTCGGCGCATTCGCCTACCCTTTACCAACGGGTTCTTGCTTCTCGAGCGGTGGCTGCACGTCGGTAGGTCCGAACTCCTGCGAGAGTGAGTAAGTCTCGTTACCCCGACTACCAATCGGCTAGGACTTTCTCGGTTAGGTCCGATATTCTAGTCGGTCTATGGTAGTCGGCTTTACCACGGTGTAATCGGATCGTCTACGCCTGCATCGGTTCGGTCCGACCTCTTAGGGTGGTCAGGTTATCACATCACCCGTGCATAATCTTTATCAGTTTATCGGGACTGTAGTTTATCATCAGTTTGATGCTGCATCGGTTGGGTCCGACCTACTAAACTGCTAGCGATAAATTATTCCTGTTAGGCCTGATATCCTTTGTGCAAGCGTCTTATCGAATGTATAGCCGGTAAGTTATTTTCATCAACAGTTGCATAGTCTATCGGCTCGTTGAGGTTCCCTTTACTATTATCGATCTGAGCCTGCTGCATCAGTTAGGTTTGAACTACTAATAGACGATAATAATAGATTATCCTTTCGGGCTGATCGGTGTATATGCGACGTTCTATCGAGTGGCTTACCGATAGGTTATCTTTTTATAAAAGCCGACTGTGGATTATCCATAGCTGTTTTTGCTCATCCTATATATCATCGGTTTCCTAGCCGATGCACATGTGTTTCCTCGGGCAGTCTATTGGCTAGCTTACTATCTTGCTCGGTGTATCGTATTTTCATAATCATCGGCTCCTAGCCCGAAAGCACGAGTGAAGTGAATATATCTGACATCTTGTCTATTTGCTCATAGTATCACTATCGGTTCCTAGCCGATACACAGGTGCCAAAGTCGGCTATCGGCTACGAGGAGTCTATCATCATCGCCGTATCGGACCGATAGCCGATTGCGCAATTTGCTGCCGATCCGGGCGACGAGGACCAACAAGACCTTTCGACGCGAGTGACACGAGAACCCGGGCGCGAGTACAAGCAAGGCCCGGGTATGAGCATAGCTTCCTGCATCGCCTGAAAGGAATCCGTATCGGCTTGCTGGCCGATTGGATCAGTAATCTAATTCCTTCATCTCCTTGTCAATTGCTTGGGTCAAATTACTGGCACGCCGGCGCGAACCTCAAATATTTTAGACCTGCACTGGAGCTAAGCAGATCTCCCAGCCTTCGCGTGTCACCAAAACGCCCGAACTCAGATTCGGTCAGCAAGTTTTCGGCACACCCGGCGGTTCCCTCGTCTCAGCAACTGTCAACACCCTTTGTTGGCACACTACGCCGTGGCGACACGATTTCATATTAGCGAACTCACAGTACATCCTATCGGCTGAAATCAACACGTTTTTGACCCGTGGGACTCAGAGACTTCAACATGGGCTTGAAAAGAGGTTAGCACAGACAACATAATCCCAGTCACAATGGAAGACTTGACCGAAGAACAGAGACAACAAATGGAGCAAAACATCGAAGATTTTCGGAAGCTTTGCTAGAATCCGTTCCACTGGTATGACAGATCAAGGGGCCGCCATTCAGAAGTCGCAATTTCCAAAACCTGTTTTATTGACGAATCGAGCCATATATCGCATACGAGTTCGCAGAAGCCGATCCAAGACAGTTTTTAATGAAGCATGTCATCATGCCCGGTGACTGATCAATCTGGCAGGTATTGGGTGAACACATTAACACGAGAGAGCCAGCTTGATCAAAAAGAGTGCACCAAGAAGCTCTGAGTAGAGTCCGATTCAATACCCGCCACCGGTTGGGACCCCACCGCCATCACGCGCAACAAGATGGGATTCCTCTCCAAGGATATCAAACTGCGCTACTATGGTTCCGCATCAACAGAGTTATTCAGAAGCCTGTTTCCTGGTACAATTATCAAGAGAGAATATCAGAAAATCAGAATCGGCTACAAGACTCCTCCACCTCTGCGTTATCACGACGAAATCCAAGAGAAGAGATTTATCAGCAAGAATCATAGAGGGTGATGAGAGAGCAATTCGGTCTTAAGACCGAAGAGGGAAACATTAACGTATATTATCGGCCAATCCAACATATCCAGATTGGTTTGATAGAGCTCCGTTGCCGCGCCAGAACTACACCCGGCTTATCCCCACAGGAGGCCACAGTACCAGACTTCTCCAAGTTGCTCAGGCAAGATTGAGTGGGTATCTGACAGTGGAACATGCGATTCTTGGCTCCAATGTGAGAGGCATCTGGCTTGTAGAAGCTTTGAGAAGTACAATATTTGGAC